>CM052813.1:39048857-39139241 GCA_028533885.1 Nasua narica | reverse complement strand
ATAGGTATATGCATTATATGCATATATGTATATACATCATACGTACACATGTATGCACGATATTTCATCATATATAAATATATGTACATCTCATTACGTCTCAATGTCTCATCCTTGTGGAAAATGGAAAATGACCTGACATTCCTTAATCCTGAATTTTCTTCTTTATAAATGGGAACAATAATTTCTACCTTATAGATTTTTTTAGGAGATTAAATTGTTAAATGTAATTGACATGTAACTAACATAATTGACGTTTATTTATTTATTTATTTATTTATTTATTTATTTATTTATTTATTGGGTGGCTCAGTTGGTTGGGCGACCTTCGGCTCAGGTCATGATCCCGGAGTCCCGGGATTGAGTCCCATGTCGGACTCCCGGCTCTGCGGGAGGTCTGCTTCTCCCTCTGACCTTCTCCCCTCTCATTCTCAGTCTCTCTCTCTCTCTAATAAATAAATAAAAATCTTTAAAAAAAAAGATTTTAATTTATTTATTTGAGAGAGAGGCAGAGAGAGCACAAGCAGGGGGAAGGGCAGAGAGGGAAGGAGAGAGAAAATCTCAAGCAGACCCCTGAGCTGAGTGCAGAGCCTGACACAGGGCTTGATGCCAGGACCCCAGGATCATAACCTGAACCAAAGTCAGAGGCTTAACTGACTGAGCCCCAAGGTACCTTGTGACTATACTATTTTCGACAACACTTATCAGATAACCAAATTTCCTAAGAAATAATCTCAAGTAGGATAAGCCATAATCAACTTTCTTCCTTGGACAAACTTACATAATGCCATTATGAGCCTTTGTGATTGCTGGTTATAAATTAGAGAGAGCTTGGGGCACCTGGGTGGTTCAGTGGGTTAACGCCTCTGCCTTCGGCTCAGGTCGTGGTCTTGGGGTCCTGGGATCAAGTCCCACGTCCTGCTCTCTGCTCAGTGGGGGGTCTGCTTCCCCCTCCTGCCTGCATCTCTGCCTACTTGTGATCTTTCTCTCTGTCAAATAAATAAATAAAATCTTAAAAAAAATAAAATAAAAAAATAAATTAGAGAGAGCTCAATGGTCCTTGCAACTATTCATGGCACAAAAGTAGTGATTTCTCTGATGGGATAGGTAGACAAAGTTGGGAAATATCTGGATGTAAAAGCAGCTAATGCTATTGAAATCTTTGCATTTCCTTTCTGGCCTGATGACAGTAAGCTGTGGGTAGACTCCCACCCACCAACCAAAAAATTGATTTACCTTATTTCTGAGTAATATAGGTTATTCTATAAGTATATAAATAATTTCATTAAAAAATATTTGAGTCCTTGGAAATGCTTGGCTTATAGGTGTTATGAATTTGTCCTGTCAGGAATGTGAAATGCTTCAACATGAAATAAAATAGGTAAAATTTTTGAAAAATGTTTAAAATATTTAATTAGGGGTGCGTGGGTGGCTCAGTGGGTTAAAGCCTCTGCCTTCGGCTCAGGTCATGGTCTCAAGGTCCTGGGATCGAGCCCCGCATCGGGCTCTCTGCTCAACAGAGAGCCTGCTTCCCCCCTCCCCCTCTGCCTGCCTCTCTGCCTAGTTGTGATCTCTCTCTGTCAAATAAATAAAATCTTTAAAAATAACTAAATAAAATAAAATATTTACTTGAATATAATTGTAAAAGAGAACTGAGGAAAATTATTCTGTTCATTATGGAAATGTTAACCAATAATAGTTAATACAATCATCAGTGAAAAACCAAAGATGATATTTCTCATTGTACCCAATATAAAAATAGAATAACAATTTGTAAATCAAACGTAAGTGTTTAAGAAATACTTAAGACTTGTTTTTGATTTCGTGGCCCTAATAAATTGAATATTAATTTTAAAACCAAATAAACACTCCTTTATATATACTAAGCTCTAGGCTCCATCTGAATCCAGAATATTAAACATAAAAACAAAACCCTCACATTGATTATTCCACCAAGAGCAGAAACTGACCGGACTGAAGAGCATAAGTAAAGGTCTGGAAGTGAGGAAAAGAGATAACAGATACCTCCTTTGTGAAGTTTGGATGAAAAAGGAGAGACACTGAAACATAAGAGGATAAGAAGTCAATGTTGGTTTTCTTTCTTTCTTTTTTTTCAATGTTGGTTTTCTTCCTCTTTCCTCTTTCCTTTCATGAGGAGAGAGTTTGGAATATGCTTGTAAGCGGACGGAAGTTCCCACAGAAGGAAAAAAGGAAAGACACGGATGAGAGGGATGCCTAATGAGGCAGGGTCCCAGAGTATCCCAGAGGGATGGGATCAGAAGTACTGATGGGGAGCACAGCCATATCTCCTTCCTCTGATACAATCAGAGGAAGGAGATATGGGTCTGGAAAAAGAAGGTAAGACTGGGGGCTCTAGATAAATTTCAGAGAAAGTGTTGTGAACCTACAGGAGATCCCCCTTGATGGTCTAATACTCTCAACAAAGTAAGAGATAGGGTTGCAAAATGGCTTTGAAGACAGATGGCATACTTTTGGCATGGTTGAGAGACCATGTTAGATTAGGGACCACAAATTTGAAAGGTATGTCTATAGAGATGTACAATTTCCCCTGGTAGGCCCCTATTTTCCGACTTGATAGGGTCTCAAGGAATGGAGGGTATTGAGGATGAGTTTATATTATCAACCATGGGAGTCCAGCCTTAGAGGGAGCAGAGGCCAAGGAGGAGCTCGGTGATGGTGAAGGAACTGGAGGGGCCAAAGAAATCTCAGCTTCTTTGAGGCGGTAGAATGAAGGGGTATGCAAGATGGAAGGAGGGTAGGTCCTGAAGGGAGATATTGAAACTCAAGGTTTTAGAAGAATTGTAACCCCAGGGCATGGCAAGATCGAAAAAGTGAACAACTGCATCAAGTCATCAGATAGGACAGAAAGTGTTTTTTGTGTGCATTGTCTGAGATCATTCTGCATCTTCTGGGACTATAACAGAGCTTGAGGAAAGGGGAAGGCAGTGAGCCAGGATCCAGTTGCTGGAGAGACTGGCAAGAGAGAGCCACGAGGCTGGTCACAGACCTCACAATAATATCAGGTTTACAGACATCAGGAAGCAAGCCAATCTGGAGTTGGCAGTGAATCACCAGCAGTCCCATGACCTATGGGGAACACTAGAACATTTGGCCTCCCCTGGAGAGAGTCCTGAAGGAAAATGGTTGACTAGGTTTCGATAAAGGCAAGGAGGTGGAAAGAGCCATCCAGAAGGAGGGCGAGGCTGTAGAAGAGCTTATTAATAATTAAACAATCATTTCACAGAGTGCAGTGGAAAATGTATAAAGTGCGGAGGGAAAATGGAAGACGGGAGTTCTTAGTCAGACTGGTCGAGCTCAGGAAGAATCAGGACAAACTTCCCAGAAGAAGTGAGGAAAGACAGCCCCTAGTTAGGTAGGTAAAGTGGGGAGGGAGGAGGTAAGGGGGAAGTAGGTGCCAAGTTTCAAGTCCATGGATAATATTTCCCAGAGATATGGCACCTCTGTGGTACCACCATAGATTCCAAGTGGCCTAATTGAAGAGTAGGTAATGGGGTATCGGCCATCACTGATGTAACTTCTGATCAAACTGAAAATCTCTCTCTCTCTCTCTCTCTTTAAAAGATTTTATTTATTTATTTGACAGAGAGAGAGAAAGAGATCACAAGTAGACAGAGAGGCAGACAGCGAGAGAGGGGGAAGCAGGCTCCCTGCCAAGCAAAGAGCCCGATGTGGGGCTCATCCTAAGACCTTGAGATCATGACCTGAGTCGAAGGCAGAGGCTTAACCCACTGAGCCACCCAGGCACCCCTGAAAATACCCAAATGGAGCACAGGTGAGTAAAAGGAAACATGGTGTTGCTCAGAATTCCATAGACTTTTCCACAGATTTTGTACCAGACACAATATTTTATTCTAGACCATCTGCCCGTAACAGCCAGAATTAAATTAAAACATTAGACCCAAATCTTGCTCCAAAAGGAATACACTCCTGCTAAATTCATCCAGCTATTTATTGAAAAATTTTACGGTTATAATGGACTTAAAGTAAAGAGGAAGCAACAGGCTGTTCCTAGGTGGGGGCCGCTGTGACTGGACCACACCTTGCCCGCTGTGCCCGCACCCTCCCTCTCCCGCCCCCTTCCCTTCCCTGTCCCTCTCTTCCTCAGACTATTATTAAGGCAGGTGTCACAGATCTGATACAACTGAAATTATGGACTAGCTCTAGGGACACTTTAAAACAGATCCTCATGTCATTTGCCTTGAAATTCTTCGTTTTTCTTTGCTTGTCTCACTGGTCAGTGAGTCAAAAGTCAGTGACTTTGTGTCCCAGTCATCTGGCACACAGCATGGGGCATAGGTCCCCCAGAGTACGGCTTATAGTCAGTCACTGAACAAATAACTGAGTGAACGACTATATGAATAAATAAGTAGAAGAACAAATACACTAATTATGCTTTTAGTTTAGCAAGAATGAAAGCTCAGAAATGCTGGCACTTACCTGAACAGCAGGGGGCAGCAAAACTTAGCTTTTTTTTTTTTCTTAAAACTGCAACAGTCAATATTGTCTGTTTGTCGTATTGACTTTCTATGAGAAAGACCCCATACACACATACACACAGAGGTGCTATAATTTAAAGTCAATTCTAAAGTGACAAGTGGACTCTACTTGGGTTGCTTCTAACAATGGATGTGCTTTTCCATAGTCCTTTCTTCAAGGGCCCCAAACTGTTCATACTGCGTTTTATACCAGTGGCCAGCAGATGGCAGTAATTTTCATGGTCAGGATTACAGAACAAGATTTTGAGGAAAAAATAAAGCATTTAGAGGGCACGAAGTCTTTATTTTTTTAGATTGATCTTATGTATGTATGCATGCATGCATGCATGCATGCATGTATGTATGTATGTATGTATGTATGTATATAGTTATTTGAAAGAGAGAGCAGCGGGAGGAGCAGAGGGAATGGAGAAAGAATCTCAAGGGGACTCTTCGCTTAGCACAGAGGGGGGCAGGAATTCTTTATTTTAAAAACTATAGACGTAAAATCAGTATGAAGTAGAGGATGGAATCTTCTAGGTCTCAAATGTCTTAATAAGGGAAAGGTGGAATATTAACCATAGGTACATTGTTCATTTGGAAACAAGGCGATAACGAAAACGTTTTAAAATGTCAAGTTTGAGTCTTACGAAAAGTGAGCTGTAATTGATGGCAATCATTTGGATTTCACTGTGTACTTTTAGAATGTCCCTTTATCAGATTTTTCACTGATCAATTCACAGATGTTGGCCAAGGGAAAGACACTTGCACACCTACACAATGCTTTCAGATTACTGATTAATAGCACTAAAATGACTTCCTGCGTTGTCCCTTGGCTACATTATTTAAATGTCAATAGAGTACTCAGAGGCTTTTACACTTTATCGGGTCTTCACCTTTTTTAAACATTTAACTACTTTAGGGGCACGTGGGTGGCTCAGTCGTTGAGCATCCGCGTTTGGCTCAGGTCATGATCCTAGGGTCCTGGGATTGAGCCCTGCATCGTGCTCCCTGCTAGGGAGAAGACTGCTTCTCCCTCTCCCACTCCTCTGCTTGTGTTCCCTCTCTTGCTATGTCTCTCTCTGTCAAATAAATAAATAAAAATCTTTTTTAAAAAATTAAAAAACAAAAAACAACAAAAAAACATTTAACGACTTCAGTTGGCTTTTAATAATCGGGTTGAAAGTAGGAACCACGATCGTAGTTGGAGTACTTGACCTGTTAGTGCAATCACAGACCAGCTGGCTGGGAGAGGGACAGAATTTGCCAGAACTCTGCACAGAGGACAGGAGACTTCCATGTGGGTGAAGGAGCAGGGGCTGGTCTAGTGCTTGGCTGCTTTTTAGATCTTCCATTCCTTAGCCATGCAGATAAACAATAACTGCTTGGATGGGAATAAAAAGCATTTCCATTGCATTTCTGCATGTAATGAAAAGTGCCCCTGTCTTCGGCACTTTGATTTCCCACATGAAGCCCAAGTTGGATTTTACTACAATAACAAAGGACACTAGAAAAAACAGAAGGGCATATTTGCTTCAATTGCTGTTTGCAGGAAAGAAACTCCCTAATGGGGTTATCACTGGGTCAGGCTGTTCTCTGTTTTTCTCCAGGGCTGAATGGAGGGAAAATGGATTCAGAAAGTGAGGTGGGTTTAGATTCTTTAAACACCACTATTTTAATAAAGTTTGGTCTTTTTGGTAAAACAGGTTCTGGCTCTTCTGTTTGATTAGCAACTGAAACATACAAGGGAAAGGGATTAGCAATCCTGAAGAATGGTCAACTACCAGGAAATGACCCTTAGATTTCAATTTGTTTCCAAAGAATTACACTCCTCCCTGCTGGGAGGAAATATGGTCTGAAAGTGTGACCTCTGACCCTACGCTATTTTGGTGTTGAATATTGTCACGCTCTGCTTCAATTTCCTCATCTGTAGAATGAGGAGGATAATAGCCATTGGGGTGAGAGTTCAAGTTAACACTTGTAAAGCCCTGGGAATGCAGTAAGAACTACCTGTGTTAAGGGTGATAATGATCTACCAGCACTGGTTGAGGTGCTGAGAAAACAGATGGATAAGACTGGAAAATCGACCATCACGCCGAGAAGCAGGCTGGTTTGGGCGTCAGGGGCTGAGAGAGAAAGCCCTCTGTGCCACCGAGCTACGCTCATCTCGAAACCAAGTTGCAACTTCTGAGTTACATCTAATATTCACTGAGCAATTGTAAGAAGGCTGCTAGTGGGAAGTTCTGGAAAATTCTACTCTGCTTATAGGGAGTCTCTTGGCTATCGTAAATACTTGGCGGAAGGGGACATTTGAATGAATAAGACGCCAGTTTTGGCCCTCAAGGAGCTTATAACCTGGTGGAGGAAGTCAGTCTGCAAATAACTGTAGTTCAGAGCAGAGGTAAATGAGCGAACTCAAGGGGCAGAGTAGGCATCTCCCTGCCCAGAAGAAGCAGCCACGGATTCTGATCTGGGAGGAGGCTCAAACAATCAGGTTTTGGAAAGAAGGAAATAAGGGTACACTTTCTCCCAAAATTTTCTGTGAGAACGCCCTAAGAATAATTCCTAAAAAGGAGATACTAATAGGATCTTGCAGCCGGACAAGACCAATGAAAGACGAATACATTCTAGCCTTCCAGTTTATGTAGAAATTAAATCCTAGCAAAACTCCCGTAGCTTGAAGGAAGTAAATTTTCATTCCCATGCCAGGTAAGCCGATGCTCATTCATTTCATTTCAAGATCATGTTAAGGAAAACTAAACACACTGACTGAAGAAAATGTACTTTAAGTTGTTAACATTGAGAGATGTGATATCCTTCTCTCTACCTTTGTTCAAATTAAGTTACAAATCTTACACCAAATCATACTTTATTTATAAAACATCTCTCACCTCCATGAATCTTTATGCCCTTTCTAAACATTTATTTAAAAAAAAATAAATTTAAGACACTATTTTTTAAAAAGATTTTTATTTGTTTATTTGACAGAGAGAAAGAGATCACAAGTAGGCAAAGAGGCAGGCAGAGAGAGAGGGGGGAAGCAGGCTCCCCAATGAGCAGAGAGCCCAATGCAGGGCTCGATCCCAGGACCCTAAAATCATGACCTGAGCTGAAGGCAGAGGCTTTAACCCACTGAGCCACCCAGGCGCCCCAACACTATGTTTTTTTTTTTAAGGGAAGTCTCAACCAGCATCAAATTAACAGATGTCATGTATATTATGTATACATTTTCTCCCTCAATACAGCAATGCCCATTTAAATACATATACGTAAAAGTTTCCCCCTCAGTATAGCATTAAAGAGAGTTAATGTAATTAAGTGTTTTGCCCTTTATAGGAAAAAAAAAATCCCATTAGGATAATCTTAAAATGGTTCATAAAAATGCCCTAGAGTAGATTTCAACCATTGTTCTCTTCCTCATCTGGCCACTAAGAGAAAACAAGACTGGGTTGAAATGACTTATGCAAAGTTGAGAAGCATCTGCAAAGCTTCGACTCTGGCTGTCGACACCATTCTGTCCCAGAGGCCACGCTGTCTAACTGCTGGTCACCCATTCAGAAGGCATTTCTAGAGTCTCACCTCTAAATGGATTTGCTTGGTAGTTAGTAAAACAGGGAGGATAAATCAGCGATTTTCTCCTACCTACTGAACAACTTACTGGACATCTTGTACACTATCCATGTCACAGAGATGAGAATCTCAGGGGAAAAAAAAAAATCAGCCAAGTCCGAATAGTTATGAGCACTCCTGGAGAATAAATAATTTCTGGGGCACCTGGGTGGCTCAGTCCTTAAGCGTCTGCCTTTGGCTCAGGTCATGATCCCAGGGTTCTGGGATCGAGCCCCGCCTCAGGCTGCTTCTCCCTCTCCCTGCCTGCTTCTCCCTCTCCCACTCTTCCTGCTTGTGTTCCCTCTTTCACTGTCTCTCTCTCTCTGTGTCAAATAAATAAATAAAATCTTAAATAAAATAAAATAAAATAAAGAACCCAAAGGTAATGCTATGGGGCTTATTTTAGCTGAAAATTAATCTTTACGTCTTCATTTTTTCCTTCTTTTTCTGTCTCAGATTTCTGTTGTCATTGCTTAGGACTTGTAGGAAAAGTCCCTGAAATATTTAAACCTGAATATATTAAAAGTAAAAAAAAAATATCAATTTGTAGGAATGAGCTAGAGAAAGGACTAGTTTGGAGTGATGAATCCATGTTTTGGGTCTGCTAAAAATTCACCACATCCTGCAAGAGAAATCAGTGGATTATGTCACTAAAAAGGAATCTAAATTGTACTTATGCAGGATGGCACCCAGCTTTATCTTTGGTTATTGAATAAAAGTAAAAAGAGAATGCTATGGAATGCCTGGGTGGCTCAGTCGGTTAAGTTTCTGCCTTTAGCTCAGGTCATGATCCCAGGGTCCTGGGATCGAGCCCCGCATCAGGCTCCCTGTTTGGAGGGGAGCCTACTTCTCCCTCTCCCTCTACCCCTCCCCTCTGCTTGTGCCCACTCTCATTCTCTCTCAAATGAATAAATAAAGTCTTAAAAAAGAGAGAGAGAATGCTACGACATCCAGCGAAAGTGTTCAAGGCAGAATTTCCTGCAGGATTTTATTTATGATAAGTGAAAAAAAAAATACCCAATTGCTGTAAGATCTTTTTTCTAGCCGATTCCCCTGCATTTATCCACACAGGAAACATGATTTCCTATGATTTAATTGTTGTTCTTTCTCCAGCATGGGTGCATTCACCTGTAATAGAGTGCAGTGTTCTCCAGGTAAATGAGAACACATGAATAATAACGTCTTTACCCCGGCATGGACGGTGGAGCCGATTTTTCCAGAGAGCAGGGAGAGAGGCAGCTCTATTAACACTCCCTGAATTAAGCTGTAGTGGAGCCTCGTCTATTCTATTACATCTTCACGAGCGTGTGGATTACTAATAATCCAGTTTGGCTCATTTGACAGGCTTAAGCTATTGTTTTGATGGTTGTTTTTTTGTTAATTTTCTTTACACTCTATCTCCCATGTGAAGTCATTGCTTGTATCCTCTGAATACTTAATTATTAAGATTTTTTTCTTATACACTTCAATATGGATATTAATCATTCTTCACATTGGATGATAGTATTTTTTCCTTTCAGCTATTGTTTTGTGATTTGCATCTTTGTGATTTTGTAAAGTTTTGCATATTTGAATATTTTCCTTTGAATCTCTTCTGTTGCATCTGGGTGGCATCAAGATAGAATTTTTGGGGCACCTGGGTAGCTCAGTGGGTTAAAGCCTCTTCCTTTATCTCGGGTCACGATCTCAGAGTCGTGGGATCGAGCCCCTTATCGGGCTCTCTGCTCAGTGGGGAGCCTGCTTCCCTCCTCTCTCTCTGCCTCCTCTGCCTGCATGTGATCTCTCTCTCTCTCTCTCTCTCTGGCAAATAAATAAATAAATGATCTTAAAAAAAAGATAGAATTATCTCGTATTTTTTTTTTAATATTTTATTTATTCACTTGAGAGAGACAGAGCAAGAGAGAGAATAAAGTGCCGGGGAGAACCAGAGAGAGAGGGAAAAGTGGGCTCCCTGCTCATGGATTGACCCCAGGACCCTGAGATCATGACCTGAGCCAAGTCAAAGTCAGATGCTTAAATGACTGAACCACCCAGGCACCCCAGAATGACCTTGTTCTCCATTTTTCTTCTTTTTTATCCTCACGCATAGATTCTTAACTTTGGGGCTTATTTTGACATAGAACATAAGAAAGATTTTTAGAAAAACAACATCCTAGCTAACTACCACATTAAACAGCTGTTATTTGTGTAACAGCTTATTACACAAAGATAAGGTATTATAAATACCTTATATGTATAAGGTATAAATATACCTTTTGAGATAAGGTATTATAAATAAGGGAGAACTACAGCAGGATTCTATAAGGGGCTGAGAACAGATAGCTGATTCTTTGAGTAGAGAGCCTCTTTGCTTTCGCTTTGCGTTAGATTGTCCCGACTCCAAACAACAAACTCCAAACAAAGGGAGAAATCTGTGTCCCAAATAGAGCAAAGGGTTTAGAACTGAAGACTGTGTTGAGGTCTCACTGTCTCCTTGGCTTGGCTGATCTAATTTATCTTTTCTTTTCATGAAATTAATCTTAAGTGCAGACACTGTTCAAGCTCCTGAATTGAGGGATGCTTAATGTACTTAGTGCAAGCTAGAAATATTGATTTCTTAATGTATTACTTAAACACATATATTATGGCACCGATTCCTGGCAGAAACTATTTTAATTTAATTCTCTTAATGAGTAAAAAATAAAAGTGCTGTTTGCGGTTAGAAATGCAAGTGTACTTAGCAATAGGTCCAGCCTGGTAAGGTTACGATCCAGAAATTCTAGCAAGATACTGTGTCCCACTTGGTTGTTTCACTCTAGACACAGAAAGACTTTGGCTTTTTAAGCGTTTCATTTCAGGACATCAAACATTTATTAAGTACCTCTTCTGTGCCAGGGACTATGCTAGGGTGCTGGGGACAAAAAGATAAATAAGAAAAAGATTTTGCTGAGGCAATGGAAAGCCTACTTGTAGACAGGCACACAAAGAGATCATTGCAATGTAGTTCAAGTCCTGAGATTCAAAGCATTTAACTGTTTGTGTCCAAGATTTTAAGGGAGACCCATCCTTTACTCTTTTTTTTTTTTGTAAAGATTTTATTCGTTTATTTGACAGAGAGGAGAGAGATCACAAGTAGGCAGAGAGGCAGGCAGAGAGAGAGGGAGGAGCAAGCTCCCTGCTGAGCAGAGAGCCTGATGCAGGGCTCAATCCCAAGACTGAGATCATGACCTAAGCTGAAGGCAGAGGCTTTAACCCACTGAGCCACCCAGGCGCCCCAATCCTTTACTCTTTGTGGGACTATTCTCCTACCCTCTTTAGTACTGTCTCCAGTCTGACAGAAAATTGCTTTAGGGACACACAGGCTCCCCTCCCACTACCTTATCCACCCCATTCCTCCACCTGCTTCATTATCACCCACTACCTAAGCACCCTATCCCTGGAAGGAAGCTGTACTTAGAATTAGTTTCCCCCTTTCCCCAAGAGGCTGTGGGACCAATTGTGCCCCACATCCTCACTGGCCTTAGTCACCACAAGTGCAACCTCTCAGATCAACACAGGGACTCTCATCTATACATTTCTGGATGCTCCTTTGTCTGAGCCACTCTCCCATTCCTTCCCAAACTGCTGTCCTTTCCAGTGTGGTCTTTGGAACTCAGAGCTTGAATAGAAACATCTCTCTTCCCTTCAAACCCTTTTCTGAATCCTCTTTCCACTCTCCTTTGAATACCTTCACCTTCTTGGTCCAAAACCTGGTGGCCACGTTTGCTTCCGCTCCCCGCATGTCCAGGTCCTGGGAGGTCCTGGGGGTCGGAATGAGAAATCAAGGTTTTCTCCTTGTTTCCATCACTGCTTCTCCTTCAAGCACTTCAGCTTTCTCATGGAGGTATTAGACTGCTTTCATTTCCTACCCACCCAGTCATTCTGCTTCATGCCTGGCAGATTTTAGCAAGCGGCTCACTGAATTTCCAACCATGACTATTCCTGACATCATTTTTGATGACTTCAATGTCTGTGTTGGTGGTTGGTCTGCAAATTTGCTTGCATGTTTGAATCACCTGATTCAAATGTTTTTAAGATTTTTTATTTTTTATTTATTTGAGAGAGAGAGAGAGAGATTGAGAGAGAGAGAGCATGAGAGGAAAGGTCAGAGGGAGAAGCAGACTCCCCAAGGAGCTGGGAGCCGGATGTGGGACTCGATCCTGAAACTCCAGGATCATGACCTGAGCTGAAGGCAGCTGCCCAACCAACTGAGCCACCCAGGCACCCTACCTGAGGATGTTTTGTTTTGTTTTTTTTTTTTTTTTAAAGATTATTTATTTATTTATTAGAGAGAGAGACTGAGAATGAGAGGAGAGAAGGTCAGAGGGAGAAGCAGACTTCCCGCAGAGCCGGGAGTCCGATATGGGACTCGATCCCATGACTCCGGGATCATGACCTGAGCCGAAGGCAGTCGCTTAACCAACTGAGCCGCCCAGGCGCCCCTGAGGATGTTTTTAAAGATCACCTGTGCTCGGGCTCTCCCCAAGCCCCAGAAATACTGACTGAATTGGTCAAAATAGGATGCAGGCATTAGGTTTGTGTGTTTGTTTGTTAGTTTGTTTGTTTCAGCTCGCAGGTTGATCTGAATGTGCAGGCAGGGTTCAGACCCTTTACTCAGGAGATCAGTTCCAATACCTTAACCTGGCTCCAACACCTCCTTTTCACCCACCTCCCTCCCACACTCACCTGCTCCCGCAGTTACACCTTAGATCTTGTTATTATATCGGCAACCTCCAAAATCTGGTTTTGCACCACCCCACTTTGTGATATACACAGCATCCCTTCCCCAAAATGACACCATTCCGGTAATTCAGGGATTCACTTCACGACCTCTTTCTTGCCTGCCCAATTCTCCCCTCCTGGCTTACTTCCTTACCCAGCTTAGATGCCACAGAGTGTCACCACCTCACCCTTGGATGCATCCTCAACTCTTTTGTCTGTCTCCGTCTCCCCCGAACTTCCCTGACAAAACCCAGACCCTGGCGATCCTCAGCTCCGTCTTCCCCACATCTGCATTCCAGCAGCCCGATGGATGGGATGGGAGGAAAAGGCATTTGCTTTGCATCCATTGCCACAAAATCCACCAGCCTCCTTGGGTCACACGCTCATGTTTTGTCTTCCCTTCGGTCCAAGGATGAGCTGCTCCTGCTGTTCCCAAGGACTGTCTCTCCACTCTGAGCCCCTCCCCTGCACTTGTACTTCTCTGCCCCATGGGATCGTCCTTGTTGGTGCAAGTAGACCTCCCATCTCAAAAACGCCGTAGCACACTTTTCCTAGACCTATTCTCACACTCTGGTTCCCTTCCTGGGCTCCTCTTTGTACAAAACTCGACAGACTTTCCTGTATTCCCTGTCACACTCTCTCACCTCACGGCTCTAGCTCCCTTTAGTAGGGATTGGTCCTCAATGCTTTCCTGAAATTGCTCTGCGAAAATCACCAGCAATCTCCATATTGCCAAAAGCAGTGGTCAGTTTCCTTCTTCTTCTCCATCCCCTCTCCCCTCCCCTTCTTCTTCTTCCCCTTCTTCTTCTACAACACAGTGATTCAACTTCTCTATAGTTATGCTGTGCTCATAAGTGCAGCTGCCCTCCATCACCACACGATGCTATTACAACACCATTGACTCTGTTCCTTATGCTGTGCCTTTTATTTCCGTGACATATATCATTCTTTAACCGGAAGCCTGTATCTCCCACTCCCCTTCACCCACTTTGGCAGCCCGTACCCCCTTCCCTTTGGCAAGCATCAGCAGTCTCATTTTTAATCTTTGTGTTATGCAACTTCCCAGCATATCTGGCATACACATCATCCCCTCAGAAACACTCTCCTGTCAGCCCGCCTTGCACATGATACTCTCCGGGCTATCCTGCTGTCTAACTTTTTTTTTGCTTCTCAACCTCCAGAGCCGTCCATGTTGGAGTGGCCCAGCTGCAAGCTCTTTCTTGGCCCTGCGCTCCTCACAGGCTATAATCACTCCCTAGCGGAGCTCATCCAGGAACCTGGCTCTAAGCAGCATCTTCTTGCTGGTAAGAATTCCTCTCTTTCCTTCTCACTAAGATTCAGGCTTGAATACCTCACTACCTACTGGATACTCGCATGACATATTAAAACCAAAATTATTAAATTTTTCTTCTCCAATCTGCTCTTTACATAGATTTTCTTTTTCAGTAAATGGAATCACCATTCTCTGAGGCACACGGTCAGATGTCTACTTGTCACCCCGGGGCGCCTGGGTGGTGCAGTCGGTTGGGCTTCTGACACTTGGTTTCTGCTCAGGTCATGATCTCAGGGTCCTGGGATCGAGCCCCGCATCGGGCTCTCTGCTCGCCGGGGAGCCTGTTTCCCCCTCTGTCTCTGCCTGCCTCTCTGCCTACTTGGGATCTCTCTTTCTCTCTCTGGCAAATAAATAAATAAAATCTTAAAACAAAAAAACCCAAACCAAAGCAAAACAAAAACCGATGACTACTCATGCGAGTCCGTACCACCTAAAATCATCTCCCCTGCCTTTGAACACAACTGCAATCACCATAGCAGCACTATTGTCTGCCCCGTGAACACAGGATCTCTGCTGACCCTACGTGGTCCCACCCGTGGTGGGACCCTGGCCAAAGAGGCCACACTTGATTGTTTAATTACTGACCAACTCGTTGTCTTGGCTTACGAATCTGATGAACAAGGGCATGAGTACTCAGGTTGAAGCCTGCTGCTGGGTGCGATGAAGCCGCTGGGAGCAGAACATCATTACTGTCTGGTTTGTAACCTTAGAACATTTAGAACACCTTGAATTTCCAATATTAGAGGGCTGGTAAATACATAGTATAGAATGTTATACTTAAGTCGCTAAAATGATAGCAATAAAAACCTTTGAACGATGCTTACCATATATGGTACATTGTCGAGTGAAAGGAGCAGAGAATGAAGTTGTTGTTGCTGTTTGACTCCAGTTTTGTTAATTGCCCCCTGCCTTACCTCTCCTTCTTCCTCTCTCTCTCTCTTCCTCTGTGTGTGTGTGTGTATATATATATATATATATCTTCATATGTATCTCTGTATATATATATATATATATCTTCATATCTATCTATATTTTCTCAAGAAAAAAAAAAAAGAAATATACCAGAAATTTAATAGGGCTTCTTTTTTCCTGGATGGTGACAAAAAGATGACAGGAATATCCCCCTTACAGGTGATTTTATTTTTTTCTTTATAGTTTTATGAACTTTTTCAAATTAGACTAATTATAGTAAAAAGCCATGTTACTTAGAAACCTTTCCATAAAAGAACACTCCAAGATTTAATGCATTGTTTAAAACTATATTTATACTTCTGCATTGTATATACATTATGTATGAAACTATATGATTAAAATATTATATCTAGTTATGTGTTACATATGTGTTTACATATATAGTTATGTGTTACATATGTGTATTCTAAACCTAACAGATTAGAATATATTGCATATATTGTGTTTACACACACACGCACGCGCACACACACATATAACTTCATAGAATAGTGAGTTCTTTGGAAGCTTTGAACTGTTACTACTTTAGTTTAAATTCTGAAGTCTGATTTTATGATAATTCCTTTAAATGACTCAAGCATTTGTTTCTTTATTCTAATGGAAGTACAATAAAGATAAATAAGTCCCAGGGCAATTATATCATTTGATGATAATTAAAAAGTTGAAGTCCAATTGTTTAAAGATTGAACTGTGGAATAATGGGAGCTTCCTTTTAACATTATTATTCATTTTATAAATTCAGATATATCCCTGGTAGATTATACTGACCTCCTCTGTAACCCCTAAACGCTGCATGCATGCAAAGTAGAAAATTGAGCTAGTCCACAGTAAATCTCAAAGATTAGTTTATTGTAATTCAAATAGTAAGGCCTAGGACTGACAGTGATTTGAAATAACAGTTTAAAGACAATATGAAAAAAAGTAAAAAAAAATGCATTTGGAGTTGAGAAATAAAATTAATGGATTTAGTTTATTTTTAATTAGGAAGTCCTTCTGCTTGTTTAAGATTCAGGTTTAGGCATTAATTATTTTATTTGCTTGTTTGATAAGTATTTATAGAGGATCTGTGCCAAACGCTAAGAATAGGGTCGTGAAAAAGAGATGAACCATGGGGTGCCTGGGTGGCTCAGTTGGTTAAGCAACTGCCTTCAGCTCAGGTCATGATTTCAGGGTCCTGGGATCGAGCCCCGCATCGGGCTCTCTGCTCACCAGGGAGCCTGCTTCCCCCCTCTCTCTCTCTGCCTGTCTCTCTGCCTACTTGTGATCTCTTTCTCTCTCTGTCAAATAAATAAATAAAATCTTAAAAAATTAAAAAAAAAAAAAGAGATGAACCATAGCTTCGTGAAACAGACCATACATTAGTCAACTGATTGCACAATTTATCAGGGAGTTGAAATGATGATGTATATTAGGAAGTTGAAGTGGAGATGAACATTCAGTTGGAGGTGAAGAATAGGATCTCAGGGATCCTTGCTTCGAAAGAAACATTTAAAGCTTCTAAACCCTATTCACCTAAAGCACCCTGCCAGGGGGTGAAATCCGTTTTTCTTTGTGGCCTAGATGAAAACTGATTGTATAATTAGTCATCAACATCCTTGAAATTCTGTACTTACATTTCCCCCAAGATATCCCACAAGGAATGCGGGCAAAGCCAGATATTTGCCAACTTCCAGATGGTGTGTTCCCGATCCCGCCCCCCCCCCCCCCAGCCCCATGTTAGGGTCTCAAATTGTTATTTGTCTAGCGACAAGTGGTCAAATGTCCACTGCTCATTCTGAACCAACAGACACATTTCCGCGGTAGATGCTGGATAATAGGACAGGGAGAAGGGGGAGAAGCGAAGGAAAAGATAAGAAAATCAGTTGCCCTTTTTTAGATCCCTACTATGGGCCCGAAGGATTGCAGGTTTATCTCTAATCCTCCCAAGAACTCTACAGCACAGATATTATCCTAATTTAGAGATGACAAAACAGAGGTCAAGAAACACAGAAGGATTCATTCAGGGACAGCTAGCAAGTCTACAGTAGATCTGTGATTCGGATTCAGTTCTTTCAAACTCCAGCGCTAGGACTGCTCTAAAATAACTCAGTGCTAAGAGCAGAGTATCTACGTGGGGAGGAAACAGAGTAACTGGAGAAGAAGGTGTGGGTGTATTGTAATTATCCTAAAAATGCAAGAATGAAGGATGCTAGCAAACACAACTTATGACTTTATAACTGCCTAATTTGATTTATTGCCATTCCAACTGAAGTTTGCTTTTTTTAACCTTCCTCTACCCTGTCCCTGCCAGGAGCTGTTTCACCAGGAAGCTCAACCCGACCTACGCAGATGGGCCGTTGGGCTAGATAGAGTTTGGGGTCTCAGTTTTCATTCTGTCACGACAGATTTATATCATTCCCTCCCTTGCCTTGCTCCCATATGAATGAAGTGCATTTTTCCTACTCTTCAACTTTGGCTTTGGACGTGTAACCCGCTTCGGTGATGGAACGATGGCGACAAAAAGCAGACACACCAGAAACGTACTCGAGCGGTTGTGGTTGCCCTCTGGTGCGCCAGGTTTCCACCTCGAGAAGAACGTGCCTCACCTGCATAGCTGATTCCCTGCTCGCCCAGCCCCAGAACAAAGACACTTAGAACAGCCTTGAACCTTCCCAGCAGCCTGCACCCAAAGACAGCCCACCCACAGCCTGAAATTAGCCTAGAGCAACCAGCCCCTAATTTGTAAAGATCCCCAAGGGTAAGTTGAATAAACGTTTATTGCTGTAAATCACTGAGTTTAGGGATCATTTGTTATGCAGCGATCACATGCCTCTAGGTGACTAACAGAGCCATCAGGAACACACAAAATTCTGGAGGTAGGGAAGAAGAAAGATATTCTTCCTGATTTTAATTCTTTCCGAATCAACAAGACAGAAAAGCCAGAAATGAAGGGCCAGGAGCAGGTGAGCTTGCATCCACCGCCCGAGCACCTGTGAGAACAGTTCCTGCCTGAGAGCTAGAAGGTGAGGGGTGATGGGGAGCCTCGCCAAGGGCCAAAGCTGCTCCCTAGCCAGACTCCTAAGCTTTGCCCTGGGAGCTAAGTGACTGTTGACTGCCAGAGGGAGAAACATGAGAAGGAACAAAGGATTAAAGCAATTGTCTTGGCTCTCAGCTCTGCAGCCTTACAAATGAAATTAACAAATGGCTAAACGTCCTTTTTTATGTTACTAGCTAGCCTTCCTAATAGTAACCACATCTCATTTCCCTAGAGAATGACATCTTAAGCCAACGAGGGCTTAGACCTCCTTAGATATATTGGCGTAAACTTTGCTCATGAAGTAAGCTATAGATTAAAGTCACTGGAACAAAGTACTAAAACTGAAGGTGCTTGCGGCAATGTTAGTCTCAGTATAGATCATCGCCCGCTGAAGGATTTACCGCAGAAATGTATTATTCAGACTTATGCAGGTGAGGATTTACAGTAATATTTAGTAAAAACAGGCATGGGGCTTATCATGAAATAGACTTGTGATATGTCTGACATGCCTAAGGAATTTGGCACAAACACTAAAGCTTTGCTACATGATGCCAGAGACACTAATATGAGGTGTTTTTACTTCCAGAGACACAACTATTTGATTTACACAGAGACCAAAAAAAAAAAAAAAAAGCACTTGAGCAGCGTTAAAAACATCCAGATGCTCTCCCCCATTTTAAGCCATTTTCGGATAGATTTAAACCATTTTCTGATGGATTTCTTTACTCGGCCAATCCCCCCTTTTTTTTTTTTTGTTCTTGGACTTCTTACATGGAAAGTAATACTAGAAATAAGAGGATACTTTTGCCACTGGAGTTATATGACATATTTATCCCATGACTATGAGATAAGAATTTTCCAGAAAAATGCCTTTAATATGAGCAGGCCAATTTTCTAGTTTTTAAAGCCATGTGCTATATGATTCTCACACCCAGTCAACCAATGCTTCATATCCATTTTCCTGGAGGAGCAGCAGGAAGAGTAATGTCATTAAAGAAACAAACAAAAGTTTCGTTTTTTTGTCGTCATAGTCCAAACAGTGAGACTATCTTACAACGAAGTATTTCTGTATTCAGGTAATTAGTTCCTCTTGGTTGGGACTCAAAATTTCTCATCTAAAATTCAGGGGAGTAATAGTATCTCCTTGTATTGGTTTCCTATTGGGTACTGCAACAAACTATCACAAACTCAGTGGCTAGAAACAACACACACTTATTTTTCAGTTTTGTTGGTCAGAAGCCTAATGTGGGTCTCACTGGATTAAAATCGAGATGTTGGCAGGACTGCATTCTTTCTGGAGATCCTAGAGGAGGATCTGTTTTGTTGCTGTTGTTGTTGTTGGTTTTGTTTTGCCTTTTCCAGCTTCCAGAAGCAACCACTCTTTGGCTTGTGGCCCCCTTCCATTCTCAAAGCCAGCAAGAGCCAATGAAATTTTTCTAACATTGTATCACTGTGGCACTGACTCTTCTCTCCATCTGTTCCCTGTTTAAGAACTCTTGTGACTGGGGTACCTGGCTGGCTCTAGTCAGGGGAGCCCACAACTCCTTTTTTTTTTTTAAGACTTTATTTGTCAGAGACAAAGAGAGGAAGAGGGAAGGCACAAGCAGGGGGAGGGGCAGGCAGAGGGAGAAGCAGGCTCCCCACCGAGCAGGGAGCCTGATGCAGGACTGGATCCCAGGACTTCAAATTCACTGTGTGTCCCTCTAATAATGTTGAATTTCTTGAATATATTCCCAGCATATTGATACCGAGCAAGACAAAATTACAACATTTATTTTCAGTATTTTTTATTTCCTTCCATCTTCTACAACATTCGTTATACTTCTGATGGGAACTCTTGGTAGGTGGCTGTTTTCCAGTATCTTTCCTCATCAACAATTTCTGTAGATATAGAACACGTAATAACTACTTTAAAAGAATCACATATGTATTGAAAATCCCCCATGCATGAGCAGATCAATACTTTTAGTATTCTTTTAGTATCCTTTAAAATGGAATCTAATTATGGGATCCATTAAGATTTTGCTTGTTTCAATTATTTTTACATGAAGAAAATGTTAATTCTTTATATCTCTTAAGAGACTAAATAATGTCATATAGAAAATATGCTTTATTGCTGTGTAATTCAAACTGTTTTGTACCAAAATTTTCCCAATCTGTACTTTCTCAAATTATGCTAAGTTGATCAATATTTACACACATATATTTTATAATGTTAAAAGTGTGAACATTAGATTTTTTCCCACATATGGGGGTAGCTAGCGGGTCTGAATGAAAATCATTGTTTTACAGATAGTACGGCGGATTTAACATAGAGCTAAGGATGACTTGAAAAAAAAATAAAATTGCCTTTTAGCACTGAATGACTAAGAGACACTTATAAGAACTGTTGCACAAGACTGAATCAAATTACTTTTAGTCTTTGATGAAAACAGAGCTCTATGCTTAAATTCCTGGAATCGTATTTTTGAGCTCAATAACAGCTTCATTTTTCAAGCTATTATCTTGATTCTTTCTTATTCATTTCCCATCTTCCTGCCTTCTTCTTCACCCTTCCCTTCCAATCAATCAACTGGGCTTTCTAAAACTCACCTGACTCCATCCATTTCTTTTTATTCACTCTGCCACTAGTCTAGTCCAAGTCACCGTGACTTTTCACAGCCCCTTACCTGGTCTCCTACATCCTGACTTACCCCTAATCCAGTGGCCATATTGTTGCCAGTGATATTTTTTCCTCCCTAAAATACGAATTACTTCAGTAGTTTCTATATTCTTTAGGGAAAAAAAGTCCTAATATGGTTTGCAATTTTCTCCCTCTCACCCGCAACCTCATCTTGCACCTTCTGCTCTCTCCCTTTGAATTCCAGGCACTCTGAATTTCTGTGGGATCCATGTTCTCACTGTGTTTACATTTGCAGAAATGAAAAAATGCTCTTTCTACCCCTACTCCTGTTCTTAACTCCACCCACCCTTTCAGGTATGTTTTTAGGTAGCACTTCTTCGAGAAGGTCTTTTTTTGACTTCTTGATGCTACAGTACTCTGAATATCCTCTATCATAAAAACATATCAAACTTTATCATAATTTCTTGGTTAGTTAGGTGTCTTGCTTCTATATTACCAGCTCCATGGGAACTAGGACAGTGTCTTACTGGTTCTTGTTGCTTGGTATTTAGTAAGTTTTCAATAAATATTTATACAAAAAATTGTCTTGTCAGTTTTTTGTAAAGATTTATTTATTTATTATTAGAGAAGGAAGGGGGAGGGGCAGAGGGAGAGAGAGAATCTCAAGCCAACTCTCCACTGAGTGTGGAGCCTGATGCTGGGCTCGATCCCTTGACCCTGAGGTCATGATTTGAGGTCATGACCTGAACCAAAATGAAGAATCAGATGCTTAACTGACTGAGCCACCCAGGGACCCCTGTCTTGTCTGTTCTAAAAGAACTTCTCAAAGAACAAGACAAACTATTCATTATTCTTTTTTTTAAAGATTTTTATTTATTTATTTAACAGAGAGAGAGGGAGAGAGATCACAAGTAGGCAGAGAGAGAGGGGGAAGCAGGCTCCCAACCGAGCAGAGAGCCCGATGTGGGGCTTGATCTCAGGACCTTGAGATCATGACCCAAGCCGAAGGCAGAGGCTTTAACCCACTCAGCTACCCAAGCGCCCCACTATTCATTATTCTATTAAGTTTAAAACCTTAAAGTTGGGAATTAGACCCTTAGGTTTAACTTGAACCCCATTTGTAGCAATTTCAAACTCTTCTGAATTCCTCTATCTTCAGTGGAAAAGAAGCTTTCTGATATCCCACTATCATTATCGTTTTAATGATATCTAAAAGGGTTTAGAAACTTGGGGAACATTTGTTAGGTAAGTTGGAGCATGTAGGCTATTTTTCTCATTGATTAGTTAATCAACATCTTTCAAAAATATCATTGAGGGCTATGAGCTGGTTAAAAAGCCAAGTCATGGTGGACTAGTCCGAGATCTACATCAAGAGTGTGTCTACACTGTTATATGTCAATTATAGCTTAACAAAGTTGGGGAGAAAAAGAATGTCTTAGTAATAATCAAAAAATGATCCCACCTGAAATTCAACACCAAGGGAGACTTCGAGGACAGCAGTTGAGTAAGAGCAGGGCTTATGGTTTTGGGTCTTCCATTTAAGTCTTTAATTCATTCTGAGTTGAGTTTTGTGTATGGTATAAGATAATGTATGGTATAAGATAATGATTTTTGTGTATGGTATAAGATTTTTGTGTATGGTATAAGCTATGGTATATAAAAATGTCCAATTTCACTTTTTGCATGTGGAGATCCAGTTTTCCCAACACCATTCTTGTCATCTTTGTTGAAATTAGTTAATTTTTATGTGTGGGTTCTCTACTCTGTTCTGTCTATGTGTCTGTGTTTATGCCAACATGATACTGTTTGTGTTACTATATCCTTACAATTTATTTGATATCAGGACATGTGATGCCTCCAATTTTGTTCTTCTTATTCAAGATTGCTTTGGCTATTTGGGATCTTTGTGGTTCCATATGAGTTTTAGGATTGTTTTTCTATTTCTGTGAAAAATGTATTGGAGTTTTCGTTGGGATTTCATTGATTCTGTAGATCATTTTGGGAAGAAGGCACATTTCAACCATGTTAAACATTTATCTGTGTCTTCTTCAATTATTTCATCAGTACTTTATAGTTTCCAGTATATACACCTTTATTTCTTTGGCTACATTTATTCCTGAGATTTTATTCCTTCTGTTGTTATTGTAGATGAGATTGTTTCCTTAATGTCTCTTTTAGATAGACTGATGTTAGTGATTAGAAATGCAACTGATTTTTGTATGTTGATGGTGTACCCTGCAACTTTACTGAATTCATTTATTAGTTTTAACAGTTTTTTTCTAGTAGAGTCTGTAGTATTTTCAATATGTAAGATTTTATGTGCAAATAGAGACAATTTTACTTTTTCCTTTCCAATTTGGATGTTTTTAAATTTCTTTTTCTTGCTTAATTGTTCTAAGACTTCTAGTACTATACTGAATAGAAGTGATGGCAGCGGGCAGCCTTGTCTTGTTCCTGATCTTAGAGACAACACTTTCAACTTTTCAACATTGACTATGATGTGACCTGTGGATTTGTCACACATAGCCTTTATTATGTGTGGATGCATTCCCTCTATACCCAGTTTGGTGAGAGATTCTGTCCTGAAAGGATGTTGTTTTTGTCAAATGCTTTTGTTGTTGTTGTTGTTGCATTTACTGAGATGATCATATGATTTTTATCTTTTATTCTGTTAATGTGGTGTATCATATTTATTGGTTTGTATATGTCGAATCATTCCTTTTTAAAAAAGATTTATTTATTTATTTTACAGGGGTGGGTAAGGGGAAGAGGGAGAGGAAGAGAGAGAGAATCCTAAGCAGACTTTATGCTGAGTGTGGAGCTGGACATGGGCTCGATCCCACAACCCTGAGATCATGACCTGAGCCAAAACCAAGAGTTGGTTGCTTAACTGACTGAGCCACCCAGATGCCCCATTTTTTTTTTTTTTAAGTAGGCTCCATGCCCAGCATAGAAACCAAGGCAGGGTTTGAATTCACTGAGATCAAGACCTGAGCTGAGATTCAGACAGTTAAGTTAAGTTAAGTCAGACACTTAACTTACTGAGCCACCCAGGCACCCCTATTTTGAATCATTTTAGATATCTGGGGGAAATAATCCTTTTAATGTGCTGTTGAATTCAGTTTGCCAGTATTTTATTGAGGATTTTTGCATTTATGTCCATCAGGAATATTAGCATGCAATATTCATTTCTTTTAGTATCCTTGCTTGGCTTTGGCATCAGGATAATGCTGGCTTTATTAAAGGAGTTGAGAAGTGTTCCCTTTTCAGTATTTTGGAAGAGTTTGAGAAATATTGGTATTAATTTTTTTTTAAATGATTGGTAGAATTCACTAGAGAAGCTCTCTGGTCTTGGACTTTCGTTGTTGGGAGGCTTTTGATCACTGAATCAATCACTTACTAACGATTGATCTGTTCAGATTTTCTATATTTATTTCTTCGTAATTCAGTCTTGGTAGGTGTTTCCAGGAATTTACTCATTTCTTCTAGGTTGTCCATTTTGTTGATGTATGATTGTTAACTGTAAGATCTTATGATCCTTTGTATTTCTGTGATATTGGCTGTAACATTTCTGCTTTCATTTCTATTTTTTGAAGATCTTATTTATTTATTTATCTTGAGAGAGAGAGGGAGAGAGGGAAGGGAGAGAGAGACCACAAATGGGGGGAGGCAGCCAGAGAGGGAGAAGCAGACTTCCCACGGAGCAGGGGGCACAATGTGGGGCTTGAACCCAGGACCCTGGGATCATGACCTGAGCTGAAGGCAGGCACTTAACTGACTGAGCCACCCAGGCACCCCTCATTTCTAATTTTGAGTCTTCCTTTTTTTTTTCTTAGTCCAGTTTTGTTTATCTTTTAAAAACAAAACCTCTCAGTTTTATTGATCTTTTCTATTGTTTCCTAGATTTTTAAAAATTTATTTCTGGGGTGCCTGGGTGGCTCAGTGGGTTAAAGCCTCTGCCTTCGGCTCAGGACATGATCTCAGGGTCCTGGGATCGAGCCCCCTTCAGGCTCTCTCTCAGCAAGGAGCCTGCTTCCCGTCTCTCTCCGCCTGCCTCTCTCCCTACTTGTGATCTCTCTCCTCTCTGCCAAATAAATAAATAAAATCTTAAAAAGAATTTTGAAAAATTTAAAATTTATTTCTGTGTTGATGTTTATTACATCATCTTTCCACTAACTGTAGCTTAGTTTGTTCTTCTTATTCTAGTTTCTTGAGGCATAAAATTAACTCGTTTATTTAAAATCTTTCTTTTTCCTTAAAGTAGGCACTTACTGCTACAAACTTCCCTCTTAGAACTTTTTTGCTATAATATACAAGTTTTGCTATATAGCATTTCCATTTCAGTTTCTCTCAAGATATTTTTTGATTTCTCTTTTGATTTCTTGTTGACCCATTGGTTGTTCAAGAATGTGTAGTTCAATCTCCAGATATTTGTTAATTTTCCAGTTTTTTTCCTTCTATTGGTTTCTAGCCTCAGACATCATGGTTGGAAAAGATACTTGGAATGATTTCAATGGTCTTCGAATTGTAAAGACTTGTGTTGTTGTCCAATATATAATTTATCCTGGAGAAGTGTGTGCTGCAGAAGAAGGTGTATTCTATTGCCGTTGGGTGGAATGTGCTGTAGAGTTTTGTTAGGGTTGTTTGGTCTAACGCATAGGTTAAGTCCAGTATTTCCTTATTGATTTTCTGTCTAGATGATCTATCCATTGTTGATAGTGAAGTTTTGAAGTTCCTTTCTATTATTGTATTGCTGTCTAGGTTTCCCTTTAGATTTGCTTTGTATGTTTGTATATTTGCTTTGTATATTGATGTGCTTTAAGGTTGGGTGCATATATATTTACAAAGTTATTTCCCCTTGAAGAATTGGCTCTTTTATCATTATGTAATGACCTTCTTTGTCTTTTATTGTGGTTTTCAACTTAAAATCTATCTGATATAAATACAGCGGCCTTTGCTCTCCTTTGTTCTCCATTTATATGGGGTATATTTTTCCATCCCTCGATTAGAGAATTTTGATTGGAGAATTTTGTCCATTACATTTAAAGTAATTATTGATAAGTAAAGCCTGACTCCTCTTCTCCAGTCATTTTATGTTTTGATGTCACAATTTGCATCTTTTTTTATTGTGTATACATTCACAAGTTATTATAGTTATCTTTGCTACTTTTTCCTTTAAACTTTATTCTAGAGTTATAGTGATTTAAACATCACCATTACAATATTAGTGTATTTTGAATTTGACTATATTAAATGATTGCCTTTGTCAATGAGTTTTATACTTTCATATGATTTTATGGTACCAGTTAGAACCCTTTCTTTTTGAAGGGCTTTTTTTTTTTTAAACTAATTACAGATGCCAGCTGCCTATGGTGTCCCAGAAACTATTCCCTTACTCAGTCATTTACTCACTCATTCACTCATTACTTCCTTGAGCAAACATTTATTGAGCAGCTACTATGTATGAAGGATGGTACTGAGGGGAAGGGGCACAATGACTATAAAGATAAATAGCACCATGTAGTAGAGAAAGAGGCATAAACCAATATTCACAGTGCATTGAAACAAGAGGAATAATTGGAGTGGTGATTGGCTATAGAACTGGAAGTGGAAAACTAGAATTTCTGATGGGTGGGAGTAGGGCGGGGGAACTGTGGGTGTTTCAAATTACACTCATATCCTGGAAGTTTCAGCCCCACGGGAGAGACACATTGTCCCCTACCCTCAACCCTATCACTCCTTTCTCAGATAGATTCCCACTGAGCCACCATTACTAATAGGATCACGCTTGATCCCTGGTGTGCTGAAGCACAAAGAAGGTCGAGGGCCATTGAATTAAGAGGATATTCAAACTGCTAGGGAAACAGGGGATCCTGGAGGACTTCATTGAGAAGGTAGTATTTTTGCTGAATTTTGAAGAAGAAGAAATTTGTCAGTTCAAAGGAAGATATGCTGGGCAAAGGATATAATGGATAAAGGCCAGAAACAGAAGACAGAATTTTTTTTTTCTATTTAGGAAACATCAAGGAAAGGATTTGTATAACTGCAGCATAGATGGTGTGTGTGTGTGTGTGTGTGTGTGTGTGTGTGTAAATGGGCTGGGCATAGTTGGAACTATATTTTCATGAGTGGGGTGTACTCCACTGGAAAGTTTTTACCCTGCTTTTTTTTTTTTTTTTTAGGGAATGAATTTTGTCTCCAAAGGCAACACCTTCTCTATAGTCAAATTCAGATTTCAGGAAGAGACTGGATTATAATTACATTTCTCTGGCCTCACTTCTGCCCCTAACTCTTCTTTTCTAGACAACTGCATTTGCAGATTTGATATGAACCAATGGCTGAAAAAAAAATTCCTTCTGTCAACTAGTTTATCTTGTTACTGACATGAATAATCAGATTCAATTGGATTAAACAAGCTGTAACACACTGTCAAAACCCATTAGCGATATAAGAGCTTCCAGCCATAAAGAACTCTTTCTGTGTATCTTAGAGTTTTCCTCATGAAAGGAAAAAACTCAAACTAAAGGAAACAATGTGTTTCATTTACAAGCTCAG
The DNA here is from genome assembly GCA_028533885.1 of Nasua narica. Taxonomy (NCBI): domain Eukaryota; kingdom Metazoa; phylum Chordata; class Mammalia; order Carnivora; family Procyonidae; genus Nasua; species Nasua narica. The sequence continues at coordinate 39,111,876 of CM052813.1, read as the reverse complement.
AGTGTCTCAGGGTCTTCTCTAGGTTTGATTGGCTCTCTGGTTTGATTTTTTTTTCTTTTCTTTTTTTCTGGAAATGAGGAGGAGGGTTATCTTTTTGACAATCTAGTGTGTGTGTGTGTGTGTGTGTGTGTGTGTGTGTGTGTGATGTTTCCCTGACAGGATTAAAAACCTGGATACATCAAACTTTGCATGTTATCCGGATTTTCAAAAGGGAGAAAAATGAAGGGCTATAACCAAAACCAAGGGGGAGGAACCTGATATCCCCTCCTGCCTTTTGAGATAGTGTTTTACCCAATTCTGGAACTGTGGTTGTATTTTTCCGAGTCAATGGCACCTTACATCTCCTAAATTCACATGCCTGCCAATTTCCTATACACAACTTTCATTCCCACCAACAGTGTAAGAGGGTTCCCCTTTCTCCACATCCTATCCAATATTTGTTGTTTCTTGTCTTATCAGTTTTTGCCACTCTAACTGGTGTAAGGTGGTATCTCAATGTGGTTTTGATTTGAATTTCCCTGATGGCTAATGATGATGAACACTTTTTTCATGTGTCTGTTAGCCATTTGAATGTCTTCTTTGCAGAAGTGTCTGTTCATGTCTTCTGCCCATTTTTTGACTTGATTATTTGTTTTTGGGGTATTGAGTTTGAGAATTTCTTTATAGATCTTGGATACCAGCCCTTTATCAGTAGTGTCATTTGTAAATATCTTCTCCCATTCCATGGGTTGTCTCTTTGTTTTGTTGACTGTTTCCTTTGCTGTGTAGAAGCTTTTTATCTTGTGAAGTCCCAAAAGGTCATTTTTGCTTTTGTTTCCCTTACCTTTGGAGACATGTTTTGAAAGAAGTTGCTGTGGCCGATGTTGAAAATGTTACTGCCTATGTTGTCCTCTAGGATTTTGATGGATTCCTTTCTCACATTGAGGTCTTTTATTTACCCCAAAGATATGGATATAGTGAAATAAGGATCATATGCACCCCAATGTTCATAACAGCAATGTCCACAATAGCCAAACTGTGAAAGGAGCTGAGACGCCCTTCAATAGACTAATGGATAAAGAATATGTGGTCCATGTATACAGTGGAATATTACCCATCAGAAAGGATTTGCATTAATATGGATGGGACTGGAGGAGATTATGCTAAGTGAAATAAGTCAAGCAAAGAGAGACGATTATCATATGGTTTCACTTATTTGTGGAACATAAGGAACAGCATGGAGGACAGTAGGAGAGGGAAGGGAAAAATGAAGGTGGGTATTCAGAGGGGGAATGAGCCATTAGAGACTATGGACTCTGGGAATCAAACTGAGGGTTTTAGAGGGGAGATGGGTAGGGAGATGTGTGAGCCCGGTGATGGGTATAAAGGAGGGCATGTATTGCATGGAACACTAGGTGTTATACGCAAACAATGAATCATGGAACATCACATCAAAAACTAATGATGTACTGTATGGTGACATAACATAATAAAAAAATTATAAAATAGACAAAAACAAAAACAAAAAACAACCTTAATCCCACTTTCCACTGATCATTACCCCTTAAAGAAAATACAATTGCAGGCAAAAGCAATATCTGATGCCTTTCTATGTATTACATAATTGCATTAAAATGCCAAGAGAATAGAGATTACTCTTGCCTGCCTTTACAGGCATTTGCAATATATGTATGGTCCCTGCTGAAAGGACCAAATCAAACCAGATATACAAGATGAAATATAAACGCACATCACTATTTTCCCTTTTCTTCTGGAATCATCTCAGTCATACGATGATCTTGGGTCGAAGTAAACAAAACGAAAGCAGAAAGAAAAAAACGGAGGCGTTTTAATGCTTCCTGTCGATTCATTTTCACCAAGTCCTAGAGGGCAATATTATAAATAACACTTTTGTGCATCAGGCACACTCACCCTCCGGTGCTTCAGACAGATTTTATCTTTTCTGAAGTTTAGGCGGGAGGAGTAGAGCTCTAGTCTTAACTGAATCCTCTTGTATCGGAGATTTAGCTAAATCCTTCAAGCTTAATCTTGACTTTTGTTTAGAAAATAAATGGTTGATCTCCAATGGCAAGCTCTGGGAGTGTAGTTTGCAAGGCGTGCTGCCAAGGACCCCTGTATACTACTCACGCATTTCTTGTAAGAACATGCCTTGAGGAAGCATTGGGGAATTAGGTTGCTCGTAGGCCTCCTTATTCCAATATGTGGCATGGAAGCAGACTAGCACAGGAACCAACCTTGCTAAGAGGGCTCTACTTATCTTCCCTGTCCTACTGGGTACCAGAATGTAATTGCAATGATCAGCTGGGATTCCCTGGAGCTGGTTTCCCATCTCTAGTACCTAGAAGGGTCTTTTATCTCTAGATTTTTTGAAAAAAAAAAAAAAGGGGGGAGGGTTTGTTAAAATAATTGAAATTTACACTTCGGAAACTATGGTTTATAATCTTTTAACTTAAGTATAATTACTTATTATAAATTATGAGTAGAATATGTAGGTTTCTGCCAAAATTTCAAATCCTTTCTTTCCAAGGCTAAGCCAAGGATGGGTTGGCTAATTGTCTTTGATTTGAACTCACTCTGATTTCTTTTCCTTTGTTACCCAGATCCTGCTTATTCTCATCGGTATGACCTTTGCAGTCCCCAGCTGACCTTCACTAAGATGGTCATTTCTTTATATATCAGCATTTAATAGTAATAGCAGAAAATTCTGGATCATTGAATTGTTTCATTTATGGTCTTTATCAAGCGTGTAGATATTTCCCCACACCGCTGGCCTCTGGGTATCCCTCTGGAATGATTTCTCTTTCTATTTGCCTGTATCTACTACTTTCTGCCATTCTTGGGCACCGTCCAATTACTATCTTTCATTCAATCTGTTCCCTCCACATTGTCCTTAATAGCAGATCTGGAAGGACTCAGAATATTTGCACCTTTCAGAAAGAAGAATAACTTTCAGAATGAGTTAAACTGGAAAATTAACATGCCCTATTTTGTTTAATCTTCACAATAGCCTCTAAGGTGGGTACCGTTGTTATTCCATTTCACACATAAAGTTATTGAGGCTAAGTGAATTTGTATGATTTGAAAAGGTTAAATCTAACAGGTAGAAGAGTGGATTTAGAACCGGGGCGATTTGATTTCCGTTGATTATTCTGCTGGGATGCTTCCCTCAGGTGTAAACACAGTTTATCCTTGACCTGCACTAACCCAACTTATGTTGATCCATAGTAAGAGTATTACCAGGTAAACCAAGTCAAAGTCATCATAGTATCTAGTGTCAGTTTTGCTAAAGGACGTACGTATGTCTTAAACTTTAGTCTCTGCTTAGGGTTGTCATGGAAGGATCCTATTAATCAACATCATTTGCCTATTAAACCTGTCCTCTGCATTTAAAGAAACTGAAGTTGATTATGCGGCAAGCCCCAGGTGCCTACTTTGAGATGCCTAGAGACTTCCCAGGTGTTCAAATGAGAAATGACAGACTGGTCTTAACTTTCCACTGAAATGTTTCACCAGAACGGTCTTTGGGTCTGAGCCTCTTCTCTTTGGGATATGACAGAGGAAAGAGTAGACAGAATGTCTGCTATTTGTCATTCCTCCAAACACCACTTTCATGTCCCTGGGCCCTTCCTCCAGTCATTCCCTCCCCCCAGAATTCCTTTAATTTCCTGCCCTAGCTGACTCAATCCTTTTATCCTTAATATCTGGGTTCAAAACTCACTTTTTCTGTGAAAACTCCCCAACCCCTTTCCTCTGCACAACCACCAACCATATTCTTCGAGAAAATCAATGACTTCTGTGTTCCCGATTCTAGAATCTTCCATTGTGTGTATGGTTTATGCATACCCTATGCATATATGCATATGCCCAAGTATATGCACATCCTAGACTGTTTGTTCTGTGATGGCAAGGTCCATCTATCTTAATTATTCTCAAACTTGTTTTTCCGAGCATAGCGTCTGGTACATATAAGTATCCAGTGTATAGATTGATATTTAAGAATTTGAGAATATTCAAAGGCACAAGAACAGCATTAGTTATCTAACCAGATTCTACAAGGCTAAAATTTCCAGTAGATGTGTCAGAAATAATTCACTCATCCACAGTGAATAATCTTGTCTGGAATAGTGGAAGGCAGGGACCACATTCATCTTTTTTTGCCATAGCACATCTAGCACGTGGCATGATGTCCGGCACACAGTAGGTGCTCCACTCACAAAACAGTTGCCGAACCAACATTATGAGACCATTATTCTTACAAGCCTGCTTCAGAGACACAACGTACACTCCTACTGTATATTATTACTATCAATGAGCAATGAGTGTTATACGCAACTATTGAGTCGTTGAACACTACATCTAATGATGTACTATATGTTGGCTAATTGAACATAATTTTTAAAAAAAGAAAATGCCCTTATTTTAAAAACTGTAGTCCTCTGCCAAAAATAGTTGGGGTGGGGGTGGGGGTGGGGAGAGACCCTTAGTCAAAACTGGCAGTTGGTGACCTGTTCTATCAGTACTCTAAAGACGTCTTCTTTCAGGAGCTCCATGACATAATTTAGCAACAATCCAGACTCCTGTGACTTTCCCACAGTTTATTGGCTCACAGTATAACTAATGGTTAAGCAGGGTTCTGGTAAATCACATCTTTTTTTTTTTTTTTAATCCCATCTTTATGTGAGAGTGAAGGACAGTCCGATGAGCTAATGGGCCAGGTGTCCCGCACCTCACTCCAATGCCTCTCTTTTTTTGGCAGAGCTTCAACCACCGCCTTTAAGTCTAACATGATTTGGCCAGCCCTTCCACACGTGGGGAGACCTTTACGGCTTCTGAACACAAACACAGCCCTTCACACCCACACCCACCCACCCACCTGCTCACCCACATGTCTTTTCCCAGCCCCAGCTTCATAAAGGACTTGATGCTTCATTTGCAGTGACACTTTCATTGTCCCCTGAGGGTCCTCGTATATTCTTCAGTAAACGCAGTGCCGTGCGGTTGTTGAACAAATAGACCGTGAGTCAGCCAGCGAGAGCCGATGATGATAGTATGTTTAAAATAAGAACAAGGGGAGGGCCAGAAGGAAAATAAGAGAGGTGGAAATTTGCCAGAAAGCTGCTCAGGAAAATAGAAGTTTCTGAGACTACGTCCATTTAGAACAGGGCTTAGCCCTAATAAAACACAAGATTTTTCCTTTCATAAAGAAATTTTCTACATGAATGTTTATAGTTTGCAGTGTTCATAATAACCAAAAGGTGGGAAATGACCCAAATGCCCACCGTGTGATAAATGGATAAACAAAATGTTTATGTTGGTATATTCATATCATAATAATTGCACATATATTCACATAATAGAGTATTATTTGACCATAAAAAAGGAATGTATTACTGATACATGCTTCAGTGATAAATCTTAAAAACATGCTAAGTGAAAAAAGCCAGTCACAAAACACCACACCTGTGATTCCATTGATATGAAATGTCCAGAATAGGTAAGTCTACAGAGTGTAGATTACTTCTAGGGGGACAAGGGGATGGGATGTTGATAGCTAAAGGATACAGGGTATCTTTTTGAGGTAATGAAAATGTTTTAAAATTGCTGTGGTGATGGTTGATGATTTAGTGTATTTGGGAATAAAATAAAATCCACTGAATTAAACACTTTAAATGGATGAATTGTATGGTGCATTATTTTGCTAAGGCTATTGTAGCAAAGAACCACAGATTGGGTAGATTTGACAACAGAAATGTATTTTCTTATAGATCAGAAGTCTAGAACTCCGAGATCAAGGTGTTAATAGAATTATAAAAAAAGATCTGTTCCGGGCATCTCTCTTTGACTTGTGGATGACTGTCTTTTCCCTGTGTCCGTACATATTCTTCTTTCTATATGTGTCTGTGTCCACATTTCCTCTTCTTATATGGAAACTAGTCATTGGATTAGGGCCCACTCTAAAGACCTCATTTTAACTTCATTACCTTGATAAAGACTCTACCTCCAAATATGGTCTCATTCTGAGACATTAGAAACTCTGACTTCAATATACGTATTTTGAGGGGATATGATCTGGCCTATCACATACGGTATGTGAATTTTATCTCAATAAAAGTGTTTACAGGGGCGCCTGGGTGGCTCAGTTGGTCAAGCAACTGCCTTCGGCTCAGGTCATGATCCCGGAGTCCTGGGATCGAGCCCCACATCGGGCTCCCAGCTCCATGGGGAGTCTGCTTCTCCCTCTGACCTTCTCCCCTCTCATGCTCTCTCTCGCTCTCTCTATCTCAAATAAATAAATAAATTAAAAAATCTTAAAAAAAAAAGTGTTTACAAAAAAAAAGATTTCTCCTTAGACATTAAGCCTGCTTCTTAGATAGAATTCACTTGGATAGAGGAAGTTAAATGAAAAACACACCTGTTCGCCACAGAGCAGTCCTTTGCTGCTTCTGTGACTGGTCTGGGCTCACTCTACCCCCAAGTCCACAAGTGTGAAACTACAGCAATGTAGTTTCTTGAGGTTTCTTGAGGTTTTATTTTTATACTTACTGAAAATGCTGACAGTAATCATCGTTTCTGTCAAATCCATACTTTTCACAGAAGTGCTTTGTACATATTAATTTGAGACTTATCACAACCCTATCAGATATTATTATCCATTACAGAAATTGAGGTTTAGTGTTTTAATCACTTGCCTGTGGTCACAATTCCACAGTCTGATTTGCTCTAGGGCCTTGTTCTTCCCTGCATTCAAAACTTCCTCCACATGATTTAAAGGACTGCACCAGACATTCATAGCAAGAAACTGATCAAGGGGGTGAGCATAGTAAAGTAAAATGGTGATTCTTGAAGCTCCCAGAGGTTTTACTCCCTTGAAAATCAAATTGAATATTGGAATTGTTTTTGGAAAGTGTCATCGAACGGTCGGAAAAAAATAGAATATAATTTATATATTTTGTTACATTTGTTACCAATGTTTTTAAGCCAATTTTTTGTTAGCTTGCTCAAATTTTGAGAGCAAAAGAGTGCTGAGAACTACGGAGAAGAAAGAAAAATACACTCTTGAAAGAAAAACTCTTATGACCCAAATGTTACAACAGGATAAACTTACTTCGGTAGTAAGTCTTGAGAATATTTTACTGTATTATTTCATTTTCTGAGAATATTCTACCGTATCATTGAGAATATTCTACTGTTATTATTTCATTTTCTGCTCGTGCACCTAAAGTTTGCCTTTTTCTCTTCCATGGCTCCTGGTTGTAGATTAGGTAAATGATTTTCTTAAGGCTCGGAAAACTCAGTAGCAGTCTCCCTGCAGGACTCAACCACAGACTGGTGGAAGGTGATGTCAGCTCCCAATTAACGAGACAGGAATAGTATTTACTGTCCCGAAACTTAAATGTGTGCAGACCATATCCTGTCCTTGAAACGACACACCCCAGTAGTTAATTCATGGTGGATTTACGAAAGACATAGGAAAATAGCCACCTATTTTATTTTTGCATGTGGGCATAAATGTGTCGATCTATCTTCTCGAACCTGGCTTGATTTCTTCTCCAGGTGATTCTACTTACTATTAGGAGTCCAGCCTTCCAATTGCTCAGTCCAAAAACACGAGGCTCGAGCTTGACTCCTCTCATTCTCTCCCACTCCACATCCTATCTGTCAGCATTTGCTGTCAGTGTTAGCTGCCAAATATATTTGAAATCTGGCCATTTCTCACCACTTCCCTGGCTTTTAACTCTGGCCCAACCACTAGCATCTCTCATTTGGATCACTGCGAGGACCTCCTCACTGGATTCTCTGCCTCTACCTTACTCCCCAGAAATCAATCCCAACAAAGCAGCCAGAGCAGTTCTAAGAGGGCGATAATAATATATATATATATATATATATATATATATATATATATATATATATTTTAAATTAAGGGTTAGGTAACATTTAGTTTTTTTGTTTTGGGTGGGGTTTTTATTTTATTTATTTATTTGACAGAGAGAGAGAGATCACAAGTAGGCAGAGAGGCAGGCAGAGAGAGAGAGGGGGAAGCAGGCTCCCCGCAGAGCAGAGAGCCCGATGCGGGGCTCGATCCCAGGACCCTGAGACCATGACCAGAGCCAAAGGCAGAGGCCTTAACCCACTGAGCCACCCAGGCGCCCCAACATATATTTTTAAAAGACTCATTAGTGTGCTCAAAATCTTCTAACGGTTTCTTGCCACTACCCAGGCTAAAAAGCCTCAGGGGCTCGCGATAGCCTGCATGCTGAGTTGTCTTCCCCTGAGCTCATCTCTCTACTCCAGCCGCACTTGCCCCCCCACCCCGCCCCCCATCTGCATGTGGTCTCACTCACATCTTCTTCAGGTCCTTGCTTAAATGTTGACTTTCTCTGTAAAGTCTTTGACTACTTTAGTTAAAATTGACACCTGATGCTTCCTGACCCCCCTCTTCCTAATTTATTTCTGTTACTGTCCTCATTTTATATACTTTTAATACATTTATAATATATAAGTATATATTAGTGTATATACTATATATAGTATATATATTTATATATACTATATATATATATAAGTATAAAGTATAAAATGTACTTTTTACACATTTAATGTATTTAATTTTCAGTATCTGTCTCCTTCCTCTGGAATGCAGGCTTCAGGAGGGCAGGGCTTTTGTGTGTTTATGTTCATTGTTGTATCTACAGTGCTTACAATAGCGCTGGATATATAATGGGGTCTCAACAAAGTCTTGTGAAATTGAATGCTTTCCAGACAAAAGTTACTTCCAACTGCAATTAAGACACCTCAAGTGAATATTTATTTGGGGTCAAAGTCAGAGAGGAGAACTGTCTTCCTCCTTTCTGCTCCCTAGTAGCCAGGAATTCGCCAGGATGCATCATGGTAGGGTAAGGTCACCTATGGTATACCAGGGAGCTCTTTCTGAAGGAGCTGTACAATCCAACTTCTGCCCCATCTCTGCAATTCACTTGTGAGTTGGAGAGTCGGGTTTATGACTCTAATTAGGATCATGAAAGGGGGTGCCTGGGTGGCTCAGTGGGTTAAAGCCTCTGCCTTCAGCTCAGGTCATGATCTCAAGGTCCTGGGATCGAGCCCCGCATTGGGCTCTCTGCTCGGCGGGCAGCCTGCTTGCCCCTCTCTCTCTCTGCCTGCTTCTCTGCCTACTTGTGATCTCTCTTCCTCTGTCAAATAAATAAGTAAAATCTTAAAAAAATATATATTTAATTAGGATCATGAAAGATAGAAAGCTGAAAGTTTGAAAGGACTGAGCCATATCCTTGCCTTTAGAGAATTTTTTTTTTTTTTTAACTAAGCAAGTCAACTGGCCACTTTTACCATTGATTTCTAGGTGGTGTTAAACCCTAGGTACCCAATCCAGATCTAGAGGAGCCAAGAAGGAGCGATCCCCAACAAGGCAATGGCATGTGAGTAAAAGTAGCACTGTGATTTCCCTGGGTAGATGTCTGTGTGTCAGTTTCATGGGAAACCCTGGGCTGTGAAATCTCTACTCCCCCTTTCCAAGGTCCTGAGCTGCCAGTGGTGGCCAACGACAGCTAAGTGCCCCTCTTCTTGGCCTTGTAAGTTGTGCTGATCACTAAATAGGCTCTTTTTTTCTTTTAAAAGAGACATGAGCTTTTGTGCTTCGTAACCCCTAACAAACATGCCAAGCAGCTTAAGAAATTCTGCTGAATCAGAAGCAATGCAGGCTGCCAATTCACACATGCCAAAAGTTTCTGAGCACCGCTCAAAGTTTGCTTTGACTACCAAAGCCTATGATGGTAGGTCTGACTTTCCAGCAAGTCTGGAATGAAGGATCTGGCAGAATGTTTTATGTTATTTTTTCCTTGACAAATTTCCCTCTACATTTTCCTGACTCTCCTGATACCCATTATGTCATGCCCCATCATGTTAGGCCAAGCAACAGCCCACAACGTGGTGGAAAACAAATTTAAGAAAACGAGGGGGTTAGGTGTCTGTGTAGAGCATGCGTTAGAGCCTCAAGCAAATAGCTCCTGGGTATACAGTTTATATGATCAAGGGTGGTAACACCTGAGACTTTTGGAGTGGTCACTCCTTAGGGCTATTAATCTAGTAGTGAAGTGAGGGCATTAAGTCAAATTGATGTGATATTGATGAAATACAGGCCAAAAGCTAGAACTATGGAGAAAACAAGCAGAGGTTAGAAAGAATCACATGTCTGTCTGTCTGTCTATCTACCTGTGGAAGAGTGGCAGAACCAGTGGGAAGTCCTTAATATAAATATGTTTTCAAAGGGCTATGTTTCTGTAGATTTTAATATATAATCTTTAACTTTTGCTAATTATAAATACAATTTCATAAAGTAGAGTTCTTGAAATAAAGGAAGTAATAATCCCAGTATTTGGAAATTGTTCCTTGTTCAGTCTTTTGTCCCATCAACCCTCCCTGTCCCTCCTTCCCCACCCCCACCCAAGCTGCATCATCCGCCTTCTCTACCCTGCTCTGTGCCTACGCGTCCTTGCTAAACCTCTGGCCAATAAGGTACTTAGTACCAAGAGTAGCCTCAAGAAACAGACCTTCTGGAGAGAATTCTGAAACAAGGTTTGTTCACATGTTTTATGAACCATGAATGACCTCCTTGCTAGGTAGAAATTGTATGGTGGTAATGTGTGGTGTCTAGTGATGACATGATTCCTCAAATTATTACTGATAATGATGTGAGCTGGGTGAGCTGGTGGAAAGCAAAATTTTGAGTGATCAAATAGGGTTTACATGTGATAGCTATGCAACAACGATGATTACAAAGATTAGAGCATGTGTTAACTGTATCTGATTGTGTTAGAGAGCTTATAAAAAAAAAAGGAAGACAGTAAGCTTAGAGCCTTGAACTCCCAACTCAAAGCAAAAGTGAAGAACCAGAAAACATTTTGATGGTAGCAATATGGCTATGTGCGAGCTCAGCAACATGGAATTCCCATCACCAATGTTGTTTTGACTATGGCCATTGCTGGAGCACGGAGGCCAACAGTGAGACCCTGATATATCATTATTTCTGGGGAAAATAGCTAGCCACTTGGAAAAGGCAGAGGTATGTCCTTATGGAGTTGGTATGTATTCTAGAATTCAAATTTGCTTTCCATGCTTGCAAAGCTTTGTCGAAACCACCATTCCTATCTGGAGCAGGGGTTTTCTTTTTGTGTTGTTAGAATTTTTTTAAATTCCAGCATAATTAACACGCACTATTATATTCATTTCAGGCATACAGTATAGTGATTGAATAATTCTAGACATTCTTCAGTGCTTATTATGACAAGTGCACTCCTTAATCCCCTTCACCTGTTTCACCCATCTCTCCTCTCCCCCGACCTGCCTTCTGGTCACCATCAGTTTGTTCTCCATAGTTAAGAGTTTGTTTCTTGGTTTGTCTCTTTTTCTTTTCTTTGTTCATTTGTTTTGTTTCCTAAATCCTACATATAAGTGAAATCATATGGTATTTGCCTTTTCTTAACTGACTTATTTTGCTTAGCATGATATCTCTAGATCCATCCATGTGTTTGCAAATGGCAAGATTTCACTTTTTGTGGCTGAGTAACATTCCATTGTATAGATATACCACATCTTCTTTACCCATTTATCGAGGGACACTTGGGCTTCTTCCATATTTTGGCTATTGTAAATAACGTTGCAATAAACATAGGGGTGCGTGTATCATTCCTAATTTGTGTTTTTGTACCCTTGGGGAAATACTCAGTAGTAGAATTACTGAATCATATGGCAATTCTATTTTTAATTTTTTGAGAAAACTCCATACTGTTTTCCACAGTGGCTGCACCAGTTTGTTTTCCCTTTAATAGTGCCTGAAGGTTTCTTTTCTGGAGCAGGGGTTTTCAAAAGTTTTTTTGGTAGAGTCTCTCTTCCATCAAGGAATATTCTCTTATATTCCCTTACAGTCTAAAGTAGAAAGCTTTAATCTGTACTTGAGCACTGCACCTTATAATAATTGGAGTGCAAGCATCATACTATAAAAAGGATCTTGGTATCTCTTCAATTGGATTCAGATCATTAAATAAGAGAGAGGGGCTATTGGGTGGTTTAGTCGGTAAGTGTCCAACTCTTGGTTTTGGCTCAGGTCATGATCTCAGGGTCCTGGGATCGAGCCCCACTTTGGGCTCTGCAGTTTGGTGTGGACTCTGTTTGAGACTTTCTCTCTTTCTCCCTCTGCCCTTCCCCCTGCTATATCTCTCTTTTTGTCTCTCTCAAATAAATAAATAAATGAATAAATCTGTATAAAAAAATAAAAAATAAAAAAACAAGAGAGAGAACAACTCAAGGCTAAAATATTTGGAACCATTGTTGAGTAAGAACCAATCAGAAAATAAGACAAGTAAATAGGAAATTATATAAAGAAAGATAGATAAATCATTAAAAAAATTGTTTCTTTCATTTTACCAGGTAAGATGCTAAAACATTCATCTACTCTGTTTAGTTCTGGAGACCTAGCAGATGCTTTACATATACCAGACAACGCAAACAATTCTCTGAAAGTCTTGGGCTAAATGAGCAAAGAAGATAAAGATGGGATTAAATTGGGAAAGAGAAGGGGGAGCCCTCTTGGCAGGCCTGTGATGTGCCAGAAACCATCTGGATTTCAAGGCTTATTTCATCTTTTATGTGCTCCAGGCATGGTGCTTGGAATCTTCCAATGTCAGTGATCCCAGACACGATTTGTCTGGCCAGATGCCTCCTTCCCAATCCCTCTCATCAATGCTGTGCTCCCGTCCCCCAGCCCCTGTATTTTGTGCTGCTAAAGGCTCCATTGTCAGAGAACTGTCCTTGGGCACATCAGCTGCTTTATCAGCAAGGCAAGTGCCTGAGAATATTCCCATCCTCTGACTGTCAGCCAATGGGTGACTGATGTGAGACTACACCAGCCTGGCTTCTCTGCCTGAAAGGCAGAACAAACTCTGCTGTGTGATTTATGTTCCAGAGTCCCCCACGAGATCACCCTGAGGCGGGGACTTCATCTGAAATCACACCCCTGATTGGCTTCTTACTCTTCCGTGTCTTGTCCCCGCCCACTTCTCCCAACTCCTGGAAGCGTTTCTGTAACAAATCATCTGCACCTGGATCCTCATCAGGTTCTGTTTCTCGGGGGTGTGAACCAGGACAACTCACAGAAATATCTGAGAGCTAAAAACAAATCGACACCCAAACAAGAAAACTACCGGACAGAAGTAAATAAATATGTATTCGTGTATAATGTATACACAAACACATACATAAAACTGCCAAATGAGACAAATTCCCATAAAATTTGACAATCAACCAATGAGTCCATGGCACTTGAATTTAGTAGACATAATTACACTTAATGCAGTTAATCTGTAATGTGAATATATTTTAATATATTAATTGTGTTCTTTTAATTTGTCATCTTCAAGGCAAGAGGGCCATGGCCTTCTGATTTCAGAAGCTGGTGATGAAGAGCAATGCTGTTTAGCTACATTACTTATAGCATGAATTCTGCTCAGGAAGCAGGGGCCCATCTGGGTGGGGAAGACCACAGATTTTACTTGAAGAAAAGTCCCTTTCCTCTCAAATGAGGTAAATCTAGGATGACTTGCAGTTGTCTGAAGTCTACCAAGTAGGGAAAGAAAAAAAAAAAAAAGCCTTACAATTCTAGAACAAGGCAGAGAGTGGAGAGCGGTCACACTCAAGTATAAAGTTTAACCTATCAATTTGGGTAGATAACCCATGTCAGATCCTTCCCATTGATTGGAGTTGAGACCAAGTTTGGCAGTTATGTTGAAGGCAATTGGAACCTTGAGGAAGGGGTGGTGGTCAAGAATGTGACACAAGGGTACTCCCAGGGAGGCTCTGAGACATTGCAAATGCAAAACAATTATGTTCGAGCATAATTGAACCTTTCTTCAATTGAACCTTTCTTCAATTGAGTGGTGACAGAGGCACCATATATATATATATTTTTTAGAGGCACCATATTTTAGAAACCAACTTCCAAGAGATTCAACATGATCTCCAAAGTAGTTCAGTATGATGAAAAATCATTGCAGCTCTCTTCCATTTCCTAACTTAGGTCTTATTTTGTTAGTGTAATGGTGTTAGGTTACTTTTTAGAGATCCTTTCAGCAAGATGCTCAGCCAGAAACTTAATTAAATATTAATAGTAATAATATTCACCCACTCAGTGCCAGAACCACTTCAGGCATCCCAGCTTGTGTGAGCTTTCTCTAGGGAACAGTACTCAATTTGTGGTTATTCAAATGTGGTCTACAAATTCTTTTCATTGGTCTTTGGACTGGAAAAGACTGAGCAAGACCCAATATTTGTTGCAGGTATTACGATGTCTACATGAATGCTGATGGTTTGCTAGAGATTTTCTTCTCTTGAGAAGAACAGAAACACATGGGACACATTGTACTGATTGCTGATGTAAACTTTTTTAATATTATGAAAAACATTCTTTTCAGTTTTTCTTGAAATAGAGCCATTCTCCACCCAATCTTCTTTACATCAACCACTTCAGGATGATGTTTCTTTTGATGTGTCTTCTCCTTATCCTGTAGATCTCCTTATCCTGTAGATGCTTTAGGGCTTCTCACTCCATGAAACAATGGGTTTCAGTGCTTTGGGGGAAAGGTGTCAAAACATAGTCCCCAATAGAACACAGGGAGTCTATGCAACTTTGTCAAATTAAATTTTAGTTTGCTTCTGCAACTTGAAAATAAGCTCAAAAGATAGGCTTTGTCAAGAAAAAAAAAAAGATGTCATAAATTTCTTTAGCATATCCAAGCTCAAGTCTAGTAGACCCACCTCATTTTTCTCCCACAGCACAAAGAGGATGCCCCTTCCATCTGGGATCCCAGATATGAAGCTTGCTGAATAAAAAGCAGACATGATGAGGAGCAGGGCCTCTCAAACTATTAAGGAAGGGCAATTTTTTAAAAGTTTCCAAGATATTTTGTACCTATAATTTTGTAAAGTTAATAAAAATGAATTCTGAGAAAAATCAAATAGAAAAACAAAGACATATAGAATAAAAGCCCATTTTTATTAGATTCAACATATAAAACATTACTCTGTCAAATTGCTATAAGCATATCCAAAAATTTACCCTCAATTTCTGTAGATTCTGTTGTGAGCCAGTAGTAGCCCATGGCTTGGCAGCCATTTGAATAACACTGGTGTAGAGGGATTGGAAAGCCAGAAATTTGCTTTGTGACTGCACCCCCTCTCCCCCCCTCCAGTCCTAGGAATTTTAAGGAAGAAGGGAGAGAAGCAGAGTGAGAAGATAGAATACAAGGGTCTTATGTTCTTCCTATTCCTCTATCCCTCACACTGGCTTTGCAGAATTCTGTTCCATTGGCATCTACTTCCATCACGGCCAAGGCCATGGCATATCTCATTGGTAGAATGTAGCATGGGAGGCAGATGAGGGATTCAAGAGGCGCCTGCATGGCCCTTGGCAGTTGCTGAAGGAAGCTCAATCATGAGTAAGGGATCTACTCTAGGTCCCCAAGGCAAGGCATCAGGCGGCTGTGTGATAGAGGCTTTGGGTTGGGTAGCCTCTGCCAAGATGTAAATGGAGAACATGCCAGGGACTCACAGGGGTCTGCAGTGTGACCCACAGCAAGGCCAAGTCTCTCAGGGATAGGAGGTTGTATAAACTGAGAGATCCAGCTGCAAACTTCAGCAGCGGATGCCTGCAAGCTCAGGGCTGGGACCAGTCATACCTGGTGGTTTCTAAGACACCAGAATGTATCTCAAAGCATCTACTCCCCAGCAAAGAAAGGAGAGGATGACACAAAGTATGAATCCATACAACTAGGACCTTCTTGGAGAGGGGCTGGGTAGGGGTGGAACCTCCAGGCCCGAGACCTTGACCTGGAAAAGATCAAACATTTAACGTAATAGACTATTTATTGTATCAGACTACACTTACAGGGTAACTAAAGCTGCCCTGCTTCTAAGTATTAGGGAAAACCCATCAGATTACAGATAAAGTAAAGAAACTATAATATCTGGGCTGTAAGTTTTAAAACTGCAGTCATTACTCCTGAGGAATGTGCATATCTGTGGACAGGAAGAATGAGTCCTTGGTAAATGAACACTCTGTGTCTACCCTGATATCTGTCTTTGAAGAAATGTAGAGACAATAAGTTTACCCACAGTTGTATCGTTTCTGGGATAGGCATGGTCAGCAGAAAGAGTTCCAGTTATCTAACCTTGCTAAAATTCATTTTCTTTAGGAATGTCTGAAAATGACTGCAGAATGGATCATCTGCCTCCAGTCAAGTCATTTGGCCTTTCTTCATGCCATTCATCCAGAACTTTCCTACAGGTGGTGACTACACTTAATTGTGGTTGAGTATTTCGTAATGTGTAGAATTATTGAATCACTGTGTTGTGCACCTGAAACTAATAGAACATTGTATGTCAACTCTAGTTCGGTAATAAAAATTTTTAAAAAGAGAGTATATTGGCAAAAATGAGAGAAGGATGATTCAAATCCTCAAGGCTAGTAGGCTCTTAGATACACAGTGAAAACTTCGCCTTGAGATCGATAACAAAAGTATTACTAAAGGGACCAATTTCTGGATTTAGTAAATGCAATTCCAAATGAATGGCATATCTCTCCCAACCTCCAGGGGAAGAGAAGAGGACTCTTTCATTTGTCACTTTATCTCAAGATTATTTTCCTAACATAATCATGGAACAAAATAGTGTAGAAAAGAAAAATTGTGTGAAAGACTTTCTAAAAAATTATTTGATATCTAGAATTTAGAGAAGTTATAATCGTTGAATAAATGATTAATGAAAAGATTGACAAGCCAAAGGGAAAAGACGTTTTCTGCTGTCTGGCCTGACTTGCATATAGCTAAATAACTACTCAAACATCAAGAAAGACAATACTTGAAATTCCTTCTAGCATAGTGTGCCTCAAACTTTAATAGGTACAAAAGCACTCGAATCAATGGTCCAAAGTGGAGGCCAAGACTCGGCGTTACTATAAGCTCCCAGCTGATGCTCACGCTGCTGGTCCAGGAGCTAGACTTTAAGTAGAGAAGTCTCTGAGCTTTCTGTAATGCAGAGCTACTTCTGTTTCTGAAGTAAAAAATTGACCAGTAGGGTCAGAGTCCTCAACACAAAAAGTTCTTGAATGGAGGAGAGGAGATACTTCATTTCTTTATCTGTCAATGTTGGCATGTTGCATGGAGAACTTTCTGAAGGATGAAGTGTTGAACTTTCACTCCCCCACTGTATTTTCTCTGCTCCTGCATTCCCCTTTGGCCTAGGACTGATTCTACTGATTTTCTCCATTGGCAGGAACAACTCCCTCTCCATTTCTGATCTAGGTGATCACAGGAAAGCAGTTAATTTGAGTAGGTCCAATTCTATGGTCTCACTGCCACTTTGTGCAGGAAGTTGGCTGTCCTAAGGATCTATGCTTCACTGACAGATCTCGGATAGGACAGTGACTCCTTCTGATTTTCCCAATGTGTA
Source organism: Nasua narica (assembly GCA_028533885.1). Taxonomy (NCBI): domain Eukaryota; kingdom Metazoa; phylum Chordata; class Mammalia; order Carnivora; family Procyonidae; genus Nasua; species Nasua narica. The sequence continues at coordinate 39,094,362 of CM052813.1, read as the reverse complement.
TACTAGGCCTCACGAGGCCCACTAATCTATTTTAAATCGGGGTAATACTGCATGCCATAGTGTTTGGTATTGTGTTTTGCACTTTCTAGGCATTTCAAATACATGTTGCCATGAATAGTAAAATGGTCATTTAGTATGATTTCTTAGTTCATTCATTTATGCTATTTTATTGAGAAGACAGTATCTGTTAAGTCGTTGAGGGTAGAAACTGGTAAGAAATGGTTCATGCTCTTGAGGATTAAATTTCAGCCACATGTTACCAAAAACCTTTAATTTTGGGGTTTAAGAAACACACGTTTATTTTTCTCACAGACATTTGAAGGTGTGCAACTGCTAGCATTGGTTCCACACCTTGAAAGATCAGAACAAAGGTCCAATTCTCTTGGCTTTTTCTTCCAGTTACCTAATATCTGTTGCAGCTAAAGCTCTAGTCGTTGTGTTCATATTCCAGGGAGGTGGAGAGAAAAAGTAAGTAATGTGTGTTCCAAAAAACAAAATTGAGAAATTGGCACTTAACTTCTGCTTCCATTTCAATAACCAGACCCTATGTCACATGACCTATCCTTAGCTTCAAGAAAGACTATCTTTTTTGTTTGCTTAGTTTGTTTCATTTTAAGCTGAGCACATTGAAATCTCCCACAGAATCATGAATGTTAGGAAGAAGCGGAGGAGAACGGATATTATATAGTTAATTATTTTTTTTATTTTAAAAGATTTTGTTTATTCATTTGTCAGAGAGAGAATACACAAGCAGGGCGCATGGCAGAGAAAGGGAGAGGGACAAGTAGGCTCCCCACTGAGCATGGAGCCCATCCTGGGGCTCAATCCCAGAACCTTGGGATCATGACCTGAGCTGAAGCAGATGCTTAAGTGACTGAGCCACCCAAGTGCCCTAAGATTGAATGTTCTTAAAGAAACTAAATCCTAATAGAAAAGATGATATAAACACATTTTCCTGTTATAAAGGAGATTATTGTAGTTCGGGTTGGAGTGTCGGGGATGGTTGGTGGTGTGTCACCACGGAAGTCATAAAAGGGATAGAGGCACTGACGTTTGAACCTGAAAGACTTGAACATATGGAGATTGGGAAGTGAGGTGGAGAGGATGTTTGCATTTTAGTCCAAGAATAGCAAGAGCAAACATCCTAAGCAAACAGTCGGTTATATATAAGAAACTGTGGTCTAATTCAATTTGTCACGAGCAAAGAATTTATGAAGTGGAGTAATCAGAGGTAATTTATACCTGTTGCTATCTCAGGAGATCTTTTCTGTGTCCCCAAGGTGTTAGGATGTCTTTGCCCTGTCTTCTCGCAGTGCCTTGTGCTTATCCCTGTCAGAGCCAAACGACTAAAATAATGGCTCAAAAGTCTGATGGCATCAGGCGGCTGTGTGATAGAGCTTTTTCAGACTGCAGGGTTTTTCATACTTTGAAATCATTTTATTTATTTTATCTATTTTTTATATTTCATAATCATTTAGGCTTACTCATCTATTTATTCTTTCTTGGGCTCTTCATTTCTTCTTGTATGATTAACCTTCCATCTGGGATCCACCTGGGATCTCTTTCCTTTTGCCTGAAGAATTCCATTAAGCATTGCTATAGTAGCAACAAAATTCAGTTTTTGCTTGTCTAAAAACGTGTTCACTTTGTCTTCATTTTAGAATTGTAAGTTGGAGGTTATTTTGTTCAGCACTTTAAAGATATCATTTCCAAAAAAATAAATAAAGATGTCATATCATTATCTTCCAGTTTCTAACATTTCTGTTGAAATTTTTGAAAAGTCAGCTGTTGATCTTTTGTTACCTCTTTGACGGTAATGTCTTTTTCCTCTGAGTGCTTCTCGGACTTTCTCTTTCAGTAGTTTTATTATGATGTATATAAGCATTGTTTTCTAAAGTTTAATAATTTATACCCCTGCTCAGGGTTCAAAGTGTTTAAGTTTCTGGGTGTCTTTCATTAGTTTGGTAAAACTTTTGGCCAGTTATTTCTTCTCCTCTATTTTAGGAAGTTCAGTTATACATATGTTAGATCTTTTCTCTGAGTCCCAGGTGTCTCTTATGTTCTTTTCTGTATTTTTAAAATCTTTTTGTCTTGGTGGGTACCAAGTTTAGATGTTTTCTAATGAACACAATTCCAGGTCATGAATCTTGTATTCTGCTGTCTATGATACTAAACCCATTTATTGAACTTGACTTTTGAATAGTGGTTGTATATTTTTAAGTTCCATAATTTCAATTAGGTGCTTTTTGTAGTAGATTCAAGTTCCCCGGTGAAATTTCTTTTTCTTAAACTCTTTTCTTGAAAATATTATTCGTGGTTGTTTTAAAGGCTGTGTTTGATAATTACAGTATCTTGATCATTTATTGATTTATTTCCACTGTTTATTTTTGCTCTTGGTTTTAAGTCCTTTGATTCTTTGTAATTTTGGATTGGGTATTGGATATTGTCCATGAAAAATTTTAGGAGATGTTAATTTACTTCAAAGAATTTTTAAGTTTCTTTTGGTAGAAAAATACAGTACCAGCAAGATACTCTAACTCAATTAGGGACTGAAATGTTTTGAAGTTACAATTTAGGATTTCTGAAAACTAGTAGGTCCTAAGATTTTAAGGATATTAAATGAAATCTTGGAGTATTTACCAGGCTCTACCTCCTTGACAGGCTGTGAACTCTAATTTCTGTCTCTCTATCACCAATGCACAGCTTGGGACTGGCAAATGTTTTAGGACTAAAATTCATGCAGAATATTGGGCTCATTTTTCTTCAGAATATTGTCTTTCAAGCAATAACTGTCTTTGCTGTCCTGTACTCTAATTTTTTATCTCTCAGCTCAGTGAGGCAGCCAGCCACACACTTTAGAATACAACTATCTCTGGCATTGGTGCCCTGAGCTGTGAATTAGCAAATGTCCAAGAGGAAAAAATAGCAGGAAATACAGGATCATTGCAATGCACTTTTCTTCTCTCTGCATCTTATATTTCTGGCTGCTTTGGCTGTTCTTTAATATTTTCTAAACCATAATGAAGGTTTCATTACCAGCTAATTGTAAACGTGAGTGAATGAGCTATGTGTACTTCCTAGGGCTAGAGAAACAGGAAATCTACTCTCTTTGCTGATATACGACCCCATGGCACCTGGCATCTTGTGCTTGTGCACTCTGAGATGTCGATCTGGAAAATACTTCCTCTACCATGTGACAACACTTCTAATATATCTGGAGGTACTTCCCATACAACCAGAAGAAAGTGAATAAGAATTCCTTTCTTTGATTGCTTTCTACTGCTTTTTCATTTTTGAAAAAAAAGTGAAATTTGATTAAAACAAAAATAAGGATAAAAAAGCAAAATTCAATTATGATAAATAAAGAAGAAATTCTTCAATTCCTTTGAAGGCTATACTTTTTCTTTTTCCTTTTTAAACGGATTCCTACTGTTATTGGTGTCCTCACTTGATGATAAAGGGTGAGAGTCCTTACCGATTTTCAAAGCCAAGAATTTACCAGAATTACTTTATGAAAATTCTGGAGATTCTGTTAATTTAGCTAGTGCATTAAGTTTGTAATTTATTTTCAGGATATGTTTTGCTATGAGCTGTTTAAACTTTTGCCCAATTTGGGGGGACCATTTTTCTGTGTTAGTAGCATGTTGTTTTGATCCCAAGATTAATATGATAGCTCCAAACATATAGGAACACAAATTTAGTTGGGCCCCATTTAAAAGTCAGTGTTTTCTTGAAAGGGGTCGATTGTTTTTATAAACCATCCCCAAATGGAGATAACAATTGTTTCATTCAGCCTTGTCATTGCAAACGCCAGCTGCTATAATTGTAGGTATTCCCACATGGGGGACTTTTACCAACTGTTAGAAAAATATTTCAAAAGGAGCACACAACAATATGGAAGTGTGAAACAAATGCATACAATGCCTATAAAGTACAGAAATTTTAGGCCATCTATAGCTAACAATTTATATTTGTTTCTGTCTCATAACTTTGGACTTTCAGTCTCTCTTTTATAATATTGAAAATAGATTTAAAACCAGAAAAGTCTGGATGATACATAGTAGCAGTTAAGGATTAGAAAGAATACATTTTTAGAAAAGAAGTAAAGAATATTTTCATATTGTGCTAGGTTATGCCAAAGAAATTCTCTACTATTATGTTCCCTACTGATATGTCACAATAGTATGACAGTAAAACATAGACATAAATACAATTTCAATATAGATTTCACATTTGGCTTTTACAGAGTGCTAACTTAATATATCTTAGTAGTCTCTTCTTAGCATGTCTGTTAAATATTCTTATTTCCTCTCCATTAAATCTGTTCCTGCTGAGTTCCTTATTTCGTGGGTTATCCTACACAGCTTATCCTTGACTTGCTTTGTCTCAACTCTCCCAACATACCAACCATCAAATCCTATTACTCCACCTTGGGAATGCTCTCTGCTTCTCCCCGTCCACCCTGCTACTCCCTTAGCATGGCCGTCATTACCCTTGCTAGAATAATTGCAACTGTCTTCCACCTTGTCTAGACCGACATTTGCACCACAACCAGGCTTTGCAAATGATACTTCTTAAACCCTTCAGTGGTTCTTACTTCCGTCTTTGTAATACCCAGGATGGGATTAGTGTCCTTATAAGAGTTACTAGAGAGTTTACTTCCTCTCTATCTTGTATCCAAGTGAGGATACAAGAAGTTAGAAACTGAGAAGAGGGTTCTCACCAGAACCTACCATGCTGACATCACGATCCTGGACTTCCAGCCCCCAGAACTGTGAGAAGTTAATTCCTGTTGTTGATAATGCTACCCAGGTTGTGGTATTTTGGTATAGCAGCCTGAACTAAGACAGAAATTGGTACCAACAAGTGGGGTGCTGCTGTAATAAATTCCTAGGAATGTGGAAGTGGTTTTTGAGCTGGGTAGATGAGTAGAGGCTAGGAGGACTTTAATGCTGGAAAAAACGTTCATTGCTGCAAGAGGACTATTAAGGCCATTTTTGGTGAGATCTCAGGAAAAAGAGAGAAAAAGGAATGTTGTCAGCAAAGCCCCAGTCTTCTTAGAGAACACATACATAATCATGAACAGAATGTTCGTAGAAATAAGAATGGTAAAGATCATTCTGATGAGGTCTCAGATGGAAATGAGGAATTTTTTTATTGGAAAATGGAAGAAAAGAGATCCTTGTCATAAATTGGCAAAAAACTTGGCTAAATTATGTTCGTGTTCTGGTGTTTTGTGGAAGTGAGAACTTGTGAGTGATGAAATTGGATATTTAGCTGAAGAGATTTCCAAGCAAAGTGTTGAAGATGTGGCTTGGCTCTTTCTGACTCTGCTTATAGTAAAATTTGAGAAGAGAGAAATTACTTGAAGAGGAAATGATTAAGCAAAAAGGAACTAGAACTTTAAGATTTGGAAAATTCTCACCCCATCCATATTGCAAAAAACAAGAAAGTGTGGTTTGGAATGGGGCACTAAGGGAATGACCAAGCATCACCTTGATAAGGGTTAAGGTAGTGAAGCCCAGACTTAATTAGCCAACCCAGCAGGAAAATGCCAGTTTAAACTGAAGAGGAAAGAGGTGGGAAGTCATGAAGGATGGACATCAGATTTTTTGGACTTTATAGGAGAGGACTATAGAGCTATTTGGTTACGAATGTGTGTGCTATTCTTCGAGACAAGGGAAGAATTAATTCAGAGATCATAATGGCTGTCTCCTTGGCTTCAAAACAGGGCATTATTGCCTTGCTTTCAACAAGTCAGACAACCTCTGCCCAAAGAAGGACCTCTCAGAGCTCTGGGGCCAACCCCTGCCCAGCAGAGCTTTGGGGGCAAGACCACCACCTCAGAGGGTCTATACGGTGGAACCCCTGCTCCAGTGAGTCCAGAAGGTGGGGTATCTGTCCCTGTGGGGCCTGGAGAACAGAGTTCATGAAGTTTGCCTGGTTGGGTTTTGAATCTACATGGACATGTCCCCCTTCCTTCTTTCCTGTTTTTCCCTTTTGGAATGGGCATGCCTAGCCTATGCCTGTCCCACCAAGGTATTTTGGAAGCACTTACCTTGTCTCATCTTCAGGGTTCACAGTTAGAAATTTTGCCTCAGAACGAATCTTTTTTTTTTTTTTAAACAGTTTTTCATCTTGTTTTTAAAACATTTTATTTACTTAAGGGAGAGCAAGAGAGAGAGAAAAAGAGAGAGAGAGAGAGCACAAAGGGAGAGGGAGAAGCAGATTCCCCACTGAACAGAGAGCCCAGTGTGGCGCCCTATCCCAGGACCCTGAGATCACGATACCTCAGAACGAATCTTACCTTGAGTCTCACCCACGTCTGATTTACTAGTTATATATGGTCTATTGACTATTAGAACCAAGAAAGGGGGTGGCTAGACCCACACAAAGATATTGAAAATTTGAGTGTGAGAGAAAGGACATAAGCGTTTTAGTCAGCCATATATACCCTATATATCTGTATCCTACCGTGTATACCTGAGGGAGTCTAGGCAAGCCACTGCTGCTTTCTAGAGCCTGTTTACTCTTTCTGTAATATGAGGGTGGTATTAATTACCAAAGCATATCCCACAGAATACGGATCCTAAAGAGTGTTTAGGAATAAAATTTCCATGAGCACATACATTTGGAAAATGCTATGTTCTTTAATCCTCTATGAAATTACAACTCTGTTAGAACGTTAAGGGCTCTCAGGATTCCTACAGCAAAGCAATCTTTTTTCTGACAAATGCCTAAAAATAACCTGTATAACATGCTTTTGAAAACACCAGACTAGGAATCTTTAAAGTGAATTTAAATTTTCTATAGACATAAGAGTCTGGATACAGGGCTGTGGAACATGATGAGGAAATGCAAACATTTTCCCTCATGCTCCATTAGCATAAAAATGGGAGTTGGGGGAAATGTTGAGAGAAGCATACACATTTCACAAAGGGATCACCTGTGGTGAATGGTGACCGTGCCTGAGAGATCGTTAAAAACAGAAGAATGTGCTACTATTGGCATGTGTGTGGCAAGATGGAGGAAGAGAGGTGACCAATTTCCCAGAGTTAAACTACTCATTAGTAAAGCTACAAGCTAGAGTAAAGGTCATAGGCTGGAACTTCGGGAGGTCCTCTGTGGTGCCTGTAATCTGAGCATAGATGTCACTCCATGAGATATCTAGGTGAAGGAGAAGTGGAAAAATGAGTTTTATTAGAGGGTACCCCAACAGAGGGTATCCCTTCTATCATAAGAGATGGAGAGAATGTTGTCAGTTCTTTCAGCCAGTGTAAAAAATGATCTGAAGCTATGTAAACATGCAGACTTTTATACAATGTAGTCATCATTAAATTTCAACTTCAAAATGGGCTGATAGCTCTCTGTCTAGAGACCAAAGTTAGGGTGGACAGATGCTGCTAAAAACAATTTTAACATATTCTTTCTATGGAATAATATTTTGTTCTATGTCTTCCAATCTCTTTTATAAAGAAAACATTTAGACATTACCAAAAAAAAAAAAAAAAGACAAAAGAGTATAATAAACCCCTGAGGTCCATTAATCTTCTTAAAGATAAAATAAAAGCACATAATGAAAGTATAATGTGAATCTGGCTAGTATTTGCAACCGATCAAACAATCTCTGAGGTCTCCTTCAGATTACGCATTCTAAGTTTACAAGTTTATTTTTTAATCTACAAGCTTCCTCTGTGGGTACATATTATTGAATTTAAACTATGACTCCTTTAACTGGAAGAAAATATCAGACACAAAAATTGACATGGCTTCATAAACTCAGCATATAAAAGAAATTTGAAAAAAGAAAAGAGAAAAAATTAACTTAATCTGAAAGGGGATTGTATTAGTCAGGGTTCTTCAGAGAAACAATATATATAATATTATATTTTATATGTATATAATTTATAATATTATATAGACATGATATGCATTATGAGGAATTTGCTCATGTTGTTATGGAGACTGAGAAGTCCTATGATCTGCCATCAGCAAGCTGAGGACCCAGGAATTGGTATAATTCACTCAAGCCTGAAGGGCTGAGAACCAGAGGAAGTGATGGTCTAAATCCCAGTTTAAAGGGATAAAAAGATGTCCCAGCTCAAACAAGCACACAGGAAGGGAACAAATCTTTCTTTCTTCTGCTTTTTGCTCTATTCAAGCCCTCAGTGGATAGAATGATGCCTACACACGTTGGGGGTGGGGATGTGGGCAAACTACTTTACTGTGTCTACTGATTCCAATGTTAATCTCTTTCAGAAACACTCACAGACTCCCAGAAATAACCAGCTTTCTTGGCAACACTTGACTCAATCAAGCTGACACATAAATTTAACCATTGCAGAGGTTAACCTGAGAGAAAAATAGCATGTCTTTAGAGACCCCAAAATAAATTACTTAAGAACAGTGCTACCCTTTTTCAAAATATTGTTGGTCTTGGTCTTTCAAAGAGTGACAACAAATGATTGAATATTTGCTGCATAAAATAACTTTTGGGAGGACTACACTACTGTTCCAGGTAACTGTTATTAATGATATTCCCCACCTACCTACAACATTTCTGTCCTTCACCTACCTAGCTCCTTCTAAAATGTCACTCCTACAAATAACTAGTTCTGACATGAATGTTGAGTGACACTCTCTTTCATGTTAATGAACAAAATAAAAGTGAAGCAAGACACACATCAGGAACTTACTCGTTGATCACTAATGATGTTGACTTCTTTTCTGAAGTAGCTGTTAGACTGAATACTGAAAGAATATTTTTGTAATTTTTTGTGTTAATGACAATGTATCCACTACAAACTTGACATGCTTTTGAGTATAATCTGTTGTTAATACTTTCTCCATTGCATCCTTAAGTACAATCTACAGAACAATAAGTCAAGCCCATATTCAGGGCATTTGTCCATTTTCATGGCATAAATACTCTTATCATGGCTCATTTCAAGCTACCAACATGAGGTCACTGAACAGAGTTGGAAAGAGATGTGTTGTACCACACCATTAAAATAGTATTGCTACCATACAGACAACAATAGGTATAATAACCTTAGGAGCATAGATACTAAAAAATACAGAAAATATTTAAAAAGTCATTACTTTTGGGTACTTATGGTCACTTAAATATTATAGATTTAATTGTAAGTTTATATAATTTATTTTTTAGTAATGCCTCTCTTTATTTTTTTATTTTATTTTTTTAAAGATTTTATTATTTATTTGCCAGGGAGAGAGAGAGAGAGAGATCACAAGTAGGCAGAGAGGCAGGCAGAGAGAGAGGGGGAAGCAGGCTTCCCGCTGAGGAGAGAGCCCCATGCAGGGCTCCATCCTAGGACCCTGAGATCATGACCTGAGCCAAAGGCAGAGGCTTAACCCACTGAGTGAACCAGGTGCCCCAGTAATGCCTCTGTTTAGAGTAGAGAAGTGGTTGCCAGGGGCTGGGGGATGGAGAAATAGGAAAATGTTGGTAAAAAGGTATGAATTTTCAGTTATATAACATGATAACTATAGCTGAAAACACTATTTTAAAATTGAAATTTGTTAATAGAACTTAAATGTTCTCACAAAAAAATAATAAAAGATAAACACGCGAGGTGAGGCCGTATTAATAACTTGTGAGAGGAAGCCATGGGTCTATACATCAAATCATCATGTTGCACACTTCAAATATCTTGCGATCTTATTTGTCAACTATATCCCAATAAAGCTGAAAATAATTATTTATTTTTTGTTGTTTTAAAAAAGCTGTTTAAACACTGGCTCTTAAAATTCCTGAAAATGTATCCCTTGACTTTCTGGTATAAGCTGGCCGCAGCACACTGCTGAATCCTTCCCTGACCTATTTCCAATCATTTTGCCGGTTCAAGCCGCCTCTCCCCCACTTTTTTTTTTTTTTTACACACTTGAAGCACACATCATGTGCCTTTCAAGATTACCCCCCCCATCATTTTTTTCTGAAACTTTGTTTCCTTTGACACTAAAACTTCAAGATGTTGGGAAAATAATTTGAGGAAATAATGTGTTTCCATTGGGGAAATGACATTGCATATTAGCCCACTAAAGGCTCTGAGAAGTCCAGCAGTAACTGGAGTATGGAATATAATTTGGCAAATACAGCAGAGGGTAACCAAATACAGATACATTCACAGGACTTGGAATTATTTCCTCTCTACCAGCCAGGGAAGTTCATTGTAGCTATATCACGTTTCTCTCCATATGCCAGTGATAAGCGCTTCGTGGGATCGATAATAACAATCCTGACATTGTTCCACCCTTGTTTTGTGTTCACCTTGTGCCAGGCACTGTTGTAAGGGATTTACAAAGATTAATTCATTTAATCTTCACAGAGCTCTTTAGGGTAGGAACTGTTATTATTGTGTTACGTATGAGAAAATTGAAACAGATAGATTAAGTACCTTACCCAAGGTCATTAAGGTCATGAAGCTAGCAAGGGTCAGAGTCGGGAATCAAACCTAATAGATGGGCGCCTGGGTGGCTCAGTTGGTTGAGCAACTGCCTTCGGCTCAGGTCATGATCCCGGAGTCCCAGATCGAGTCCCATATCGGACTCCCGGCTCTGCGGGAAGTCTGCTTCTCCCTCTGACTTTCTCTCCTCCTCTCATTCTCAGTCTCTCGTTCTCTAAAAAAAAAAAAAAAAAAAAAATCTTAAAAAAAAAAAAAAAAAAAACCTAATAGAATGGCTCCAGACTACATGTTCTGAAGCGTCACCCTATAGTGCTGTTCTAGGCAATTTCAACACAACTTGAATTTTAAAGCTCCTTTGAAATTCTTCCTTTTGATGGAATTTCAAGGACTGCTTATCTGTATGTTAGAGTTTTTGCCCTTATACATAGGGACTGACTTTGAAAAGGCTGCACATGGAAGCTGGTAACGATGGGAAAGGTACTTAGTACAAAGCACAAAGGATTTATTGCTCTACATTTAAAATGTTTAATAGGAGGGCCGCGTGGGCGGTGCTCTCGGTTGAGTTGCCGCACTCTTGGTTTCCGCTCAGGTCATGAGAGGGAGCCCCCTGGGGGCCTCCAGGCTCAGTGTAGAGTCTGCTTAAAAGAGTCTCTCCCCCTCTCTGTCTGCCCCTCACCTGCCCAATAAAAAATAATTAAATCTTAAAAAAAATTTAATTGCGTTTGACGTTTAATATTTAATTTTGGATTAAATTAATATGTACTTAATAATAAAAACATCATCATCATCATCATCGATAGTTGAGTGATTGCTATGAGACGGGGGTTGTGACAGGCCACTGGAACGCCATCTCAATGAAGGTAGTGAGTGGCTTGTTTGGCTCGTCCCCTGATAAACACTGAGCACTTACATCATGCCTGGCATATAAAGGACATGTAATCCATCCTATACATGCGTAATTTCCTTTAATCCTCAATATTCTCCTAAGGAAGGCGTTATTAACGTTACTGCAGATAATGAAACTTAGAGTGTTTGCCCGATGCTATCTAACTGGTAAGGCAGCCAGGATTCAAAACCAAGTCTGTCTGATTTCAGTATTTCTGCTCTTAATGAATGTATCATGCAGCCATATATCTATAGAGCAAGACCCAAATGTAACAGGAAAGAGTATAACAAAGTCTTTTCGAAGCAGAGTACCGGATAGCGGTGTAAGTGCCGCATTCAAGGAATGTTTAACAAGAATTCTTCAAAGTATAAGTAGTCACTTAAATAAGTCTCTTTGCAGTTCAACAAGCATCTTGTCCTTCTACTCAACTTTGGAAAATGTTAGAGACTATGAAAACAAGGTTTTTTTTAGTCCTAGTAGACTCAGCAAATACGGACAAGATCAGTTCATTTTTTGATGGGCAGGGATATAAAGGAATTAACTGTCCAAGTTGCATGTTTTGATGGTGCACCGAAATGTATGCATTTGGTATTCACTAATGGTATTTGCTGAGTCCTCCCTACTACAGGTGAAATCTTTGAGGCTCCTCCTTACTGTTTTGTTCTTGTGCATTTTGGATGAGCTCAGAGTATAGTTGAATTAAGTGGCTTCTATTAAATGTCTCAAGTATGGCTCTTTATCCACACTCATTCATTTCACCTGCACCCACTTAAGTAGATAATGAACATACATGAAGTTCTTACTGTGACACGCTAATTGTCTTAAAGACAAGCATATTTTAAACTTATGGGGAAAGTAAATTTCTCTGATAAGAATGTTCTAAATCCATTTTTGCTAGAAATAGTTACAAGGGAGAGGCGTACATGGGTGATTTCAGGGAGATGACGGATTAGAGGGGAAAAGAGATGAAAAAGTCAAGGGTGTAGAAACACGAGATGGTGATTACTATGCTATATGTTGACTTGACAAAATGATGCAATCAAGGATTTCAGAATTGGAAGGGATCTCAAAGGACAACGGAGCAGTGCCCAGCCCTCTGGCAGATAGATTATCCTCATTTCATAGATGAGGCAAGGAGGCTCAGAAAGGTTACGTAACCTGCCTAAGGCCAATAGCTACTAGGAGGCAGAGAAAGCACTAGAAGTAGGTATTGTACTTTCTCTTGCATTGCCCTTTCTCCTACACGAGGCTATATTATGAATTTAAAATATATTTTGGAAGTAAAAATTGTCTTTCCCCAGACATTTGGAATATATATATGTCTTCCCCGAAGACATTTGGAATATATATATTCCAAAAATATATTTTGGAAATAAAAAATGTCTTTCCCCAGGAATCAGCTAGAGAGAGGCTCCCAGATAGTTCTTTGGGGAAGGATTTTCACACTCAAGATGTAGAAACCCCCCAGCAATTGAATAGAGATATGGGAAGACAGGAAAAGCCAGTAAGATTAGTCTCAAAAGAGTTTTGCAGGTATGAGGAGCCCATCCTTGGATGTCTTGGAAAGGATAGGATACTAACAAATTCCAGGAAGTGCAATAAACCCACTAAGTATAACAAACCCAAAAACTACGTGGCTATAGGTTTAGAGTTAAACACAAATAAAGCAGCAGATGGGTCAGAATATTGACACACAGGGGCTCCTGGGTGGCTCAGTGGGGTAAAGCCTCTGCCTTCGGCTCAGGTCATGACCTCAGGGTCCTGGGATCGAACCTCGAATCCGGCTCTCTGCTCAGCAGGGAGCCTGTGTCCCCCCCTCTCTCTGCCTGTCTCTCTGTCTACTTGTGATCCCTCTCTCTCTGTCAAGTAAATAAATAAAATCTTAAAAAAAAAAAAAGAATATTGACACACAAAAGTGCAAAGCATTTGGACTTCTGGGTTTAATTTGCATCACTATTACATGGAATATAATGAAAGAGTTTGTATTCAAAGACCTCACTAGATCTCAGGTGAGATCCGTGAAGTGTGTATTTGACAAACCGCCTAGATGATTCTAATATAGGTAGCCACTGCTTTCACTTGAAGAACTTCTATGAACTAGAACAGTGCTTCTCAGACTCCAATATGATTACAAATCACCTGGGCATCAAGGTAAAAGGAGATTCTGGTTTAATACGTCTGAGAGTGAACCCCAAGATAATGCATATCTAACAAGCTCCCAGGAGATACCTATGCTGCTAATCTGTGCAGCACATTTTGAATAGCAAAGAACAAGAATACTGATATGTAACCAAGTAATGTTGTAACTATTTAATATAAGAAAGATTGACGGCAAGCCACCTAATTGGCCTAGTTGGCGGAGCTTGCGACTCTTGATCTTGGTGTCATGAGTTTAAGCCCCAAGTTGGGGCTTATTTATTTATTTATTTTTAAAGATTTTATTTATTTATTTGAGAGAGAGAGAGAGAGAGAACAAGGGAGGGGCGGGGCAGAGGGAGAGGGAGAAGCCGACTCCCCACCTGACCAGGGAGTCTGATGCGGGACTCGATCCCAGGACCCATAGATCATGACCTGAGCCAAAGGCAGATGCTTAACCGACTGAGCCATCCAGGTACCCCTGGTTGTAGAGCTTATTAAAAAAAAAAATTGATGGCAATTTAACAGATCAATAAAAAGTATTTTCTACTATGAAAATTATTTTCCTTTTACATATCCTTGTATCTGGTGAAGAGTAAGAAGATCATGAAAGAACTGTTGATGGTACTAAGTCTTTGTTGATTTTATTTTTAACTGACAGTAGTATGGTGCATTCTACTAAAATTAAAAAAAAAAATCTGAGGTGTAATCTGACTCTGATACCAGCTGTGTGAAACCTCCATCAGTGATATAAAAAACAACATACAGGTAACATTTAAAAAAGATGGCAAAAAAAAAAAAAAAAAAAAAAAAGATGGCAGTTTATAAGCTCCAGTATACTTAAACTTGCACAGTTGTAAGACATCGATACCAGCTGCTTATTATGGGTTGTATCATTTCTGGCAAGAGAGCTTTAACTTTATCTCAACTATATGAGTGCAACTGCATACAAGTCAAGTTACTTTAGTTTATTAAAAATATGCACATTTTTCTTGTTAGTAATGTAACCTAAATAAAGCCGAGCCTCCTTGTGCTGCTTCTTTGCGTGGAATCACAGTCAGAGAAACATCAGTCTGGCATTCAAAATAATTGAGGAGCAATTTAATTCCTCACTTCTCTTGAAAATGCCAAAAAAGCTACATTTACGAAGCACAGGAAATATCCTTAAAATAAATCCTTTTTCCTCATCTCTGTTACTATCAGTTTCTCCAAAACAGCCACAGATGCTCCGTCTCTTCTCTCCTGTTGTCCTCAAAAGTTCTCAGAAACCCAGTCTGATTAACTTCTTATCTCTCTTCTCCCTGCGGCCTGGCTCAGTTCTTTATCATGTAGATTAACTTTGTTTCTTTTGCTTCTATTAATTTCTAAATTCCCTCTTTAGCTTCCTTGTACACAACAGGGCAGGGCTTCCAAAAGCTCCATAGCTTCCCAGTCTATCAATTTGCTCCTCACCTCTTCTCCCCCACTACAAAATCTAATGACAACTTTCAAAACATGCCTTATTTTTAATTCACTTTGAACAAAGACATGCCATATAAAACCTTTATTTTGTGAAAAGGTGCTCAATATTTCCAGCATATTTTTAGCCACTCAGGAGAGTGATCTTTTTAGTTCAGAGCAGAAACTGTATGTCACGCTGGCAATAGCAGATGTTGGGACTTAGATGGGAATGGTATGATGAATTTTGAAGTCATTAAGTATCTTTTTAACAGGTGGGATTATTACTAATGTGGTATTGATGATTTAGCTCAATTATAAAGATGATGCACAGTTTAACATAGGAATACATAAACGGGAAATTACTGTTCAAAGATTCACGTAAAATTTCAAAGGCCTTGCCAGTCTATAAACCAACCAACCTACCAATCAATCAATGATACAGACCCTCCAAATGAAAGGTATAAAAATTGTCAACAGTCATGAGGGATTAACCAGAAACCGCTGACTGTTTTCAAACTCCTGGTTCATTGTAGAGACTGTATTCCAGTTCGAGGTTTTGGTATGAAAGTCATCTTGGCTACAAAACTTGTTTGGCAGACTTTTGATACAAAGACTATTTTTAAATGCTTGGGAAAGTCAAGTAAATTGAGCACATTTCCAATATTTCTGGAGATCTCGATCATCTGATACTCTGACCACTCCATCTGGATTGACTACAAGTCAGTGCTTAACAATTGTTCTTTCTGAAATAATTTCAATGTTGGCATCATAGGTAAGATTTTAAAGGAAATTCTATTCTGAAACATGTTTTTATTTATCTAAGCTAGTAAAACACATGGTACACCTTTACTTAAGCACTCCGATTAGGTCCAAATTTTGGAATCATAATTTTTGGAAAGTGTATTGGGTGCCGATGTAGTTACTGTGTCTACATTATGAGGAGAATCTGTTGGTTACACTGGCAGTTTTGATCTGGGCTTACTCTAGATTTCCTGGATATAATTCCCCTAAGAACAGATGAATGTGTACATTCATTTGACAGACATAGCAGCTCAGTTTTCCAGGAGACATTCACAGGGAGACAAACGGGAAACAAGAGAGCTCTGGCAGACAAAGCCTGTTGATGCAGAACGGTCCCTGGGCTAATGAGAGAACTGTGCTTTTGAGTCAGATTTTAACCCTCCCACTTCCGGTTTGCTTCCTGCTTCTTCCAGAACAGCAGTCATAATCACCACCATAAGGAAAGAGATTATTATAAACTCTCTGTTGGAGCATGCACGAAGCCACTCGACAACACTCAAATAAGCAGAGGAAAGGGCAAAAATTGAGGCCCTAGGTGCCTGTAATGGTTAATTTTGTGTCAACTTGGGTAGGCCATGGTACTCAGCTATTTAGTCAGACATTCTAGATGTTTCTGTGAAAAGTATTTTTGACATGAGATTAGCATTTAAATCAGTAGACTTTGAGTAAACCGATTAACCTCCTTAATGTGGGTGGGCCTCATCCAATCAGTTGAGGGTATTAATCAAAGAAGACTAACCCCCTGGGAAGAAGAGGGGATTCTGCCAGCAAGCCATCTCTGAACTCAAACTACAGCTCTTCCCTGGGTCTCCAGCCTAATGCCTGCCCTGTAGATTTTGGATTTGCCAGCCTCTCTAATCACATGTACTAATTCCTTCAAGTAAATTGCCCACCTCCACGTACACACACACACACACACACACACACACACACACACACACACACATATATCCTGTTGGTCTATTTCTCCTGAGAACCCTAATACTGTGCCTAATTGAAAAATCTAAGTTACAAAAATGGAAGACACATATAGTTAATACATCACTGCAATATAACCAGATAAGCCAGAATAGAAGTTCTTGACCCTGGCTGCTACCCTGGGAGGTATTAAAAATATGCGGATGCCTGGGCCCCTGGCCCAAGATTATATTTCAACAGATCTGGGTGGGATCCAGGCATCAATATATTTAAGGAGCTCCCCAGTTCCCCCAAGTAATTCTAGTCTACAGCCACATGCTAGAACCCTGGAATAGAAGAAGGGTCATAATGTAGGCTATTTGTAAAAAAGATATGTAAAAAAATACGCACCATTTGTATTTTTGTAAGGCAAACTAAATGTTCTACATAAT
The DNA here is from genome assembly GCA_028533885.1 of Nasua narica. NCBI lineage: Eukaryota > Metazoa > Chordata > Mammalia > Carnivora > Procyonidae > Nasua > Nasua narica. The sequence continues at coordinate 39,077,323 of CM052813.1, read as the reverse complement.
GCCATTCATTCATTTGCCCATTTAAAAACAGTTATTAAGCAGAGATTATGTATTAGACTCTGGGCAAAGATTTGAATGATGAAAAGTTCAATAAAACTAGGTGCCTGGTTTTTAGGGCTTGAAGTCTAGTAGTGTAGACAGATATACTTAAACAACTACAGTTGTGAACTGAGTTTACTTTTTAAGCAAATAGTTATTGAGCACTGACCAGGTGCTGGAGCTATATATGTGTGATTTTTAAGAAATTTACAAGAACCTTCTAAGGTAAATATTATCCCACGGTCAGTAAGTGATGGAATGGAGATCTGAATCTAGGCAATCCGACTTGGGTGTCTGTGCTTTTAATCAATAACTATAATCCCAGAAACCAAGAAATCCTTAAGAAAGTTCTGCAGAGAAAGTCATTAGCATGTTCCACAAACAGCACAGAAATAACTTTTAAAATGATTTCTTCATGCATTCCCACAATATTAGAACACTGAACAGGGGATCTGAGAACTCCCAAACATCTTAAAATATTTGGAGCATCTCCATGCTAAGCCCCCCCAAAATTCAAGGAAACCTTTATTTCACTCTGCAAGAGTTGAGCTGTATGAGAACATAGTACGAAGCTTTGTGGGTTGTACAAAATTAAAGTTGCAGAAGACTTCGGAGGTGACTTAACCTAAATGTTTCAGTTTAATAGGCGGAGACCGTGCCCAAAGTGGTTAAGTGAGTAGATCAAGACCATTCACTGAGTTAGCGGCAGAGGTGGAAGAAGAATTCAGATCCCCGTCTTGGTTTTATTCTTTTTTTTTTTTTTTAAAGCTTTTATTTACTTATTTGACAGAGAGCGAGAGAGATCACAAGTAGGCAGAGAGGCAGGCGGGGTCGGGGGGGGGGGGGGCGGAGGGGAAGCAGGCTCCCGGCCGAGCAGAGAACCCGATGCGGGGCTCGATCCCAGGACCCTGAGATCATGACCTGAGCCGAAGGCAGAGGCTTTAACCCACTGAGCCACCCAGGCGCCCCTCGGTTTTATTCTTGTAACAAGCTTCCGTGCACATGGCTATCCTTCAGGGGCCGTTGTGTACATGGTTATCCACCTCCCTTGTCAGAGTTGATTGTATCCAGGGTAGGAATTGACTCATTGGTTTAATCCATCTGATTCCTGAAAATTTGAAATTAAGAGAAACAGAGACAAGTTTGTTCTCTTTTGCGGGGAGGGGTGAGCTATCTTTCTAATAGCTTAATGGAATAGGATAAAATTTTTTCAGTCACTTCAAGTCCGGGATGGTTGGAGGGAGGGGTGGGTAGGAGAGAGAGACACACAGGCCCTAGGACCTTTTCTCCTGTGGCTCCCACCTTCCTCCAGGGTCCCTGTCTTCATTCTGCCAGTAGATGGAGAGAGAGAGAATAAACAGAGAATTGTATAGGTGCTTCTCACGGGCCAGCCTTTGAAGTAGAAGCCAGAATTGAGCTACATGGCCATACATCATGGGGGATAGAGTTTTGATATGTCTCCAGAAGAAAAGGAAATGGATTTGCTGAACAATCTCTGTGTCTGTCACACAGAAGAAATCAGTCAAGAGAGAACGTGAAGAATGAGCCGATGGACTGAGGAAGAGAGATGAGGTAGAGAGAAACTTTTTATGGCTTTCTGGATTTTGGTATCCATCCCTTTCTGAGGCCACACAGCATCCCTGCAGCTGGGCTGGTGAGACGGTCCATATTCTCCTAATTCCCGGATTCTGCGGAAACTAGCTGATGTTGGCTTCTGGAGTTTACAACCGAGGCAGCCCTAACAAATATCCACGCTTGGGAGGATTATAACAGCTCAGAGAAAACATATGTTTTCAAAACCTCCCCACCCCATCTCCAGCAATGTACTGTGAATTTCATTTCCTTATATCCATTTCCATGATGGCATTAGCAGCCTGGAGATGAGTATTTACAATTATACTAAACCCCTTCATACAGATGCTGCAGCTGTAGTCAGCAAGAAAAAAAAAAAAAGCAAACCAAGACAGTATGAGCAAGCCGCACCGGAAAGAGTTGATTATTATATCACACGCATTGATTTATAGGTTCAGTTTGCCTTTACCTAAATGTCTAGTTATTTAACAGCTGTTATGAATCAGCCGGATAGAGGATTAAGAAGAGGTAGGGGTAGGGGAAAGTTGGTGAAAAAAATGCTTTAATCTTAGGCTACAATAGAGGAACAAGTTGAGTCAGGTCCCATCTAGTAATTTTGGTTCTCTGATGCTTCTTAAAGGGGAGCACTGGTCGGCTGGAGGGTGAACTGCTTAGCATAACGTGAACACTAACCCCCCATCGGTGAGTTCGCACTGCCACGTATGGGTGAGAAAACAAGGGATCAGTAAACGTGGGGAGAAGTTGGCTCGAGTCAAAACAGTACCGACTGGGCTTTGGCTTTAAATAGATTACTTACTCCGGGGCACCTGGGTGGCTCAGTCATTAGGCGTCTGCCTTTGGCTCAGGTCATGATCCCAGGGTCTTGAGATCGAGCCCTGCATCGCATCGTGCTCCCTGCTCAGCGGGAAGCCTGCTTCTCCCTCTCCCACTCCCCCTGCTTGTGTTCCCTCTCTCGATGTGTCTCTCTCTGTCAAATAAATAAATAAAATCTTTAAAAATAAATAAATAAATAGATAGATAACTTACTCCAGACGTTTGGGTGAGAACCTGAGGATTTAATAAGCTATAATATAAGGGGACACACAGGCTACCCGACAGAAATCTAGGCAGCATTTGGTCGGGGTGGTTCCTTTAGCTGTGTTCAATCTCACCATCAGGCTTGGACAAGAGTCAGGACGGATTTGCTAGAATCTTTGCAGGCACCTCTTTGCTAGAATTTCTTTTACTCAGGAGTTTAGGAAGGCAGAAAGGGACGTGCTGGGGATGTCTGAAACCCTCCTCTGAGATGAGACAGACGTACAGTTTACTCTTTTTCTGTGTTCTGCATGCCAGGGGGTACATAAGCTGCGGGGTTGCTCTCTCTCCTCCGGGGCACTAAAGGGGGATCCCTCCCGGTCCGCCCAGGGAAAGAGATGCTGTGCGAGAATCCTCTTCTGTGTCCCGACTTGCTCTCGCCTTACTCAATTTGGTCTGCGCTCAGATGTTTGTCTTGCTCGAACCTTGGCCGAAGCATTAAACGTGCTCAATATACAACGTCCTGATTGTTTCTTGTTTTCCAATAGGTTTTACTTCTCTTTAAAATACTCTGCAAATTCCTAGCTCTAGTCCTTTTACTTGAACTTAGAGACAGCTCTCCCCCGCCTCTCCCTCCTAACACAAGCAGTGGCAATAATTTTGTTCCACGTGCAAGCAAAAAAAAAAAAAAATGGGTTTTCTGTATGGACTCATGTGCCTGCCATTTTATCACATTATGGTAAACAGTGAGCAGGACGGGGTTCTAGAAAAGAGCACTGGCACCACTGCTGCTGAAATTATCACCACTGCCTACATCCATGACACTTTCTAAGTCTCTTTACAACCACCTGATGAAGATATTTGCTAAAAATCTCCCTGTATGAATTATCACAGGGAAAACACCAAATACCAAGAGCTCAGGAGGGAGTGATTGCTTGATTTGCCCGGAAGCACACAGTTGGTAGTGGGTGTCTCTTCGCCCACTGCCTCCACATCTAGACGCAGAAGGAGAGGAAAACTTCCCGTCCTAGGGGCACCCTGGGCCCTGAGTCTTTGACCAAGTATGTTGTGGCAAGGACAATATGAATACACCTGCACCTCCAATTAGTTTGTTCTCTAGCCCCAGGGCCTTTGTATGGGCTGTTTGAGCAAGATACAAACACTGGAGCATAGACCAAATTGGTGCAAGTCGGGACACAGGAAAGGACACAAGGTTTTGTATAGGAATGCTTGTCTCCTCCTCCTCAGCTTACCTGGATAACTCTCATTGTTTAAACCTCAGCACATTTGATCCCTTTTCTGACCTCCTGACTTGGCCAAGATCGCAGTTATGTCCTTCCGTAACTCGATGTACCTGTCCTGCATAGCACTAGGACTCTTGTAATTATCTGTGCTCTTCTCTTGGATTATGGTTTATCTCTTTCACTAGACGGTCAGCCCTATGAGGGCAGTTCACCATAGTGAGTTCACTATTGGATCCCTCATGACAGCGCTGTGCTAAGCATACAGGAGGAGCTCAGGGAGGACTTGTTAAGTGAATGCATAAATAGTTGCTTTTGGATCCATGATACAAGGTCATGACTAAGTCATAAAATCCAGAAAGCAAATTATCATGGAGAGATGCAGTCAAGCAAAGATTTTCACAACGCGAATAAACAGGAAGAGGGCACCATCAAAAGATACTTCTCACGCGGTTGCTGTTTCGTCAAAATGTCACCCCAGGAGAAGGAAGGGTGGAAGCTAGAGTGAGTGGAGAATGATTTTCCGAGGCAAGCCCCGGCGGCAGGCAGTCCCGCTGAACCCAGAGGCATCTGCAGGCTGCCCTCCAGCCTCTGGCGTCTAGGAAACCCATTAAAAGGCCTTTATTAGGCACCCAGGTGTCTCTTCTCTTCCAAAAATATCTATGTTTTTATAGAGCTAGCTGGTCAAGTTGTTGTGTGTTGTTCATGCCCCTCCAAAGTGATCTGGAAGTTGACTTTCTGACAGACGACCTTTGAAATCCCTCCGGAGAGTTTTCTTAACTTGGGATTCATGAAAATAAAAGTCATAGTCTATTTCATAAGATTATATCCCACATGTGGTTTATGTGTAAATATGTGGTTTGGGGAGATTTTTTTTGAAAGAGAAATTTGGAGCTTTTAATCAGATCTCAAAGGGGTTCTTAAGTTCTAAGACTTTAAAAATCATACCCAAGGGAACATAGTGAAAATCCTAGCAAGCTCCTTTGTAAAGCAAAGAATAATTTATCTATCATATCTGTATCTATCATAGTTATTGTTGGTATATTATTTTGATATAGATTTATTTATTTATTTTTTTTTTAAAGATTTTATTTATTTATTTATTAGGAAAGAGAGAGAGTGGGAGAGAGCATGAGAAGGGAGAAGGTCAGAGTGAGAAGCAGACTCCCCATGGAGCTGGGAGCCCGATGTGGGACTCGATCCCGGGACTCCGGGATCATGACCTGAGCTGAAGGCAGTCGCTCAACCAACTGCGCCACCCAGGGGCCCTCGATATAGATTTATTTTTATTGTATTTACCCATCAGTATATCATTTATTAGTATTTTATTTTGTACAGTCATTAGGATCGTTTCTATATAGCATAATGCATCAGCATATTCATGGCTCTGTGGAACTTATACATACAGGGAAATAAAGTAAGTCAGCATTTTTGCAGCGAAATTCTTAGAAATTTACATATATGCTTATTAGCAACTATTCATTATTGTTATTATTATTACTGTCATAACTTAGACCAAAGCTGATTCAAAATTAAAAACTACCCACTAAAGTTTTTTTCAATAATTAATACAGAAGAGCTATTTTGATTGATAAAATAATGAAGTAGAACAGTCAGCCTGTGTGATAATCTCATAACATGTAAGCTTGAACTGAAGATAATGAGAAAAAGTGACAATTTTAGTAAACTTCTTTGTTGATGTTTTTGTCTGACCTGAAAAACATTGACTTACACAAATCAAAGATTTTTAGCCGTGTGCCAGGGATAAGTGAGGAATGTACATATCTTCCTAAACCACCAATGTTTACTTCATGTTAAGTAAAAGTATTCTCATATTAAAACATGTAACAGTGTATTGATGATTAAATGTTGCATTAATTTTTCATATAAACCATAACTTCAAAGCAATTTTAATCTTCCAGTGAGTCATTTCTGTTTTATCCTCCTCACTTCAGAACACTGAAAATCCTTTGGACACAATATTGGATATTAATGACACTCTATACAGAATATTTTTAAAAATGAGTACTTTGTCTATGGCTTGTAATGCATGATTAATTTTCTTTATTTTTTTATTTTATTTTTTAAAGATTTTATTTATTTATTTATTTGACAGAGAGAGATCACAAGTAGGCAGAGAGGCAGGCAGAGAGAGAGGGGGAAGCGGGCTCCCCGCTGAGCAGAGAGCCCGATGCGGGGCTCGATCCCAGCCCAGGACCCTGGGATCATGACCTGAGCTGAAGGCAGAGACTTTAACCCACTGAGCCACCCAGGTGCCCCACAATTAATTTTCTTTAAGCAAATCATTTTATTTGCTTGTACACGGATTTTAGATGGATGCCATTTTAATGCAGTTTTATAGCAATAGATATTTCTTATATATACTGATGTCTTATTAAACACAATTAAGTGTTGATGAGAAAAATGGGGTAGGGATTTTAATTTTAATACACATTCATATACATTGATACCCATTCTTTCCTATCTCTCCTACCTAATTCGAAGAGGTAGAAGAGATATTCCTCTTTCTCTCCAACACCTAGCCATCAGATACCTTTCTCCTTTTCCACATTAAAGAACATAATCCATGTTCTTTAATTAATTCATAATCCAATAATAATAAAAATGACAGTGGCTACCATCTATTGAGAATTTACTATGTTTTATGTGCTGCGTTCTACTATATACATATTTCATTAAATCCTCACAACCACCTTTTATGGTGGATATAATTTTACTTGATGAGTGAGGAAAATGAGACAATGAACTTAAGGGACTTTCCCAAAATGACACAGTTATGGCCAAGAAATTGGGTCTCAAATTCAGCTCTGACCCCAAACTCTTTTAACCGCTACCTTCTCGTTTGATCAACTGTGTATTTCCGATGCGCCACAGGGAGATTTGTTAGAGAAACCAGCCTGCACAGGGTTTTTGCACATTATCTTCTTGTTGGTGGCACGTAGAAGGCAAGAAGTGGGGAATTCTTTGGTGAGGGGACAATATTTGTGTTGCATCTGGAATGACGTAAGCTTACCAGGAAGCGTTGTAGAAGAAGTGGATGCTGGAAGGCAGTACCAGCATGTGTGAAAGTACAGAAAGGAAAGTATGAGTGTGATGTCAGGAGGATGGGTGTCTTGTACCAAGTGCAGGAGAGGGGGCTTGAGATATCTAGAGGGTTATTTCATAACAGGGCTTGGGTGCCATGCTAAGGAGTGTGGGGTTTTATCATAGTGATGGAAGGGGTCCTGAGGGGACAGTTACCAGAGGGCAACTGGATAGGGTTTTGTTTGAGGAAGATCAGTTTGGTAGTGGTTCAGACAATGATTATGAGAGGATCGGCCTAGTGTGAAGTCAGACAACTTCTGTAAAAGCCGAGATGAGAAATGGTTGGGGATAATGAAGTGACGGAAGGAATAAAAGAACACTGGGAATAAAATTAGAGGGATATCCTGAAAGGAGCCTGAGCATAGCTTGGTGGCAGATGGACTGACGGGTTTGAGAGAAAAGGAAGTACTGAAGATGACCTGAATATTTCACTGAGAGTTATAGTATCTCCAAAATCATTCTCCCATGGGCATGGATACAACTCTTAGCTTCTATTAAATCTAATTTGACTCTATTACTTGAAACTGATGACCTCGTTGAATTCAACACGCTATCACCCTAACATGTTAAAATATAAGAAAGCTAATTTTAAAAATGTACGTATTCTGAAATTTCCAGTCATCATAAAATCAGAAAAAGATTGTAAAAATAGTCAAATGAAATTTGTCAAATTTTAAATAAGTTTATCTACTCTCTCTAATAATATACCTAGAAGACAATTGACAGTGGAATGCATTTTGTATTTGTTGTACCATCTACTGTGTAGTGGTTAAATGTGAGACCAGCTGAGGTAGAAGGTTGAATCTGGATTTTGCAGAATTTTGTACCATAAACAATTCATTAAAGTAGGAAGTGATCAGGGTGCCTAGGTGGCTCAGTGAGGTGTCTGACTCTTATTTCAGCCCAGGTCATGATCTCAGTGTTGTGAGACTGAGCCCCACACTGGGCTTCAAGCATAGAATCTGCTTAAAATTCTCTCTCTCCCTCTCCTTCTGTCCTTCCTATTCTAAAAAAAAAAATTAAATAAAATTTAAAAATAAGAAGTGATCACATTTGGGTTAATTTAGCATTAACTGGACTATAATCTTGCATACACCATCTAGAATATACCATATTTTATTTAAGTTTAAAGTCTAGCTGGTATCAAAACACTGAGGCAAAATAGTCAATTAAAAATAATGCCCCGGGGCACCTGGGTGGCTCGGTGGGTTAAAGCCTCTGCCTTCAGCTCAGGTCATGATCCCTGGGTCCTGGGATCGAGCCCTGCATCGGGCTCTCTGCTCAGCGGAAAGCCTGCTTCCCCCTCTCTCTCTGCCTGCCTCTCTGCCTACTTGTGATCTCTCTCTCTCTGTCAAATAAATAAATAAAATCTCTAAAAAAAATTAAAAAAAATAATGCCCCAAATTCAACATGATGGTGACCTTATTGGATGAACAAACAAGTAGAAAAAAAACTTGTAAAAAAATGATAACTTGTATCTAGAGACACTGTAGAAAGGGAGAGGAACATCAACTCAAATATGGCAAGAGACAAGAGTCCTCATTCCTGGCTGCATCTGGAAAGTTTTTCTACAAGCATTAAGAGAATGAAAAGTATAGACAAGCCTGGAAGAAAATGTTTGCAACACAAAGGTCTTTTATCCAGAATATGAAAAAATCCTGCAATAAATAAATAACAAAGAGATAAAGACCCAGTCTTAAAAGAATGTGCAAAAAATAAGATATTGCATGAGTAGATGCATGAATAGTTAAGAAGCACTTGAAAATATATATTTAAATGAAAATCACGATGATACCATTTTATCCCAACTAAATGGCAGAAACTAAAGAGCAATGATGACAGTCAATAAAGGAAATTAGAGCAACTGAATCCCTCAAGCATTGCCTGTGAGACTATAACATGACACAACTATTTGGAAAAGTATTCAGCAGTTCCTTATGATGCTAAACCTTAGTGTAATCTACGATCTAGCAGTTCCGCTCCTGGATATACATTCAAGAGAACACGTGCTCACAAAAAGACTTGTACAAGAGAGTTTACAGCAATTTATGCATTATAGCCTGAAACTGGAAACAAAAGTTCCCATGATTGGAGAATGGATATACAAATAGTGATTTGTTCATACAATGGAATATTACTTAATGAAAAAGAATGAGTGTGAATGCAACAATACAGGTGAATCTAAACTACCAAAATGAAAGAAGCAGACACAAGAGAGTATATACTGCATGATACCATTTATAAGAATTTCAAGGATAGGCAAACCAATCTGTGTTGAAAAAAAAAAGACCAGAACCATGATCGCTTATGGAGGAAGAAGTTTCACTGGAAGGGAAGTCCTAAAGCTTTCCGTCTTGATAAAAATATTTTCTCTCTCGGTTGGCATGGTACTTATGAGGATATATATATGTATACCCCAAACTCATTGATTTATATTGATCTGTACATTTCATTCTGTGTAAATTTACTTTAATTAAATAAATCCAGTGGGTAGCTTGATATATTTTAGATATAGATTATTGAAGAGAGTGCATAAAGTCAACTTTTTTCCAATGGGCAGCTCATCATCATCAACAACGAAAGCAACAACAACAAAAACACTGATGCTCAGTCTTTATCTTGAATCAGTTAAATCAGAATTCGTGGAAGGGGGACCCAGGCATTGAAATCTCTCCTGATGATTCTAACATGCAGCCAGGATTGAGAAACTCTAGTATAAATGTAATGCATTTAAGAACAACTCAAAAAGGCCAATAGCTAGACAAAGTAGTAGAAAATGCATGTAATTTAGTAAGTTAATACAATAGCTGTTAGGGACTGAATGTTTATGTCCCCCATAAAATTCATATGTTGAAGGTTTAGCCTCCAGTATGACTGTATCTTCAAGGGAGGGACTAAAGACTAAATGAGGTCAGAAGAGTAGAGCCCTCATCTGACAGGGCTGTGTCCTAAGAGGAAGAGACTCCAGAGCGTTCTTTCTACCATGTGAGGACACAGGGAGAAAGTGGCCTTCTGCAAGCCAGGAATGAACTCTCACCAAAAACTGAATTACCAGAAACTGGCATCTTGATGTTAGGCTTCTCAGCCTCCAGAATTGTGAAACCATAAATTTCTGTTGTTTAAACCACTCAGTCTGTGGTATTTTATTATGGCAGACTGAGCAGACGAACACAATTGCCATGCTTGGAAATGAAGATTTAAATTGCCAAATCAGCAAACAAAATCTTTGCTAACTATATTTGATTTCATTTATCACGTTAGAATACTCACATTTCTACTCACTAAATAAGGGAATTTGATTTTGCATTGTAACCTAGGTTCTGATTCAACAACTTACTCTAATTTCTAAGTACTTGATGACTCAGAGGAGTTAAACTGAGTAATAAAGCACATTTTCAATGTGCTCATATGCAGCCAGCATCTAAGATTCAGCTGCATTCACAGGTGTTCTACTGAACTCAAACGGCCTTTTCTGAATTCAATAGAAACATATTCAGCATTTCAAGACAACAGCGATTCAATAGTTAAATATAATTTCGATGGTAACCACACAAACCAAAGAGGTTTCCTCCTTGAAAGAAAATTAATTTTTATGGAAGTGGAAAGCTTGGTTTCACTTTTCTTTTTAATGTGGAATAAACTACCATCTATCAAAACTTCATCTTTATTTTCCCTCAGTAAATAAGATATTAATTAATATTGGGCTTTGTAGTATAGCTAGTTTCTTTGCTTTAATAGTTTTTCAAGGCCAGTAGAATCTTGCAATTCTTACAACTATGAGCCAATATAAATTAATGATAAAGCCATAATCACTGGTAGGTACATTTCATTGAAAAAATTAGGGTTTTGTATTATTGGCTCATATGAAAAAAGTTTATAATACTATCAACTTCCAGCTTAGGAATCTCTCTAACAAGTCATCAATGTCAAAACTGAGTTGAGGAGGGCGCCTGGGTGGCTCAGTCAGTTAAGCATCTGCCTTTGGCCCAGGTCATGATCTCAGGGTCCTGGGATGGAGTCCTACATCAGGCTCCCTGCTCAGCAGGGAGTGTGTTTCTCCCTCTGCCCCTCCCCTCTACTTGTGCTTTCTGTATCAAATAAATAAATAAGATCTTTAAAAAAACTGAGTTGAGGAAAACAATAATATTATTTAAAAATTAGTATAATATCATATTCTTTTCTGAAGGGCCTCAAATTTTCAAGGAAATAAAGAGCATTTAAAATATTGCATTTTGGGCGCCTGGGTGGCTCAGTTGGTTGAGCAACTGCCTTCGGCTCAGGTCATGATCCCGGAGTCCCGGGATCGAGTCCCATATCTGACTCCCGGCTCTGCGGGAAGTCTGCTTCTCCCTCTGACCTTCTCCCCTCTCATTCTCAGTCTCTCACTCTCTAATAAATAAATAAATAAATCTTTTAAAAAAATATTGCATTTTGACAAAATAGAAACCTTAAAGTTGCTTTTCATCTAAAAGTTTAAAACTGTTCGGAATTTTATCTTTACTACATTAATTTGTTAATGTAGTCTCTATCTTTTACTTCTTTATAAAAGATTTTATTTTTAAGTAATCCTTATCCCCAACATGGGGCTCAAACTCAGAGCCCCAAGATCAAGAGTTGCATGTTCCACCAACGGAGGTAGCCAGGTGTCCCTAGTCTCTAAATTGAGCATGCTGTATTTGCAAGATATTCTCCTCAGTGTTTTAGAAAAACTTAAGGACGATGCAGACAGGCTAGTGGGTGTGTAATGTGAGGAAAATAAAACATAGACACAAATACCCAGTGTATTTTATGATTTAGGCACAGACAGAATTATGGGAGTACAAAGAAAGAAGGAATTCCTTCCAGATGGGAGACTCAGGGAAGATTTCTTAAGTGGAAAAGAGAGAATTCAAGCATAGCATTTTGACTTGAATATAATTTAGACATGTCATTTCATTGAGAGCCATCGAAGTTGCTCATTGCCAATGAGCTTTCCCTACAAGCACCTTCGCACACCAGCTCTTCTGGGCCTGGTCATCCTCTGCACGGACAGCCTATCTCTGAAATACCTTAAAATCCAATATTTCGTCTTCTAGTCATCATCTCCAGTTCATCCAGTGAACTTCTGCCTTCATTGTCATCACTGCTTTGCTGTCAATAGTATCTTCACGTGCTAAACCGAACAACTTTGGAGTGAAAGACCCAAAGTCAAGTCTGAGCTCTTTTTTTTTTTTTAAAGCTTTTGATTTTTTTTTAAAGATTTTATTTATTTATTTGACAGAGAGAGAGAGAGAGATCACAAGTAGGCAGAGAGGCAGGCAGAGAGAGAGGGGAAAGCAGGCTCCCCACTGAGCAGAGAGCCCGATGCAGGGCTCGACCCCAGGACCCTGAGATCATGACCCAAGCAGAGGCCCAACCCACTGAGCCACCCAGGCGCCCCTCAAGTCTGAGCTCTTGCACCTATAGCTGGAAGCCTCTGCTAAGTTACTTGTATATTCTGACCCTTGGCCTCCTCGATTTAAAAGTGGTGTCATTGATAGTTCCCATATCACAAGACAGTTGAGAATATTCAAGTAGATAACATATAAGAAGGTCACGCCGCAGTACCTGGGTTAAATAACAGCATTAGCTCTCATGTGTTAACATTTTTATTACTATTTATCCCAGTAGCAACGCGAAAGATTACTGCATTTATTTTTTCAGCCCATTCCTCTTTTCTTGGCCAGACCATCTTTTCCACTGCCGATCCAATGTGTTCACCTTGCATTCCAACAATGGCTAGTATTCATTCAATCAATCAACAGTAGGTATTGAGTATGGCTATGGACCATAAATTAGGGAGTAGACAGTCTAAGGGAGGTGCAGACATATAAACAGGCAATATAATATCATATGATACGTGCTATAACAGGGTGAAGTCATGGAAGGGGGATAATTAACTGGTCTTGAGAATGCGGGTCAGGGTCTCTAACCCCATTCTGGCCCCCAGCACCACCCCTGGCACATGTGAGGTGCTTAATAAACATCAGTCGCACTGAGAGACATCAAAGCTGGAATTTAAGGATGAACATACATTACCAAGTGAAGGGATTCAGAGATGCAGGAATTGTGTTCTAAGATTAAGAAATAGACAAAGTGTTTGAAGTCCTGAGGGATGATGGAGCACATGTGTGAGGAGATGGGATGCATGTCGTTCCTTGCCACCCCGAGCGTAAAACTCTGGTGTGGTATGTGTGGAAGTTCAAAGCAAGTATAAGGTAAGTGTGTTATATTTACGACTGAGTAATTTTCTTTTCAGACCAGAATTGTCTTCAAGTGCAAAAAGAGAAAAAAAAAAAAAAAGGCAATGGCATTCAAACAAACACAAAAAGCCAAGGAACTCTATCACATACTTCCACACTCACATGAGCTCCCTGGATTAGCCAACCTGTAGCATGCTAACATAGAAGGAAAGGGAAGGATAGGGAAACCCATGGTTGCTTTTCTTTAAGTCCTTTGTTACTCACCCCTAAGTTGAAGAGAGAGAGTGTTGGTAGAATATGAGTGTTTCAAGAAGTAAAACAAAACAACCAAGTTAGTTTTGGGCAACATTCTCACTGTTCTGGTAAGAACGAAATACGTAGGTGTGTGGACAAGTTAAACATTATTTTGACTGCGCTTTAAGGAGGTATTGCTCGATAGGAAGACGAATGGCAAATTTCACGCTAATAATTTAAATTGAAATTTTCTTTGCTTAGAACACCCAGTAAATAGCAAATAAAAGCAGCATAACAAGTTGAGAGAGAGAGACACTGCGGGGTGGGGGTGGGGATGGGGGGGGAGGAAAAAGCTTTTTTAGTACCTTTTTTTTTTTTTTAGTACCTTTAGTGGCACTTTTCCCTTCCTTTTGAATGAGGGACTCTGCACTTCCCTTTTGCACTTGGCCCTGCAAATTATGTTGTTAACCCTGCCCTCAGCTAATAAATGGCCAGGGCACTATCTGATCCTAGGTTTTTTGCATCCAAATGACGCACTGTACCACACTTCCTCCTGTGATACTCACTGCAGTGTTAAGTCTAGGAAGTCTGTGTGTCATTCACCATTTCCAATGCCATGGCTTCTCCTGGCTTTGAGGGGAGAAACCACTGACATTCCCCATTCATGACCGTGGCATTCATTGTTCCAGAGCTCCCTGCAGGACCTTTATTGCTACTAAACCACAGGTCAGCTTCTTCTGCCCAAATCCTGCTTGCGTCGCTCTCTCACCGATATTACTCCCAAGAAAACCTGCAATAAATGGCCAGCTCAGAAAGTGCTGTCTCTGAGTCTCTTCCTCATGAAGTCCAATCTAGACATCCACATATTAGACACCAAATTTGAACATGTCTTGCATTTTTCTTTTTGTTTTTTTTTAAGATTTTATGTACTTATTTGACACAGAGAGAGAGATCACAAGCAGGCAGAGAAGCAGGCAGAGAGAGGGGCTCTCCCCGCTGAGCAGAGAGCCCGATGCGGGGCTTTGTCCCAGGACCCTGAGATCATGACCTGAGCTGAAGGCAGAGGCTTTAACCCACTGAGCCACCCAGGCACCCCTGTCTTGCATTTTTCAAGTCAGCATTTTATGGCGTGTGAATTCACTGTGCATTTAGTTCCCTGCCTTACTTTTATTGCAGTCATAGCTGCATTACCTTTACTTCTCTGCATGCCAATGAGATTCTGTTATCTGAATGTTTTGCTCTGCAGAGATCATTACTGTATGCTTGCCGTCAGAGCCCTTGCTAAGCCAGAGAGCCCCTAAGCAAGCCCCAAAATACAGTTAGACCTCCTCTGGAGTGAAGTTCATCTTCCCCACTCAAGGGGAGAAGCTTCAAAGTCAGGGCTTTGGATTGGATGAGTTATCCTCCTGCATGATTTTAAAGAATTTGCCAAATGATCATGTCCCTTTTTCACCTGTTTTGGGGTCAGATTTACTTTGCGGTGTTTCACTCGAAATTTCTAAATTGTCATTTAAATGACTATCCTTGAGTGCAGACTTATTAAGCACAGGTCAGCTATAAAAATCATTCTTACTCATGTTCCTTTAATTAAAAAAAAAAAAACCAAAAACTGAATACCTGAATGTCCCAGGCACAAGTTGGTACGCCCCAGAACACGTTTGCTGTATGCAATGGCATTTCTCATGAGTAAGTGTAGGTTCTGTAACTCATTTTGGAAGCATTTGGCTGACTCAACTGTAACTTTTGGCTGGCAAGATAAGGAAGATAAAAATGTAATAGCTTCTGAGTCCAGCCCATTGGTAGATATATTTTTATAATGAAGAGGTAACTGTCCATTTGGGGTCATTTGATCATTTTTAAGGCTTACAGATTTCCAAGTCAATTCCTGGGTATTGGTAATCAGCAGAGGACAAGTTTAACTCACATATAAAGAGCTAGCCTCCTTAGCTATACTGGAATTAAAAAAAAAAGGACAAGACTTGAAATTTTAAATTTTTTAAATTATTATTTTAAATAATCATTATTTAAGTATTACCAATCATTAGTTAATTAAATAATTATTAATTTAAAATGATCAATTTAAATTATCATTTAATTTTATTAATTATTATTTTTAAAATAATGATTATTGCTTCATAATTAAAATTATTATTTATTATTATCAATTAAAAAATAAAAAATAAAGAGTTGGCATCCTTTATTTTGATTTGGTAATAGATGTCACCCTTTCTCCTTCTCCCCTCTCCTTGCTCACTATCACACACCTGGGTGCACAGCTAAACTCTATTCTTTAATGTTGTCTGTCAAAAAAGCTGAACTCTGGATACAAAAGCAAACAAAACCAAACAAGCTCACCTCCTATCAAAAGGCAGCTCTGAATGCCCAAAGTGAAACCACAATGACTGATCAGAACATGCTGAGCCACGGCCCCCTGTCTTCCTGAGAGCGCAGTTGGCGGACACCTGGACATTGGTTGTTGGGCGAGATCATCATTCTGGTCACACATGAAATCAGGTGGCTTGCGATCACTGATAGAGCAACACGGACGCTCAGACGGGACCAGAGTCCCCGGGGCCTGGAGTCAGTCCATCCACACTTGGCTAGGAAGAGACCAAGGCAGCTCCAAGGGGATTCCATCTGCTTTAGTAAGTCAACTACCAAGTGTACCCTCCAATTACAGGAGTAAAACAAAAACCCCTTCAGGCCTAATGGAACAGGCCAAGTGTGAGAAAAGGGAAGAGAGGGTGATATGGGCACCACAGAGCTCTGGGACTGCATTGGGGGGCAGCTACTGCTCCGTGCTCTGGTCAGAATGTGGTCATTAATGAACATCTAGTGTTGCCACATCTCGTATTTTTCCAAAAGTTATTAGAAATCAAATGTTTATACAAAATATCTTACCCAACGGGCAGACCAACAGAACACGTCTGCTAAGTCTTCACATCACCACCAGCTCTCTGACTTCCTTCCCACGCTGGCCTCCTTCCCCTAGCTTCCCCTCTCTCTCCCTCACTCCCACCAGCTCTCGCTTACTCCTTTGGCTGTTCAATGTGCAATGCACTCTCCAGTCTCAAGGACTTTGCATGAGCACTTCCCTTCCCTGGAAGGCTCTATCCCTAAACAGCCCCAGAGCTCACACAGGCACCTTCATAACTTATTTATTATTATTATTTTTTGAAGATTTATTTATCTTAGAGAAAGCGAGACAGCATGAGCGGGAGAGGCAGAGGGAGAAGGATAGAGAATCTCAAGCAGACTCTATGCTCAGTGCAGAGCCCCACATGGTGGGGATCGTGACTTGAGCTGAAATCATGAGTGAGATCATGACTTGAGCTGAAACCAAGAGTGGGGTCCTCAACTGACTATATCACCCAGGTGCCCTCAGGTCTTGTCTTAAATGCTACCTTCTCAGTGAGACCTTCCTTTTTGGATCCACACTCTCTCACCTGACACTCTATTTCTCTTTATTGTTTGATTTTACTAAAAAAGCATTATCATCATCTAACAAATATACATTTTATTTGACTTTTTTTTTTTTTTTTTTTGGTATTTCTTCCTACAGTGGAATGTAAACTTCTTGAAGGCAGAGATTTTGGGTTATTTTGCTCATGGCTATATCACCAGAGACTAGAACAGAGTCGGAACTTGATAAATGTCTTTTGAATGAATTAATGAGTAGATGGATAAATCTACAGGCCAACTTTGGTCTTTGGTCCAGGCTTCCAATTTATGACTTCTGATTTATACTGAAAACCTCATGTCACAATGCAAAGGAAGGAGACATGATGAAGTTTGGGCAGTGAACATCTAAACTCTTACTTTCTAAGGAAGCCAAGTAATCAAATGACATCATCCACAATCTCACAGAGCATTTCTGCCAGTTATAGTACCCTTCACATGCAAAAGTAAAGCGTATCTGACAATGCCAAATGTATTAATCCCATGATATCTTATTTACTTCACTTTGAATACATGCTTATGCAATAATGGCAAGGTTTAGCGTCTAACCTATTCAAAATAAGTCTCCTTACTCACGGTCACATCTAAAATTAAGCATAGTTCCTTTGCTGTTTAGAAAATGAAAATGAAAATAACATAAATATAAAAGAGAGAGGAGGGAACAAAGACGAAGCCTGATCTTTGTGAAGGAAGGAAGTTAGCTCACTGAAATGATATGGTCTTGTCTTGCTTCTTTATTCCAGCCTATATGATTCAAAATTTGGATGCTATTCCTTATGTTCCACATATGATGTACTATATGCTGGGTAATTGAACATAATAATAATTTTAAAATGTGGGAGCTTTTGTTAAGAACTCAGCTTATTTCTATCTTCCCCACTTTTACCTTCTGCTCAAAAAAAGTTCAGACAAAGCCAAGTAAATTTAAAAGTAAAATTCGGGTTATGTGTTTTATTTATATTCTCTGATCTAAGAACAGAATGCTTCAATCAAAGCATTATCAATATCCATAATTAGGATGAAAGGCATAGGGAGATGACTACACATTTAATTAATATTATACCAGAGATGCCCTGGATCTTGAAATATTTTTTTAAGTAGGCTCCACACCCACTGTGGAGCCCAACATGGGGCTTGAACTCACAACCCTGAGATCAAGACCTGAGCTGAGATCAAGAGTAGGATCCTTAACCAACTGAGCTACCCAGGCACTCCAGGATTTTGAAATATTTTTAATAAGGGCAAATAAATAAATAAAATATACTTCATGACTGGGGTAATAAATTTTTTTAGTTCATTGCTACAAGAAGTAGTACACAATGAAAACACAAAGAATTTGAAAAGGTTGAGCTCTTAGGTGGAAGTTCAAGGTTATCTCTGATTATCTAAGCTGCCTGCAGGCCCGAGCTGGTGACTTGCAGGAGGGCCCTTAGAAGTCACTGGCAAAACCTTGGCTCTGCTATCTGTCAAAGATTCTGGGCCTCTTGCTAACACCAGAGCAGTAATGGTGCCTTCTCTTCCACCTTCCAAATCTCATGCCAGCATCTTACAATGGAGGACCTTAAACCAAAGCATGGGTCTAGAAAATTTAGTCTTCAGGCTTCTAGGCCCTGCTTCCAGGGAGACACAGATCTGTCAGGGCCAGATGGATCCAACATGACCCAGGGTTTGAATCTTCTGTTTTTATTCAAGAACCAGGCATTCCTGGAACCGTCAATGGGTTGAACAATCTTTTCTTTATGGTATTTTCATTCTCTAAGTAAGACAATCACATAATGTGTAAGAGTCCTCTTTTTACTAAGATTACTTGATTCCTTTAAAAAGTTAATTCTTGCCAAGGGCCTTGCCATATATGGACATTTCTCAATTGGTATTCTCCCAGTAAGAATGGGGTCCAGTGGGGAAAGGTTTTGGAAATAAGGAAAGAACTAGTTTATTTACATTAGGCAAATTGAAATTGTACCAGACTCAGACCAACTTCTCAGTAAAATTTATATTATAATATAGACCAACAATTTCCTCTCCCGCAACTCTGAAGCCTTCCTGTCCTGTGACTCAGTTTCCTACACTAAGGGGCTGTTGCCACAATAGTCGGGGGAAGGAAATGCTTGCTCACCTTTGCTGCATTTGGAATAACCACTCCACATCAAAGAGGTGACTCATTCTGTCCATTTACCAACCCTGAACTTGCTTCCTACCTCCCACCACCCTTGCTAGCTGTGCTGTTCTTGGCTGGAGAGACCTTCCATCAGCAAGTCCAGGTTTGTGGAGTCTGGCACACTCACCTCCCTCAATGACGAGGCTTCCTGAGGTGGGTTGTTTGGCAGGTTGGGACATGAAGGTAACCACCAATTTGCCTGACCTATGGTTCAAGGTGTGTGATTCAAAGCCAAGAAGCTGGGCTTTCACCTCTGCCTTCTCAAACAGCACCAAGGGAAATGGAATCATTTTATCTCCCCACTCCTGTTAACAGTAAGCTGATAACCTGAAAATGTATAGGTACCTATTTTCATTGGTTTTAGAGAAACATGTTGCTTCTGGCAATTCTAGAAGCCATCAGATTCATTTTGGTGAGTTCAACAGTGTTCATTATACTGTGGGGCAGATGATGGGGAGTGCTCAGAAAATATTTATTCCTGGTGGATGTGCCTCTATCTGGAGAGAAGCTATCTTGGGGTAAATAACCTTGCCTTGGAGGTGGTAGAGAAGAAGACACTATATTTCCTTTAATAAAATACACCACCAGATTCAATATTGAGGACAGCATGGATATGGAAAAATAAAGGGTTTTGTAATTAATAGAGATGGATTTGAGATTAAGAATTCTGGACAAATCCCTGAAGTTCTTTTCTTTTTCCATGAGAGAGAGAAAGAGAGTGCACATGTCCGTACATAGAGAGGAAGGGGCAGAGGGAGAGGGGGAGAGAAAATCTTGGGCAGGCTCAACGCAGGGCTCGATCTCACAACCCTGAGAACATGACCTGAGCTGAAATCAAGAGTTGGACGCTTAATTGACTGAGCCACCCAGGCACCCCAATTCCTTTAAGTTCTTATCAAATACATATCCCATGGGGCTAAAGGAGTTTGGATCAGATTGGCCTGTGGCAAAATCTTAGCAGACCACTTGCTATTGATGATTTACTTCTCTAAACTTCAATTTCCTCATGTAGTAAATAGAGTAGCAATTAAATTTTCCTCTTCAGCTTTTTGCAAGGGTTAAATAAGACAATGCGAGCAATGTTGTAAACACAGAGCCCGGGACACATTAGCATTCAATATTTTCTTATTCTCAGAAACTACCTTCTCACTTGAAAAAGGGAGGAACAAAACATGCCATACTCTTGCAAAAGGATGTTACGGATCAAATGAAGTAATATGGAGAAAGTGCTTCCCTAGTGTGATTTATTTGTGTTATCTAACTCCCTCCTGACAATGAGCCCATTCCTTTTTTTCCCAGCGTCTGAATATAGGCTTGCTGCTGTTATCTTTGGGCATAGTCCTTGGCGATTTGCACACAAGTTAGACCAGAATGCTTATAACACACGATCACTTCCATTAATGAGTATGGTGATCTGCACGTGTTCAAGGACCCTTCACATATCTTGCTATCAAACATTCACATGGCCAGCTTTCTCTCATGGTAGGATATTTAGGGGAACTGAGATTTACGTGGTGGGGCTCGATCATTGTTGGGATGGTCCCGGGACTGACACTTATTAAAACCAGACCCTTCCAGGACTGGCTTGGCGGTAGAATGACCTGTCTGCATTAGAACAGAGCTTCGCTGGCCCCACCTCTTTTTTCAGGCAGGCAGTTAGCCTTTTCTGGCCTGCCCTGCGAAATAAAATGCTCTGGGGGATTTGGAGAAGAGCTGGTGTGAATGGGTTTATATATTACCCAGATTGCCTCCTCATTACTCATAGCCAGTTGGAAAATTTCCAACCTTTTCTACTTGATCCTAGCTACCTAAGGGATTTAAGCTGACATCTACTATCAAAGCCCATCTGGAAAGAGAATATATGAGTATTAGATTTCATTCAACAAACACGAAGGGGAACCATTAGTAACAAGGGTGTGGTGTGAAGTAGAAGAAAGTTCTGGCTTCAGAAAAAGACTGATTTAAATTCAAATCCCAGACCAGCCACTACTGTCTATATGCCCCTGACCATGTTAACTTCAGAGCCTCACTTACTGATCTATAAAGTAGAATGTAATTATCTCTTTTTAAAAATTTTTATTTGAATTCAATTTGATTAACAGAGATAGAATTTAGTGACTCATCAGTTGCATATAATACCCAGTGCTCATTTTATCATGTGCCCTCCTTAATGCCCATCACCCAGTTCCTCCAACCCCCACCCCTTCCCCTTCAGTGACCCTCAGTTTGTTTTCTATGATTAAGAGCCTCTTATGGTTTGCCTCCCTCTCTGTTTTTCTTTTCTTTTATTTTTCCTTCCATTTCCCTGTGTTCATCTGTTTTGTTTCTTAAATTCCACCTATGAGTGAAGTCACATGGTGTTTGTCTTTCTGTGACTGACTTATTTCACTTAGCATAATACCTTCTAGTTCTATCCACATTGTTGCAAATGGCAAGATTTTGTGGAGTTTTTTGATAGCTGTGTAATATTCCATTGTATATATACACACCATGTCTTCTTTATCCATTCATCTCCTGATGGACATCTGGGTTCCTTCCATAGTTTGGCTATTGTGGATGTTGCTGCTACAAACATTGGAGTGCATGTGTCCTTTTATATCACTATTTTTGTATCCTTTGGGTAAATATCTAGTAGTGTGATTGCTGGGTCAAAAGTTAGCTCTATTTTTAACTTTTTGAGGAAACTCCAGATCATTTTCCAGAGTAGCTGTACCAGTTCGCATTCCAACAGTGTAAGACCAATAGAATAAGTGGTCAAACATAATATTTCTTCACAATATTGTGAGGAATAATAAAGACTTTTGCATATAAGACTCCCTAGTAGTAGTAAGTGTTTTGTATAAATAGCTGCTATTATTTGTATTGTTTTCTTAATAGTCTGACTTCTCTGGTGAAAGGAAATGTTCAGAGACATTGATCAGTTCTCCTTTAGATGTCCCTATCACATAAGGTTGTTGTATTAAATAGGAAAATGGGTGGGAATGTGCCTTGTAAAACCACATAAATAAAGTTACTATGATTATTTAGAGAAAAGTCATTTGAGATCCAAGAAACACTGAAGGCCATACCAAATAGAGCGACCTCTCTTTGTTAGAATATAGGATGAGAAGACAAGAAAAGAGTTGAGATTCATGAATGAGATTCATCTTTTACATACTTCTTAGATTGGTCCATTTCTAATATATGTAACTGTAACATTTCTGTAAGAAATTTTGTTCAGTGGCATTTATGTATACCTATGTGTGAGTGTGTGTGTGTGAGCACATGAAAGATTTTTATCTGGCTGAACAATTTTCTTTTTATTGATCCTTCAAAAAGGATTAGGACACAGGAGAGTAGAAGAACAAAAGTAGATGCTACTCTTAGTATCTTACTAAAAGTTTTTGAGGGAAATTGACCATAACAACAGGGGGGAAATGAAGCTATATATATATATATATATATATATATATATATATATACACATACACATATATATTAAGATTCTATTTATTTATTTGTCAGAGAGACAGAGAGAGAACACAAGCACAGGGAGAGACAAACAGAGGGGGAAGCAGACTCTCCACTGAGCAAGGAGCCTGATTTAGGACTAGATCCCAGGCTCTGGGATCATGACTGGAGCCAAAGGCAGATGCTTAACCAATTGAGCCACCAAGGCGTCCTAAAGCTAAAAATATCTTAACATAATTAGCTGGATGTATTTTCACATTACACCCAAGATCTACAAGGCTTAGAAAATTGTTCACATTAACACCAAGTAATTCAGTCTATTCTTTATCTCAGAGGAATGGTTGACCTTGGTTAAAAAATTGGATTTATTTACTAACCTGGAAAAACCCACACTTATTTGGAGGGCATTTATTCTCAGTAAGCTCTCTTAATTAAAATTCCCAACTGGAATTGGCAATATAGGCGATGTGACAAGAAGGTGAATAGCTTACCTGAATAATTTGGTCAGTAAAGATAGCTGATGTAGGTATATAACTCAGCTCTCCACTTTATGTGGGAAGTTTTATTTTTCTGCCTTGTCTGGGTAATTACATCAAATTTCCACATTACGTGGCTGTGTAGACATGAAGAATTTTAGTAAATATGTAGAGGGTTGAGAAAGCCTGACTTGCATAATCAGTGTTCTGTGTTTAAAACATCTTTCTATGAATGCTTAACTGGATAATCTGCCTGAACTTGCCTTTTGGAATTTCTTAATGTGGGTCAATATTTGCCATCCATGACTATTGCGCTTGATGAGTCTACCTAGAAATATATATCCTCCTTAGAGCTCTTCTTCTCTCCCTCCTTCTCCTCCTTTCTTATTTATTCCCTTCCTTTTTTTCTTATTCTTCTTCCAATTCTTTTTCATAAAATCATAAAATGCTGGAATTTAGGGGAGCCACAGCCATTGTAATTATTCTATAATTCTCAGAATTTGTTAATTCCCATATCACATGCATGGATTTTTCATGTCTAGCTATTTAATATTTTTAAAAAATATATTTAAAAAGACCTTGAAATACTTTTTCAAATACACTTAAAAATTTTTTTTAAATTAAAAACAATTTTTTTAAGATTTTATTTATTGGTTTAAGAGAGAGAGAGAGAGAATGAGGGGCAGAGGGAGAGAGAGAGAGAGAGAAGCAGTCTCTCCACTGAGCAGGAAGGCCCAAAATGGGGCTTGATACTGGAACCTGGAGATTATGCCATGGCCAAAGGCAGACGCTTAACTGACTGAGCCACCCAGGCATCCCAAATACACTTTTAAAACCTGTACTCAAGAATAGATTGAGTGGGGTGCCTGGGTGGCTCAGTGTGTTAGAGCCTCTGCCTTGGGCTCAGGTCATGATCTCAGGATCCTGGGATCGAGCCCCGCATCAGGCTCTCTGCTCCGCGGGGAGCCTGCTTCCCCCTCTCTCTCTGCCTGCCTCTCTGCCTACTTGTGATCTCTCTCTCTCTGTCAAATAAATAAATAATTTTTTTTTTTTAAAAAAAGAATAGATTTAGTATGCTGATTATTTTTTCCTGATAAAAAAGAAAAGAAGTGTATAACAAATAGAGACATTTTGTACACGTACTACCTAAAATCGTATCATTTAGCTTTGGGAAACACTGTTCTGGTTTGGCTTTCAAATGAGAGAACTAAAGTGATGTTTTCTAGAGGCACAGAGCCAATTAGGAGCGGAGTTAAGAGTTGAAACCATGCTTTTGGACTCTTTAATACAGACCTCTCCCACTACGTTACACTGACCTGCAGTGTTGGTTACTTTAAAGCCGGGCTGTAAAAATCACCAACTTACGTGGTATAGAAAAATGATCAGTTGCAACACCATGAAAACAGCCCATCTTCTTATTTATTTATCTTTTAATAACTCTTAGATCATGAATGGACCACTGATGCTTTGAGACAGTATTCCTTGGGATGCCTGCCTGGCTCAGTCTGTTAAGCACCTGCCTTCGGCTCAGGTCATGATCCCAGGGTCCTGAGACTGAACCCCGCGTTGGGCTCTTTGCTTGGTGGGGAGTGTGCTTCTCCCTCTGTCTGCCTCTCTCCCTGCTTGTGACAAATAAATAAATAAAATCTTAAAAAAAAAAAAAGACAGTAGTCCTCAAACGAGTGCTCATGTAGGGCTTTATTAGGATTTCAAGGAGGTGGGTAGCTAAAGATCTTTTCAGAGCCACCCTTTCTTTGACTTCTTCCCTAAAAAAGGGTCCATGGTTAAGGCATCCCTATTCATAATTGCCCCTTTGCCACCGTCCAGAAGAAAGTCACACTTGTTATTCACTGCATTACCATGGAGTGAAAGCATTTCAGACTGACACCGTATATACAGACACTTGAAAATCAGGTGGTGTTCTGGGGTAAGGGTAGAATTTCATGTCTGGGTCACAAATCACAGGTAGTCTCGAATTCTCTGCATTCCTTAAAAAGGAAGGAGGGTTAAACAAATTTTTAGCTGATAGATCTTTAAAAATGATTTTGCATGGTAGACCAAGATATAAATTTTGACTTAGAAGTTGTTTAAAGATCCAAGAATGAAGGGTTATAGCTATAATAAAAGTCCTTCCACTTTTACAAGTAACATTTTTTTTTTAGCATCATCTTCAATTAGATTGATAAATAGGAATAGAATTAGGGGCGACTGGATGGTTCAGTCATTAAGCGTCTGCCTTCGGCTCAGGCCAGGATCCTAGGGTTCTGGGATCGAGCCCCACATAGGCTCCCTGCTCGGTAGGAAGCCTGCTTCTCTCTCTCCTACTCCCTCTGCCTGTGTTCCCTCTCTCACTGTGTCACTATCTGTCAAATAAATAAATAAAATCTTAAAAAAAAAAAAGAACAGAATTAATACTAAACCCCTAACTCATTCTAGTAGTAAGTATAACCGTATACAGATCTACGGGGAAAACAACTTGGCTTGATCCATCTTATTAAGAGATACATGTCCAAAATGAGGTATTTTTTTAAACATTGCTTTTTATTAGTTTCACTTTAATATTTTTTATCAATATTTTAATATAATTGTATTAAATATAATCTAATAATAAAATCCATTTCCTTGCCTGTTTACTAATAGGAATTGTACTGCCACTCAGAAGAAATTTTTTAGCTTTTAAAACCTATTAGGAAATTAAAAGCATAAATTTAGCTGGTATTTTTGCTGGAAATTATAATAGGGTCTTTAATAGTAGACTTTAACAAATAAAGTTATAGGATTGGAATAAAATTTAGTAAGAAAGGGAAACAAAAAGAGAAGTTCAGTAAATAAAAGGAAGAGTCAACATTTCTAATTGTTAAATAAGAACTATGTATGATTGCTATTTTTCTAAATGGGTGATGACAGGGGATTGAGTCACTTTGGTATTTACATTGCATGGGCTGCATTTTAAAATTATGTAACAATTTTATTTTAAAAGATTACTGTTTAAAATAAGCTGGAGATTACACAATTTGTATTATTTACATTTTGGAGAAACTTTAAATGTCACCTTGAAGTTTTCCACAGGGTGGTAGAGATTTCTCCCATTCCTTTATGAGTACACAAACAGGAAGTCTGAAGACCATTGCTTTTGGGGCTTGAATGGGTTTCTAGGCTGCGGAGTGCTTCCTGGACAATCTGCCTCAGACTGGATTCCCAGGAATGAAAACAGTACCCGAAGTTTACCAAAGGAGCACACTTGCTCCAGCTTACTGCCAGGACTCCTGAGACCGACTTGCAGATAGCCTGGACCCAGGTGAGTGCGGATGCGCTCAACCTTTGTGCCTGTCAGACTAACATCTGCAGGAAACTCCAAAAGCTGATAGAAGTTCCACCGGTTATAAAGAAATCTTCTCCAGCCCCCTATACCACTATAGAATGTCACTTCTGTATTTACCAGATAAGATCAAATGGCTCTTTTACACACTCTTTGAAAAATCCAAGATAGGTAACAAGATTGGAATGCATTTGAATAAACAAAAACCAACAGCAAAGGGGCGCCTGGGTGGCTCAGTGGGTTAAAGCCTCTGCCTTCAGCTCAGGTCATGGTCTCAGGATCCTGGGATCAAGCCCTGCATCGGGTTCTCTGCTCAGCGGGGAGCCTGCTTCCCCCTCTCTCTCTGCCTGCCTCTCTGCCTACTTGTGATTTCTCTCTATGTCGAATAAATAAAATCTTAAAAAAAAAAACCCAACCAGCAGCATGCATGAAAATGTGTGCATATACATAAAACAAATTTTTAAAATGTTTATAACCATGTTATTGTTTAGTGATTAAAATTTTGAAGTTAAAAAAAATTTTTTTTGAAGTTGAATCCAGGATTGGACAACTGAAGTCATCTTTAAAAAGGGTTACTACAGACCATAACTCCTCACTCTAGGAACATGTATATCTAGTTCTTCTGCCCCAGGAAAATACCAATTATTTATGCTCTAGTCCACCAACATCATGTCTCATGATACCAACAGCCTGTACTTAGAGGATATACATGAAGTTTCCTATAACTTTCTTTTCTCATTTTTCTGCTTTTTGGTTAGAAATAACAGAAAAAGAGAAGAAAGGCAAAATTTCCCCATATATTTAAAATGATTGAACTTTGAAGTAATTACAAAAGTATAGAAATCACTAAAAGAGTTCTTGATCAAATTAATAATTTTCAATCGAGACCTCATAAAAACTTTTCAGCACAATTTTTAGTGGAGAGGCAGCTTTTGGCTTTAACTTCAGAGCATTATGATATGTGGATTTTATTGTTCTATTAACTCTTGATTATATTTGAAAGGCGTTGACCTCTCTTTCCCCAATAGCATTTGTCTTTATTTTGGTAGAAACAAAACAAAAAATAATGCAATGTAGCACATTTATGCAGAGTCTTTCTACAGTGCTGGGGATCTAGAAGTAAATCCACTATCAGTGCTAACAAAGATACTGCTCTATAGTATCCTCTTATCCTCCATAATCACAATTTTCAGGGCGCCCGGGTAGGTCAGTCAGTTAGGCATCTGCCTTCTGCTCAGAGCATGATCCCAGGGTGTTGGGATCAAGCCCCGCATCAGGCTCCCTGCTTAGTGGGAAGCCTGCTTCTCCCTCTCTCTCTGCAACTCTCCCTGCTTGTGCTCTCCCTCTCCCTCTCTCTCTCTGTCAAATAAATAAATAAAATCTTAAAAAAATAATCACATTTTGCTGTATGCCAATCATGTTCCACTCCCGAATGCTGCAAAGGAGCCATGGAAACCATTATCATTAGAGAAAAATACTTCCACTTAAGAAAATCTGCTTCTGTGCTAGACTTAGAAGGGATTTATTATAAATACCCCATTGCTGGGAAAATCAGAAACCTGAAAATCTTCCAAGCAATTAGAAGATATTATTCTTAAGAATGAATTGCTTTCTCAAACTGAAATAAGTCTTCAAGCAACGTTGATAAAGAAAATTGCCAGATGATTTCCAGTTGTCTCACTTAACCTATCCAGATGAGTAAAAAAAAAAAAAAAAAAAAAAATTGAATCCAACATTTGAACTGGCATCACAAAGGTAAAATACCCCAAATTTTTCTGACCTATTTGCGGCGGGGGGGGGGGGGGAGAAGCCCAGGGTTCATCCAAAGAATATAATAGAATGATTTGACAGAGAAGATGGATAAGAAGGATGACAGATTTTGGACTTAATCTTAGGGTGGGTGAAGTATGGTATTCAGGTCATTTCCTTAAGAGAGAGGAAATGATGAGTTACACCTTGCCTTTTTGATAAAAATCATGCAACGCTTCACGCTTCATTCAGTGTTTAGTAAATTTAGCGATGATATTGACAATAACTGTGTTCTAAGTTGATTAAGGTTTAATCACAACTGACTAAGCAAATGGGCATGAAACAAAGAATAAGTCATAATTATTACTGTCATGCATATCCTTACAATATTCAAGGATTTAGAGACTC
>CM052813.1:38995678-39048757 GCA_028533885.1 Nasua narica | reverse complement strand
CAGGTTCCCCCCCCCCCCCCCCCCCATCCAGGACCTCAGTCCACTCAGAGTTTTGCTCTGGAGTTTTGGTCTGAGGTAAAGACCCTCATCCCAGGTGAATGCAGAAGAAAACGAAGAAAGCTTGGCCTGACCTGTCCCTCGCTCTCCACATCGGGCTGGAACAGAAGTGCGTGGCCCCCTTGTCCAGCCAGGCAAAATCTTCTAACTTTCTGCAGGTTTAGGCAAGCCTGGTCTTCAGCTCGTGGTTTGGCAGCCTGCGGGATAGGAGAATGTAACCCATTAAGCTCTTATCCTTTGCAGCGGAATATTGTCTTTGAATACAAGTAAGAATTAGTTGATAGTCTGGGAACCTGGGTGGCTCAATCGGTTAAGCGTCTGCCTTGGGCCCAAATCATGATCCCAGGTTCCCCTGGATGGGGCTCCCTGCTCAGTGGGGAGTTTGCTTCTCCTTCTCCCTCTGCTCCTCCCTCCTGCTCAGGCTCTCTCTCTGTCTCACATGCTCTCTCTCTCAAATAAATAAATAAAATCTCTAAAACAAAAAAGAATTGTTTGATAGTCATTCAAAAGTTTTTAAGATGTAAACCAAATGTCTATTTCAATATTCTGTTTAAAATTTCATCGGTAACAATTTACAGTCTCTAGACCACTGCATGCTAGGAAAAGAAGAACACAATATTTCCTCTTTATTTTTTGATATTTCATGTTCGATTTCCAACATCTCTGAGTAAAATGTTTTGTTGTTTCAAATATAATAAAGTAAAAGTCGCTCAGACCCACAAGGTAGGAGTAAATGAAAAGTGACCCTGAGATACATCCTGGGTACAAAATGAAATGTATGAGAACATTTACACGTAAAGCTTGTAACCCAGAGCATATAGATATGAGTGTTTTCTGTCAGGTCACTTGCTTAGTCGTCCAAACTCCCAATAGAAATGGATTCACAAATAATGGCAAGAGGGGAAAGGAAAAAATATCACCCTTTATAGAACAATAACAATCTTAATAATAACAATTATTAAGACTTTCATTGGTTTGGCCACAAGCTGTTTAACTTACAAAGCCAAGATTCAATTAGTAATAAAGGAGAAAAACCACTCCTTTAGAAACTGAAATCAGAGGTCGACCAAAAGGTTTGGTTTTGTTTATTTTTTTTAAGATTTTTTTTTTAATCTGCGAGAGAGAGAGAGCACACGAGCAGGGTGAGGGGCAGTGGGAGAAGCAGACTCCCCGCTGAGCGGGGAGCCTGATGCAGGGCTCGATCCCAGGACTCTGGGATCATGACCTGAGCCGAAGGGGGACACTCAGTCGACTGAGCCACCCAGGCACCACCCCACCTTTTTTAAATTTACAAATATAAAGCCCACATCCCTCTTTTCCTCCATCACATTTTTGGGGAGTACTATACTTGTCACATTTAGTTTCTCGTATATTGAAAATTCTAATGATAATAAGTATCCCATGGTATTTAGCAAGTATTCATGTAAGGATTTTCCAAAAAGGTGATTGCCTCCCAAGTTCAGTTAATCTTATGTTCACCATTCTGTTTAGAAACACTTTTTAGCCTAGAAAGAATTGTCCATTGGCCTGGAAAGTTGTTTATGGTCACCCTTCTTGGAAATGGTTCATTCTTTCTGCCTTTCGTGCCGTCTTCCCACCACATGATTCTGTGAGAAATATTTGGACAAGTCTAATACTTTCCAATCAAAATACAAAGCACTAAACTAAAAGCAGCACAGCAACATAAAAAGAAATCATTTCTAAAAGGTTTGTTATTTGTCAGTTAGAGGAAGTGTGTTGGATTTGAAGTCTCATGATGAGTAAGCTTTTTACCTAGTAATTTTAATAACTCCTGTGTTTATTGTTATATTGTATAATTTTTATTTTATTTTTAAGGACTTTTTTTTTTCACAAAGTAGAGAAAGAGTGAAGACCCAGTGTCCCTATTGCCTTTTTGGTCTAAATCTGAAGTCGCATCTTCCTGTAACTTTCAATTTGCACATTTATTCCTCTTCTAATTAAGTTAGAAGGGAAATGATGTCACGAGGTAAGCCGCACCATATAGTTCCATTACTCTTATTCCTTATGGCCATCAAGACCCTATGCATATAAAATACAAGTGCTGGACACGAGAGACTTCAGGAATCATTTGGTGGCACTCTCTCCCTTCACAGATGAGCAAACGGAAGCTCATGAAACCAGCATGGTTTGGGACAAGGGCATGAGTTTTGGTCTCAAATGGAGCCCGGCTTGAATTCGGTTTTAGCAACTGTGTATAAACTTGGAGAAGTTACTTAAACTTTCTGAGCCTTGGTGTTCTCTTTGTGGAATGAGGATAATAATACTCAACTTCTAGGAATGGTATGGAGGATTAAATTAAAATTATGTATTTGAATGCCTGATTCACAGTAGACACTTAGTATTTCTTAGTCCTCTTCCCTCTTAAGGTAATCAAGTAAATTAGTGGCAGAAACCTTCTTCTAGATTTCAAACAAAACAGACTTTCAATTTGTGCTATTTCTCTCTTTCTTTTTTAAAGATTTTATTTATTTATTTGACAGACAGGAGAGAGATCACAAGTAGGCAGAGAGGCAGGCAGAGAGAGAGGGGAAGCAGGCTCCCCACTGAGCAGAGAGCCCGATGTGGGGCTCGATCCCAGGACCTTGAGACCATGACCTGAGCTGAAGGCAGAGGCTTTAACCCATTGAGCCACCCAGGCGCCCCTAATTTGTGCTATTTCTATCACAACTTGCTAATGAGTCCCCAAGGAAGCTTCAGTTCTGGAATTGAAATTCCTCACCCCACCCCATTTGCTACTTCTGCTAGTGGATAAGACATTTTTATCCAAGGATGTATCCACTGTGGTTTGTCCTGGCAGAGACAGAAGATGCAGAAGCCATTTCCCAATCACCCACTTGTACCCACTTAACACATGGCCTAAACCAAGGGTGAGCATGTTTAGATCATCGGTGACAGTTTATCAATCACTGAGTGAAATATTCTGGAGTTAATAGCCAAATCTTCATTATGGACCCCATTATCCCAGAATTCTTTAACTCATGCCCCCTTAAGCACATGACTGCAGAGGAGTCCCCTCACCCCACTTTTCTGATTTCAGCTAACCCCCATTTCCCTTCTCCACCAACTAAATTAGAAGCTACTTTACTTACTTTTTAAAAATCATGATTCATTTGTAGATGATCTCTTCCTGTCCACTATTCTAATAGTTCTGGTTTTTGTTTTTGTTTGTTGTTTTTTGCCTCTATTATTGGATTTAAGGATCATGGAGACTACAAGTACAAAATCTGCAGGGTGGACCAGTGGACTGAAGATCCAGGAAAGAGCTGATGTCTAATAGTTCTTTTTATAGGCCTTTGGAACTTAGTTTTGTTGGAATAAAAATCTCTCGATCTTTGAATGTTTCCTTGGTTCGCTTCTAGGGTCTCTGTGTACAGTAACACCTTTTATCTTGTTACTCTAGCCCAGAAGTCGGAAAACCATGAGCCTGCAGGCTGAATCCAATCCTTTGCTTCTCTGTATATGGCTGATGAGAATGGTCTTAATATTCTTAAATAGTTGAAATTCTTTATCAGGCAGGAGGACCTTCATTTGGAGCCTACAGATTGCAGGAGACATTAATCTGAATCTCATGAAATCCACTACTTCTCATTCAATGGAGTGGATATTATCTAAAGTTCACCTCTAATACCTTTGCCTGGGGTTCCACCTATTCATATTCATACAACAAAATAAAACTCACAACAGCCAACTTTAAGTCTAATTATCTATTGGATAAAAAAGGAAATCCCACCTAATTTTAGTTATTGAATTTAAAAAACACTCCCCTTCTTAAATAAATAAAAATTATACATAATAGGAAAAATATATATAAATGGAAAATAATCAGTAAAGGGGCACCTGGGTGGCTCAGTTAGTTAAGTGACTGACTCTTGAATTTGGTTGGGGTCATGATCTCAGGGTCATCAGATTGAGCCCCCCCTCCTGCCCCCTGCAATCAGGCTCTGTGCTGGGTGTGGAACCTGCTTAGGATTCTCTCTCTCTCTGTCTCCCTCTCCCCCTACCCCCACTTTTTCTCCCTCAAAAAAAAAAGAAAGAAAGAAAGAAAGAAAGAAAGAAAGAAAGAAAAGAAATTATAAGGAAAAGGAGAATGCAAATGTGATAACCATAAAAGTTAACATAATAGCCATGATTACCTTTAATATTGGACCCTGATATATGTTGGCAGTTAAGACAAAAAGAGAATCATTTAGAAGTGGCACTATATACCAAACTTCATTTGAGAGCTATCAAATAAGCTAACACTATAAAGTTTACAAAAAGAGAAAACATAGGAGAATATCTTCATGACTCAAAGATTTCTTACAAAGGACACAGAAAATATTAGCTATAAGAATTAAATAGATTTCTGGGGAGGAGCAAGATGGCGGAGAAGCAGGAGACCTAAATTTTGTCAGGTCCCAGGAATTCAGCTAGATAGTTATCAAACCATTCCAAACACCTACAAACTCATCAGGACATCAAAGAGAAGAAGAGCAGCAATTCTAGAAACAGAAAAGCGGTCACTTTCTGGAAGGTAGGATGCCGGGAGAAGTGAATCCGAGGCGATATGGGGGGAGGGGCTGGCTCCCAGCAAGTGGTAGAGCCGCAGAGCACAAAATCGGAACTTTCAGAAGTCTGCTGTACTGAGGGACGTCGTTCCAGAGGCTAAGCGGGGTGTGTGTGTGTGTGTGTGTGTGTGTGTGTGTGTGTGTGTAGCCCTCACGTAGACAGTGTGGTCTCAGGACCCGCAGGGTCACAGAAAGTCTGGGGGTGGGAGTGGGCGGGAGATGCCTGAGGGTGACAGAGCTCTCAGGTATCCGAGCGGCGAGGCTGCCTGCAGAGACCAAACAGAGGAGTGGTCTCTCAGCTCCGGTTTACCTTAAACTGTGATCTGAGGCACAGCTGGGCCACTGGTCTCTGAGCAGGGACCCTACAAGGGGCAGATCCGGGGAGACCCCCTCCTTCCTCCTTTGGGAGGAGTGGCGCGGGAGCACGCTGCAGGAATCTGCTGGGTTTGGAGACTCCAAATGGGGCCGTGGGCCAGAGACAGAAATGCTCTGTCACAGGCAGGGTGAGCTTGGAGCACGGCCTGGAGACCAGGGAGACGGGAGGGATTGACGGCTTTTCTCTGAGCCTTGAGCTCTCAGCTCCTACAAGGCTAGAGACTAGGAGGCCGCCATTTTCATTCTCCTCCTCCAAAGCTGTATGGAAAGCGTTCAGGGAACAAAAGCTTCTGAAAGCAAAACTGAGCAGATAACTGAGCTTGGTCCCCGGCAAGGGTGGTGCAGTTCCGCCTTGGGCAAAAACATTTGAGAATCACTGCAACAGGCTGCTCTCCTAGAAGATTAGCAAGAAATCCAGCCAAGACCAAGTTCACCAATCAATGAGCACTGCAGAACTCCAGACCTACGGTGATATAGCACATAGAATTCATGTTTTTTCTCCATGATTCTTTAGTCTTTCCAAGTTAAATTTAAAAAATTTTATTTTTTTCTTATTTTTCTATTTTTTAATTTTTCCTCTTTCTTATTTTAACCTTTTTAACTATTTTACCTTATCAGTACCTTTGTAAAAATCTTTTTAAATTTTCATTGTTATAGTCATATTCTAACCCTTCATTGTATTTAACCTTATTTTTTATATGCATATAAGTCTTTCTTTCTTTAAAATTCTGGGATACAGTTTCTTCAAACAGACCAATATATATCCTAAATCTAGTGTATGGTTTTGTTCTAGTCTCCAACCTGATCATATTCTCTCCTTTTTTTTTCTTATTTCAACCAACTTCTTATTAATTCCTTTTTTAGAATCTTTTTAAATTTTCATCTTTACAGTCATATGCCATCCCTTCATTGTATTTACCCTTATTTTTGTATATATATTTTTCTTTCTTTAAAATTTTGGGAGGCAGTTTCTTCTAACAGATCAAAATACACCCAAAATTAAGTGTGTGTCTCTGTTCTATTCACCAGTCTTCTCATATATATTTACATATACATATGTGTGTGTGTGTGTCTGTGTGTGTGTGTGTGTATTTCCCCCCTGGAAGTCTTTTAGTATTTTGCATTTTGCTCTCTCATTCATCTATTCTTTTTTTTTTTTTTTAAAGATTTTATTTATTTATTTTAACAGAGAGAGAACACAAGCAGGCAGAGAGGCAGGCAGAGGCAGAGAGAGGAGCAGGCTCCCTGCTGAGCAAGGAGCCCGATGCAGGACTCGATTCCAGGATGCTGGAATCATGACCTGAGCCGAAGGCAGTTGCTTAACCAACTGAGCCACCCAGGTGTCCCTCATTCATCTATTCTTAACTGGATAAAATGACAAGGTATGATATATCCAGAGCACTAAATGAGAAAAATATGCAGCCAAGAATACTATATCCAGCTAGGCTGTCATTGAAAATAGGAGAGATAAAAAGCTTTCAGGACAAACAAAAACTAAAAGAATTTGCAAACGCCAAACCAGCCCTACAGGAAATATTGAAAGGTGTCCTCTAAGTAAAGAGAAAGCAATGCAATTGCTTATAATAAAATATAATACAATACAGGCACTAAATTCATATCTTTCAATAGTTACCCTGAACGTAAATAGGCTAAATGCCCCAATCAAAAGACACAGGGTATCAGAATGGATAAAAAAACAAGACCCATTGATACGCTGCCTGCAAGAAACTCATTTTAGACCTAAAGACACCTCTAGATTTAAAGTGAGGGGGTGGAAAACAATTTACCTTGCTAATGGACATCAAAAGAAAGCTGGGGTGGCAATCCTTCTATCAGATAAATTGGATTTTAAGCCAAAGACTATAATAAGAGATGAAGAAGGACACTATATCATACTTAAAGGGTCTGTCCAACAAGAAGATCTACCAATTTTAAGTATCTATGCCCCTAACATGGGAACAGCCAACTATATAAATCAATTAATAGCAAAATCAAAGAGACATGTTGACAATAATACAATAATAGTAGGGGATTTTAACACCCCCCTCACTGAAATGGACAGATCATCTAAACAACAGATCAACAAGGAAATAAAGGCTTTAAATGACACACTGGGCCAGATGGACATCACAGATATATTCAGAACATTCTATCCCAAAGAAACAGAATACATATTCTTCTCTAGTGCACATGGAACATTCTCCAAATTAGATCACGTCCTGGATCACAAGTCAGGTTTCAACCAGTACCAAAAGACTGGGATCATTCCCTGCATATTTTCAAACCACAATGCTTTGAAACTAGAACTCAACCACAAGAGGAAAGCTGGAAAGAACTCAAACACATGGAGGTTAAAGAGCATCCTACTAAAGAATGAATGGGTCAACCAGGAAAATAAAGATGAATTTTAAAAATTCATGGAAACAAATGAAAATGAAAACACAATGGTTCAAAATCTTTGGGATGCAGCAAGCCGGTCCTGAGAGGAAAGTATATAGCAATACAAGCCTCTCTCAAGAAACAAGAAAGGTTTCAAATATACCACATAACTCTACCTAAATCAGCTGGAGGAATAACAGCAAATAAAGCCTAAACCCAGCAGGAGAAGAGAAATAATATAGATCAGAGCAGAAATTAATGAAATAGAAACAAAAAGAACAGCAGAACAAATCAATGAAACTAGGAGCTGGTTCTTTGAAGAATTAATAAGATTGACAAACTGCTGGCCAGACTTATCAAAAAGAAAAGAGAAAGGACCCAAATTAATAAAATCATGAATGAAAGAGGAAAAATCACAACCAACACCAAAGAAATACAAACAATTATCAGAACATATTATGAGCAACTATACACCAGCAAATTTGACAATGTGGAAGAAATGGGTGCATTCGGAGAGACATATAAACTACCAAAACTGAACCAGGAAGAAATATAAAACATGAACAGACCCATAACCAGTAAGGAGATTGAAGCAATCATCAAAAATCTCCCAACAAACAAGAGCCCAGGGCCAGACGGCTTACCAGGGAATTCTACCAAACATTTAAGAAGAATTAATACCTATTTTCCTGAAACTGCTCCAAAAAATAGAAATGGAAAGAAAACTGCCACACTCATTTTATGAGGCCAGCATTACCTTGATCCCCAAACCAGACAAAGACCCCACCAAAAAGGAGAATTACAGACTAATATCCCTGATGAACATAGATGCAAAAATTCTCACCAAAATACTAGCCAATAGGATCCAACAGTACATTAAAAGGATGATTCACCTTGACCAAGTGGGATTTATTGTGGGCTGCAGGAATACACTACATTAATGTAGTTACACTTTTATGTAGATTACACTATTAATGTAGATACACTGCATTAATAAAAGAAAGAACAAGAACCATATGATACTCTCAATAGATGCTGGAAAAGCATTTAATGAAGTACAGCATCCTTTCTTGATCAAAAGTCTTCACGGTGTAGGGATAGAGGGCACATACCTCAATATCATAAAAGCCATCCATGAGAAACCCACAGCAAGTATTATTCTCATTGAGGAAAAAGTGAGAGCTTTTCCCCTAAGGTCAGGAACACGGCAGGGATGTCCACTCTCACCACTGCTATTCAACATAGTATTAGAAGTCCTAGCCTCAGCAATTATGGCAACAAAAAGAAATAAAAGGCATCCAAATCAGCAAAGAAGTCAAACTCTCCCTGTTGGTAGATGATATGATACTTTATGTGGAAAACCCAAAAGATTCCACTCTAAAACTGCTAGAACTCATACAGGAATTCAGTAAAGTGGCAAGATATAAAATCAATGCACAGAAATCTATAGCATTTCTATACACCAACAAGACAGAAGAAAGAGAAATTAAAGAGTCAATCCCATTTACAATTGCACCCAAAACCACAAGATACCTGGGAATAAATCTAACCAGAGAGGCAAGGAATTTGTCCTGGGAAAACTAAAATACTCATGAAAGAAATTGAGGAAGACACAAAGAAAGGGAAAAACATTCCATGCTCATGGATTGGAAGAACAAATATTGTTAAAATGTCTATGCTACCTAGAGCAATCTACACATTTAATGCAATCCCTATCAAAATACCATCAACTTTTTTCACAGAAATGGAACAAATAATCCTAAAATTTATATGGAACCAGAAAAGACCCCAAATAGCCAAAGGAATGTTGAAAAAGAAAACCAAAGCTGGTAACATCACAATTCCAGACTTCAAGCTCTATTACAAAGCTGTAGTCATCAAGACAGTATGGTGCTGGCACAAAAATAGACACATAGATCAACAGAACAGAATAGAAAACTCAGAATGGACCCTCAACTCTATGGTTGACTAATCTTCAACAAAACAGGAAATCCATTGGATATTCTTTCCAGGGGAAAAAAAGACAGTCTCTTCAATAGATGGAGTTGGGAAAGTTGAACAGCCACATGCAGAAGAATGAAATTGGACCATTTCCTTACACCACACACAAAAATAGACTGAAAATGGATGAAAGACCTCAATGTGAGACAGGAATCCATCAAAATCCTTGAGGAAAACACAGGCAGCAACCTGTTCAACCTCAGCCACAGCAACTTCTTCCTAGAAACATCGCCAAAGGCAAGGGAAGCAAGGACAAATTATACTATTGGGACTTCATCAAGATAAAAAGCTTTTGCACAACAAAGGAAAGAGCCAACAAAACCAAAAGACAACTGACAGAATGGGAGAAGATATTTGTAAGTGGCATATCAGATAAAGGGCTAGTATCCAAAATCCAAAAAGAACTTATCAAACTCAACACCCAAAGAACAAATAATCCAATCAAGATATGGGCGGAAGACATGAACAGACATTTCTCCAAAGATGATATCCAAATGGCCAACAGACACATGAAAAAGTGTTCAACATCACTCGGCATCAGGGAAATACAAATCAAAACCACAGTGAGATACTACCTCACACCAGTCAGAATGGCTAAAATTAACCAGTCAGGAAATGACAGATGTTGGTGAGGATGTGAAGAAAGGGGAACCCTCCTATGCTGTTGGTTGGAATGCAAGCTGGTGCAGCCACTCTGGAAAACAGTATGGAGTTTCCTCAAAAAGTTGAAATACAGCTGCCCTATGACCCAGCGATCGCACTACTGGGTATTTACCCTAAAGATACAAATGTAGTGATCCAAAGGGGCACATGCACCCGAATATTTCTAACAGCAATGTCCACAATAGCCAAAGTATGGAAAGAGCCCAAATGTCCATCAACAGATGAATGGATAAAGAAGATGTGGTATATATATACCATGGAATACTATGCAGCCATCAAAACCCCCCAAATCTTGCCATTTGCAACAACATGGATGAAACTAGAGGGTATTATGCTAAGTGAAATAAGTCAATCAGAGTAAAACAATTATCATAGGATCTCTCTGATATGAGGAATTTGAGAGGCAGGGCAGGGAGTCATGCAGGGAAGTGAGGGAAAAATAAACCAAGATGGGATCGGGCAGAGAGACAAACCATAGGAGACTTTTTTTAAAAAAAATTTTTATTTATTTGAGATAGAGAGTGAGAGAGAGAGCATCGCCTCTCGGAGGAGAGAGAGAGAGACTTCTCCGTCTCAGAGAAGCAGTGGGGCTGGCCAAGAAACAAAGCCAAAGAGAGGAGAGGGTCAGAGCAGGGAGCCCGATGCAGGACTTGATCCCAGGACTCCAGGATCGTGACCTGAGCTGAAGGCAGTTGCTCAACCAACTGAGCCACCCAGGTGCCCCAAGAGACTCTTAATCTTAGGAAACAAACTCAGGGTTGCTGGGTAGGAGGGGAGGGATAGGGTGGCTGGGTTATGGACACTGGGGAGGGTATCTGCTATGGTGAGTGCTGTGAATTGTGTAAGACTGATGATTCGTAGACCTGTACCCCTGAAACAAATAACACATTATATGTTAATAAAAAAATTAAATAGATTTCATCAAAATTATAAATTGCTCAAGATACCACTAAGAAAATGAAAAAGCACACACTTGCAGAAATACTCACATTACATATATCAAGCAAAAGATTCATAATCCTAATATATAAAGAACTGTACTACTCAATAATAAAAAGCCAAACAGTCTAAAATGTTTGAAGTGGGTAAAAAACTTGAACAAAAGGAAGATGTATGAATGGCCATGATATACCTGAGAAAGTGCTCACCATTCTTAGTCATCAGGGAATGTGAATTAAAATCACGATGAGACACACACCCATTAGAATGGCTGAAATTTTAAAAACTGATAATGTGAACTGTTGGAGAGAATTAGAAGCTTTCCTATGTGTGTCAAATGATACAACCGCTTCAGAAACATACCTACCCTTTCTGAACATACCTACTGAACATACCTACCCTTTCATCTTCCAAAAGACTTGGAGAAGAATGTTCATATTAATTTTACTCAAAGAACCCAAAACTGGAATCAACCAAAATATTCATCACTAGGAGAATTGATACACAAATTATAGTCAACTCATTCACTGGAAAATCTCTCATAATAAAAAGAAGTGACATAATAAAAAGAAGCATGCAATAGGATTGATAAGTCTCAAAAACATTATGCCTAGCAAAGCAGAAGACACAAAAGAGCATATACTCGGTTTTTCTGTTTACATGAAGTTCTAGTACAAGAAAACTATTGTTTGGTTAGCTAAATCAAAATAATGCTTTTTCCTGGAGGGGAGGGAGGGGTAGAACATTAACTGGGAAGGAACATGTGGGAACTTTCTGAGGTGACAGGGGTATGGATTACATGGGTGTGTGCATTTTTGTCAAAATTCATCAAGCTGTACACTTCAGAGTCATCATTTCGTGCTATGTAATTAGAAAAGAGGCAAAGTTTTTCCTTAGTTACTTAATTGTTGAAACAAACAATGCTCACAACTATAGTTTGAAAGCAAATTATGGAGCCGATTTTATGTGTCTAAGGCCCCGCAGGGCTCCTATACATCCCGACTGGGACATGTTTTTGTTCTCACCATCTTGAGATACGTGATCTCAACTAATTTCTCCCTCTTTGACTACCGGTAGCCTTTCCTGGCTGGGGACCGGCAGCACCTTGACCACCTGGGAACTTGTTAGAAATGTCAATTCTCAGCCCCCAGGAATCCCTGGGCTGGGGTCCAGGATTCAGGGCTTCACCTGCCCTCCAACGATTGTGATGCACATTACAGCGAGAGAAGCTCCTCTTTCCTGCGGTTTGAGGTGGTGAATGAGAAAAGAGATCTTTCAGGCAGCAGCAGACCACCGAGAAGGCTCTGCAGCCTGGAGTGCTGAGGGACACACACGCCCCTGATTGGGAAGAACCATTTCGGAGCCAACTAGGAGCCACCGAATGAGCAGGAGGATTCCCGGCACAGCGACGGCACCCTGAGGCGGCCAGAGCCTCCGTCTCAGAGAAGCAGCCGGGCCGGCCAAGAAACAAAGCCATTTCTCCCACTTCCTCTTTCTCCCCTTTCCTGACCCAGTGGCCCTGCTGACCTGCCCGCCGAATTTAATTACAGCCTGGGAGAGAGAGAGTCCAGTGTTTGGGTTTATGTTCCCTAAGGAGAAAATGACTTATTTTGGCTGATGGGAGATCGGCGCTCCGAAGGGCAGAGGGACTGCACGGCAGGGCAGCCCAAGTGGTCAGCACTCTGGGAGAGCTTCCAGCTGGCCTCTTCCAGGATAAGCCAAGAACAGAACAAGGAATGGCCAAAACAGGTCGTTCACTTTGCTGGGATTTACCGCATAGCCAGGAATAACCGAAGGAGGACTGGAGCCCTGCTCATGCCCTGTGCCAGCCCACGCGTGCGCTTGAAGCCTTGTTGCTTACGTGTTCCGCTCTGGTTAGCAACATGGTTAGTCCATGTAAAAGACGTGTGTGATACATACCAGGAAGATATAGCAAGGCGAGATCCTTAGGATAAAAGAGAATCTTATTTGGTTTCCAAAAAGTTGTGTTTCAGGCAACCAGAACAAATCACTGTCATATAGTTCATAAACAAAGTCGATAGAGGGTGCTTGCGTGGCTCAGTCGGTTAAGCATCTGCCTTCAGCTCAGGTCATGATACCAGAGTCCTGGGATCGAGCCCCGCATCCTGCTCCCTGCTCCCGCAGGAAGCCTGCCTCTCCCTCTCCATCTGCTTGCTGCTCTCCCTGCTTGTTCTCTCTCTCTCTCTCTCTAACACATAAATTAATAAAATCTTTTTTTAAAAAAAGTCAGTAGAGAGACAAATAAGCATATTTACCTAAAATAACTGACTATTTAACCAGCATAAAAGGAAAACAATCAAGTCTCTGCTTTAAAGAGGTTTAAATTGAATACAAATTTATTTGTGAGTAAGCCTTTATTATTTGAATACTTTTCAATATGCAATTCTTTGTGTTCATACACAGTTTCACGTCGTAAAAGATACTGGAGAGACACATGGAAAGATACTTGAATACCCATGTATATTGTAGCATTAGTCACAATAGCCCACATGTGTAAGTAACCCAAATGTCCACGGATGAATGAATGGATAAAGAAAAAAATGGCATATACATATTGTAGACTATTATCCAGCCTTAAGAAGGAAATTTTGCCATATGCTACAACATAGACGAAACTTGAAGACATTATACGAAGTGAAATAAGACAGTTACAAAAAGACAAATATTGTTTGATTTCGCTAACCTGAGGTACTTAAAGTAGTCAAACTAGTAGAAACAGAAGGTACAATGGTGGCTGTCAGGTGCTCAATGTTAGGAGCATTGTTTATGGATACAGAAGAGTTTGGGACGCCTGAGTGGCTCAGTCAGTTAAGTGTCTGACTCTTGATTTTGGCTCAGGTCATGATCTCAGGGTCATGAGGTCAAGCCCCAGGTCTAGCTTTACGCCGAGTGTGAAGCTTGGTTGAGATTCTCTCTCTCCCTTTCTCTCTGTCTAACCCCCCCAACCCTATTCTCACTCATGCTCTCTCTCTCTCAAAAAAAAAAAAAAAAAAAAAAAAAAATATATATATATATATATATATATATATATAGGGTACAGAGTTTGAGCCTTGAGGTAGAAAATTCTAGAGATCTGTGATACAACAATGTGAATATACTTAACACTATTGAACTGTACACTTTAAAATGGTTAAAATGGTAAACTTTATGTTATGCGCTTTTAACCACAATTAGAAAAAAAAATGTGCCCATAAGAAATTCCATCTTTCTCTTCAGTTTGGAGAAGGTTTCTGTAACAAAGAGAAGTAAAATGAAGCATGAAAAGCGACTATTAATCTTTCCGAATTTTTTAACATACTCTTCTCCATGTTTACAATAACAGAACTTAACTAAATGAAGTTAAGTTTTAAATGGAAAATTGATTAGAACCCAGAAACACAAATAGTAAAAACTCCTTGATGTTCAGTTTGATCTTTGCAATTGCTAAGAAAGAAAATGCTCATTTCCCACAGTCCCATCCAGGTTGGAAACCAACTTGGATGAGTGACCTATTATGATAAGAAGAAGTCTCTGGTTACACCTCTTACAAAACGTCAATTTTCTTTCAACACAACAAGCATCACTTTTGACAGTCCTGGTCCACAGGAGACAGAAGCCCTTACAAATTTGCTATCACTCAATCAGCCCCATTCTCTGCGTTAGAGGTTAGAGATCCAGAGATTTTAAAGTTAATGTGAACCTTTTGATGATGTCCAGAGGGCGAACCCAGCCTTACCTGAAGAGAAAAGCTATGCGAGAATTTATCGCTTTGGAATATTCTGGATCATTGGTTATTGTTCCCTATAAAAGCACAATGGAACAACTGGTAAGGTGGGAAATGTCTTGGGTTTGACATTAAAAGTCATTAGTTCCAGATCATCTCACTCATTTTTTGAGCCTGAGTGAGGCACATAAAATGATCGAGTTTTCGTTTCCTCATTCTGTAAAGTGGGTCATAGCAAGACCAGCACCACTTTTGGATCCTACACTTCAAAGCCTTCTCCTGAAGTTGTGTTCCTCCCCACACAGCTAAGAGTCAGAGGGAGCAAAGGAGTCTGGGCCCTTTCACACCTTATGCATCCCTCTTCTAGACTTCTAGACCACAGTCTCCTACCCAGCTCTCCAGAGTCTTCTATCCCAAATGGGCCCAGCTCTACTTGAGGGCTACAGGAACAGGCTCCCTGGTTTTCCTGAAGGGGCACTGTGATGTTACTGGACGCTCTAGGCCTAAGAAGTGACCAAGAGGGGTCTATCTGCATGGGATGTGGACAGACCTTAGGCACACGGGCTGGAGTGTCCACATCCAAGTTTTAAGCCCTTGTGGTATAGGACTGAGTGGGGAATAAGAAAAGAAAGGGGACAGAACACGAACTGGGAATTACCATTTGTGTTTTTCCCTGGGGCTTTACAAATGCAATGGGCACTTTTGTCATATCTGCCTCTTGTTATGTGGTTCATTACAAAATCAGATACTGAACAGCCATACTTTGTCCTACATCTCGATAGACTCCATTAACAGAGAGATAAAGAAGGTCATGCTTTAGAAATGGTCGAAGTCCATGGGAGAGGTCCATAATTATCTACACAATAGGTAAAATCCCCACGCTCTCCTTACCTCTAAAGCAGCTCAAATGACAATAGACCTTAGACTTGGCCACATCATTGGAACAAATGTCAAATGAGATCATGTTGGGGGCAAGAGTTTCATAAGAAGATTCTGCATACAAATGAACCTCACTTTGTGTACATGACAAAGGGCATGTTTGTGTTCTCTATTTCGTATGGGGGTGACAACAAAGTAAAAAACCACCAACTCTGGAATCATAAAAGGGTTTGAACCTCTCTCTCTCTCCACTATTTTTGTGACTTATAACTAACAACTTTCTATACACGATTCCTTATTTTATAAAATGGAGATAAAGCTCTCTTCCTTCCGTACAAAATGGAATTTCTGTGAGGATTATATGAAGTAAAATTTGTACAGTACTTAGCATAAGATTG
The DNA here is from genome assembly GCA_028533885.1 of Nasua narica. NCBI lineage: Eukaryota > Metazoa > Chordata > Mammalia > Carnivora > Procyonidae > Nasua > Nasua narica. The sequence continues at coordinate 39,032,774 of CM052813.1, read as the reverse complement.
GATGTAAACAATAAATGATAGCTATTTATTATTTTAAAAAACTGAGGAGCTCAGTTGAACTTATGTCTTACCTTTTCATATGCACAGCATATCTAATTTTTGTAACTCTACCTTGCATTTTCCAAGAGCCCATGCAAAACAAACCCTTAAGCTAAAGAAACAGCTTTGAGCTTTTAAAATGCTCCTGCTTGATTAGAAACAACTTGTTTAGATAGAGATTGAGTCTTATCTGTGTTTTTTCTTTTCATACCTGGTATGTTCCCTGGCATTACACATTTCCATTGAATGAATAATGAATTCAAGAGAAAGGAAAAAAAAAACATTTTCAAAGGTGTAGTTAATGTCTGCAACCACCTACATTCAACTGAAAACAAGGCAGTGATTGGAGGTTCTCTGATGTCAAATGCAAGAGGAGCTTTACCCTCACCTCCCAAATTCTATCCTTGTTAATAAACCACAGCAATCTAAATTCTTAGCTGACAATTTTTTAGGTGACCCTCCCACACTGTGAATTCCAATGAAGAAATTGGCAATAAAACCATTCCCATGTATTGACTGGCCTTATATAGTCAACATCCATGGAGTCAGTAAGAATCCTCTAAGAAATAGCATTTGACTGCATTATCAGCTGCAGATTTATTCAAATTATGACTAGATGACATTCTTATCACATTCTCTGGAACATAATATGGAAATAAAAGACATCAAGATTAACAAAAAGCAAAAACTTCTTTTTGAGTGGTTGTTGTTTTTCCCTTCCCACTTCCTATGGGAACATACCCCTGAAAATATATTTAGAACGATGGAAAAATATAATCCAATGTTCAAAATTTCTTTGTATGCATAGCCTTTTAGTAAAAAACCATTTGAATGATATATTTTGGAAATGTTAAGAGTCAGATAATATCTTATTACTTTTATACCCACCTTGGTTTGGTATAAAACTTCTGAGTCTTTTATTTTCCTTGAGAGAAATGTAACTGTCACTCTGTGATCTTTCAAAGTTGATGTTTACACAGAAGAAATCTGATAATAATCTGATTTTAGCTCCTTTATTTTTTTTAGAGAAAAAGAGTGCAGGAGTTTGGAGGTGGGGGGAGGGGCAGTGGCAGAGAGAATCTTAAGCAGGCTCCGCACTGAGCGAGGAGCCGGACATGGCGCTCAGCCTCACGACCCTGAGCCGACCCTGAGCCGAAACCAAGAGGCAGACATTCAACTGATTGCATCACCCAGGTGCCCCCTGATTGAGCTCCTTTTGACAGTAAGTCGTAATAGGTGTTTTTTTTTTCTTGCTTAGATGCTTGTAGATTTTACACAGTTTGAAATTTTGTCACACTCTGTGCTGGCACTGTTTTTTTGGGTGTTAGTTTTCATTGGATTAGTCCATGATGTAAACAAATGTGAAGGGACCCCGAATTGGTGCTGGAGGCAAGACCCAGTATGAGTAGAGGGACCAGCTTGGGAGTGGGGGCCAGGGCAGAGGAGTATCTCATTTTGTATCATTTTGAGATACAGGAGTATCTCACTGTATCTCATTTTTTTATAGAGGCTTGTAGAGAGTAGCAGTGAAGTTCCAAGCTATGACACGCTCTGGGATCAAAGGGAGAGGACCCCTGACAAGCAGGAAAGTGACTGGGAATGGAGACCCACAGAAGAATCCCTTCACAGACGTGTTAGCAGGATGGAACGGCGGTGGATCAGTGAATGTGAGTCTTGGGCCAGTATGCATTGGTGTGTAAGGGATCAGGAGGCCTCAGTGGGGGCTTCTAGTCCTCAGTAATAGCTGGAGTCTGAAGAGTACTTGATCATATGCCCTGGGAGGTCTGGGTGGATATAAGAAATATGTGGAAGGCAGGGCAGATTTGCGTTAACACAAAAGTGTAAGTTCACCAAAACTAATGCCCGAGAATTTTTAGACCTAGAGCCTCAGAATAATACCAAATCCTATTGATTAGTAAGAAGGGGCTCAGACCCCAGTGGTGTAGTGTCGGCAAATGGGGTGAGCAGAGGCTGATGAAGATTTTAGTGGGAGGAGTGTGCATGTGCCAATTTTAAGTGCTGCCTATATACAGTGTGTTTGTTAGGTTCTTTATGTGCCTTTATGTTTAATCCTCACCACCCTTTTATGATGTGAGGATTATCATCCCACTTGAGAGGTAGAAAATGGGTTTTTTTGGAGGTTAAACACTTGTAAAAAATGTCATAGCCTGGCACATGCTTATTTCTTGTCATTTATTGCTCTTGCTAAGGATATTTTCAGTGTTCGATGGTTTTGTTCCATTTCAGTGGAGTTTCTCTGGAGGAGTTTCTGAGGTCTCCTTATTTTGCCAGCTTCATAGACATCTCCAGTAGCCTTCTTTTTTTGCAGTGCATGTAGTGAAATCAGACTAGCCACCTAGAACGGTGGATCTTGAACTTTAGTGTGCATAAGAAACACCCAGGGAGCATGTGAAAATTGCAGACACCACAGAGTTTCCCTGGGTTCCAGTATGTCTGGGGTGGGATCCAGGGGTCCACATTTTATACTTTGTTTTTAGAGATAGAAAGTGCACATGAGTGCCAGCCAGGGTGGGGGGCTGGTTAGAGGGAGAAGAGAAAATTCTTTACTTTTTTATTTTTTAAAGATTATTTATTTATTTATTTGATACAGAGAGAGATCACAAGTAGGCAGAGGCAGGCAGAGAGAGAGGGGGAAGCAGGCTCCCCGCTGATCAGAGAGCCCAATGCGGGGGCTCAATTTCTGGACCCTGAGGTCATGACCTGAGCTGAAAGCAGAGGCCTAACCCACTGAGCCACCCAGGTGCCCCCAAAAATTATTTTCTTAAAAATATTTATTTATTTATTTTAGAGAAAGAGAGAGCACAGAGCATGGGGGAAAGGACAGAGAGTCCCCAAGCTGACTCCCCGCTGAGTGTAGAGCCAGAGGCCCCTCAGTCTCACAACCTTGAGATCACGATCCGAGCCAAAATCGAGAGTTGGAGGCTCAACCAATGACTGAGCCACCCAGGCATCCCCACGGGTCCACATTTAAACAAGCACCAGACGTCAATTCAGATGCAAATTGTCTACAGATTATGCATTGAGACAGAGTAAAACAAAGCAGTATAAATCTGGACTAGCGTTCATCTCCACATTTAGCCATGGTCCCTGTTCCCCCAGCATCATTTTATTATAAAATAAAAGAAGTAGTAAGTAGAAGAAGCTGCAGGTAGGGGAGGAAGTGAAGGAAGGTAGACAAGCTGGTGAGATGTAGGTCAAGGAAGAGCCACGGGACGCTCTTACACAATGCAGCTTTGACTGGCAAATATACTGGATTACAAGGTCAGAGCCAGAATGGTCTGGAACCTCTCCAAGCAGAACAGATAAACCCACAGGCCAACTTTAAGGAAATATCTGTGAACAAATTTAATATTTTATATTTTTAAAAATCATTTAGGGACAAAGGCTAATCATTTTTAGCTTAAGTAAAAGCCTGGTGGTTTATTAGGGATTTCCTTATGTTAAAATAATGAGTAATACTGGGTTCATGCCAGAAAAGAATATAGATTTACTATTAAATATATATTTACTCTCAAGTGTTTTATTTGATAAGAGAAGTGAGTGGTTCAGGCTCATACATTTTCCAGTAGCAATTTCTTGTTTTCAGATACAAACCTCCAATTTTTTACGTAGGACACTTTTTACTTAATGCAGCCACCAGTACTTTGATTAATGTAAGAGATCAATTCCTGAAAACTTGCTAGAACACAGGCTTCTAGAAATGTGATCATATCTTGCCATTTACAGGAATTCTATAATCAATTTTTCTGTGGAAAAGAAAAAAGTAACCACCCACTAATGGGTCCATCTTGGCAAATCTGGACTTAATTATGTCTCTGTATTTTAGTGCAAGTTTTGGCAGCATTTGGAGTAGTGCAAAATGAACAAAAACAAGTAGAAAATGCTTTGGAAAAAAGAATTTAAAAGCAAGGGAAAAGATCATACAGAAAATTTTATTTGAATAAACAACCCTGAAAATAACCAATCTGGACTTACTAAGCGAACTTAACTTATAAATCGATATTCACAGTAAGAAGAAAACTAATGTAAGTTATAATAGCAAAGTATAAAAATCAGGGAAAGCACCAACTTTATGATATGTTTCTCATGATTATACTGTTTATCTGAAGACCAGGTCAGTTCCACCCAAAAGAATATAGCTGAGAGTGCCAGGTGTCAAATTAATGAAGGACTTTATCAAAGAAGGTGGGTTTGGGGCATCTGGCTTCTCTTTCATGGAAATTGGCAAAACATCACTAGTCCTAATCCTACAAATGTAGATGTTTAAAACAGGTTGAGGCAGCAACATTTTACAGGCCAGCAAGAAAAGAAAAACAATCACAGGAATGATATAATTACAGGGTAATAAAAACATAAACACCATTATTGCATTAATTTTGTATTTGGGTTTTCTTCCATGGTTGGCTTACCAGCTTAGAAGTGCAAGGTTTTGATTACAAAGTCAGTTGGATATTTTGCCATTTATCCATCTGAATACGCACACACATTGGATTTGATCATTTTGATAGGAGTTCAGTGTAATGGGCCATTGAAAAGAATAGAGGATTTAGAAGAATTTTTACCAAACCTAGAGAGAGAGAAAGAAGTAGCAGCACTTTTGACCTCTTAGATACTTACAAATTAGTACATTATCAGGAGTAACTATTCCTTTATCTTGACTTCTGGAGGCCATCAATATGCCTCGAAAGGAAATATCCATCCGTATTTCTTCAACTTCTATTACAGTAGAGGCTTATTGAGAGACAACTGTGTTCTCTTGGCAAGCTACTTAAACCCTCAAGATTCAGTTTCTTCGCTTCTAAAATGAAGATATAATGGCTACTTCAGAAGGTTGTTTTAAAGAGAAGATGTAATGCCAAGGGGCTTGACACAGTGCAAAGCTCAATAAATGACGGCTATCATTTTACTGTTGGAAGAGAAAGCCAGAGTCAGAAATCAGAAAGAGGTGCCTCATTTTGATCTTCTTAGGCAGCTCCCCGTTAATGGGGTTGAGAGCCAGCTCCTCATAGAAAAGTTGGCGCACAGACTCATGACATCAACAACAGTAACAAAATGAGCTCAATCGTTGGATACCAATTGGAAGGATGACTCCTACTGGGGAGGTATCGTGCGTGCGTGCGTGCGCGCTGGGCGTGTGTGCGTGACATGTTTAAATAGAAGTAGGTATTTTAATAAAAATTAAGTCAAATTCTAAAAAGAATTCATAGATCACATTTCTTGGAACTGAGGGGCACCAGTAAATCTTGGAAGACAGCAAAGCAACAGCCACGTGCTTCTGCTGTCCACGTGTGGCCGGGATGGGGGATGGGCCAGCCATTCAAAGCCCCTTATCTGCAGGTAGAGTCACAAGACAGTCCCAGCCCTCAGCCTCTGGCTCTGCTCTCCTACTTCCAGAAATCCACTTCATTTCATCTCAGATGGGCGAGTCGGTTTGTTCTTATTGTGGTCGCCGAGATACCACAGATGAGTCCAGGTGAACTTTACTCCTGAAGAAAGGGTACATTAAAAAAATAATCACATGTTTAGATCTGTTTGGAACAGGTGGCAGATTAGAACCTCACTTCTGGATATTCTCACTCCATAGTAATGTATGAAAGGCTTTGAGATGTCCCATTTCACTCAGTTTTCCCATACTATTTGCTCTCTTGAATTTTTCTTGGGACTTTATTTGATATCCTGCATAATTACTGTCCTGGCAAATAGACTTCGGGAAACACTAATTTAGACTTAACTGTCTTGCTATCAGAGAGGTTACATTGTTTTTAGTGCAAAGGTATTACTATCATCAAGAGAGCATTTCAATATCTTGAATTTTTACTCATTTGAGTATTTTCCATACATCCTTACTTTACCCAATCACTTCCCTTTACATAAAGGCTCCAAGGTGCCTAAAGGAATGGACTAAGATGAATTTCCTTTTCTGGCTTCTATCTGTTTTCTCCACATGTTATGGCCCATGCATTGAGTTTTAGTATCTCAAATCTCCCTGAGATTAGATCTGAGGGGGGAAAAAGACAACATCTTAGAAACAAGAGAATAGAAACAGTACTGATATTTTGATATTTATGTACTTACAAACATGAGTTTATCAGACATAAGGAAGCATGAATCCGGAGCACCTGGGTAGCTCAGTTGGTTAAAGCCTCTGCTTTTGGCTCAGGTCATGGTCCTGGGGTCCTGGAATCAAGCCCCACGTCAGGCTCTCTGCTCGGGGGGAGTCTGCTTCTCCCTCTTCCCCTGCCTGTCGCTCCCCCTGCTTGTGCTCTCTCTGTGTGTCAAATAAATAAATAAAATCATAAAAGAAAAGAAAGGAAAAAAAAAGAAAAGAGAAGCATGAATCGTCCATATACGCAGCCCTAACCACTAAGCATTGTACTCAGAGGTAACCTTGCGTGTGGAGAGTATGGAACCCCCATGTACTCACCCTTCAGATTCTGAACTGGTAAAGAATTCATAAATAGCAAGGCTGTGTGAAGATTCACAATTCCACCCTGATACAACCAAATTTTATAGTGAATGTGAAGAAGGTATATATTACTGCTTCTCGGAAACAACATGCTGAACTTTGCCACTGACATTCTAGTTGCCACTTACAGTGGCCAATGGATGTGAAGCTAACTGATGAAGACATTCTGTTTCCAGCTCAGCTCCCTTCAAAATGGAATATTGTATTTATTATTACAGTATAATAATAATTACATTATTACCGGCCTAGGCAGAGGCAAATTATCCTCATTGGTGGTACAATGTAAAAGACATTCTACAGAAGTTGGTATGTGGGTTTAGAACCCCCAGCCTACATACCAATTTTCATATGGTGTCAATTATCTAAAATGGTCTCAGTAGAAAGCTAAAGAATACTAACGCAGGGAAAAAATACCCAAAGGCAAACCTAGGGTAATAAACACAAAGAGATCAAACAAACCTGACAGGAGATATTGTTTGAGCTATTGGCAATTTTTCTCCTAGACCTCTGGTTTCCAACCACAATCCATTTCATGAGAGCAAAGGGCAAAGAAATTCCAGTGGAATTAACTCATAATATTTCTGAGCACAAAAAGTGCATGAAGCAATTCTCCGATATAAGCTATGCATTAGCTGAACAATATATTAATATATCTCTCAGTATGTAGTTCAGGTAGTTTCCAAGCTGGTTCATTTAAAGAATAGTGGCCACAATCTATGACCTCACATTCCAATCTGGTGGCTGAATGAAAAAAACATTCAGCTTCAGAAAGACCAAATGTAAATATAGATATGACTTTTGTACTTGTATTAAAGAACAAATGTTTTCCTTTGAGCAAAAAATTTCGCTTCTCAATTTTTGCATCTGTGAGGTGAGAAAGTCATACTAGATAGTACTTAAAATTCTTTCCATCTTAATTTGCATGATGTAATAATTATTTGCTATTGTTTTTCTCTCTTTATTAGAAAAGTAGTTATTTCCAAACACCACTATATGGACTAGTTGTATTGAAATCTTCTAAGGAGCCTTGTAAAAATACAGAATCTTGGGCTTTGCCCCAGAGATTCTGATGTAGTGGGGTCTGGGGTGGGGTTCAAGGTTGTGCAGTTTTTCAAAGTGATACTCACCATAACATGTGGCCAGGCTTGAGAATCACTGACCTAGACCTACCACAGCCAGGAATAAAATCAATAATATTTCCCATTTGGAGCAAATCATGTAGGATGTTGCAATTGCTAATAACAGAAAAATGGTCAATTTGATTTAGACAATAAAGGAAATTTACCATCTCAGATGACTGGAAGCTCAGAAGTTGGGCAGACTCCATCTTCTGTTCTACTTTAGTCTGATTTGGCAGCTCTGTCTGCCTCTGAGATATTTTCAGCCCTAGACTTTCAGCAAATCTTTTTGTCTCCTTTTTTTGGGGGGGGGAGTGGGGCTGTGGCAAGAACCCTTTTCCCAAGGCTTCCCTGCAGCCTTGCTTTGCATTTTGTTGGCCAGAGTTGGATCACATGCTCATTCATAAACTGATTATTAGCAAAGATCATGGCATTTCTAAGATCAGTGGTTCTCAATCTTGGCTGAACATTGGAATCACTGGGAAAAGTTGAAAAATAAGAGTATCTAGATCCAAACTCCAGAGTTTCTGACTTAATTGGTCTGGGGTGTGGCCAGGGCACCTAGAATTCAAAAAGTTTTCCAGGTGATTCTAATGTATAGCCAAATATGAAAACCACTGTCTTACATTAATCGTCTGGAGATGGGACACTGCTGGGGAGTCAACTACCACGACCACTAAAATCCTTTAAAAATCCCTTAAACAAAAAGAGTTTCTACCTTATACCAGTGTTATAATTGCTAGAAGGCTTACAGACTTACCCAAAGTAAAACCAACTAGGAAGTGCCAGAAACATGTGTTGTTAGACTCAGTCTAATGTGCTTTCTACCATGAGACACCTACTTGTATGTCTAGAGTCAGTGTGGAAAGGACGAGAGTCATGCAGAAAAGCATTGCAACTCATCCTTGGTGACTCCAACAATATCTGCATCTAAACGATTTCAACTTGCTATAGTCACCAAGTAAATAGATACAACAAAAAGGAGTCACATCCTATAATCGCAAAAGGTAGATTAAAAATCATAGAAAATGTTTATTTTTGCCATAATATACCACGATATCATCATAAGAAGAGCATGTTCTTTGAAAGGTGCAGAGACAAATTCTCCTTTCAGAAAATCTCTTCTATAGGTGGCTCAGTCAGTTAAGCATCTGACTCTTGATCTCAGGTCAGGTCTTGATCTCAGGGCCATGAGTTCAAGCCCTGTGTTGGGCTCCACACTCGGCATGGAGGCTACTTAAAAAAAAAATCTCTTCTATAAAAATCTCTTGTTGGTGAAACTTGACAGGCTCTGTAAGAGTGCAAAGACCTCAGTAAGGAGGAAAGAAAAACAGTAGATTTTTTTACATGGTCTTTAAAATATATACTTTCCTGGGGCTTCTGGGCGGCTCAGTCATTAAGTGTCCTCCTTCGGCTCAGGTCATGACCCCAGGGTCCTGGGATTGAGCACAGCATTGGGCTCCCTTCTCCGTGGGAAGCCTGTTCTCCCTCTCCCACTCCTCCTGCTTGTGTTCCCTTTCTTGCTGTCTCTCTCTCTGTCAAAAAAATAAATAAATCCTTTAAAAAATAATATATATATAATTAAAAAAATAAAAATAAAATATATACTTTCCCAACAGTAGTCACAGAATTTAGGAAACTGGCTTTTAACCAAGAGAAAACCATCCTGAGTTATTTACAGACTTGAGATTACCAAGTGGATTTTCCTAACTATATATTTACTTTATGTTTACAACTTTGAATTTTTTCAGCTTGCATTTTATAACCATTCACGTTTCATAAATGTAAGTCGAAATGCCTTTCTTGGCCTATTAGATGGTACAGCCTTTGTTTTGGTCTCATTTTAGATGGTTATAATCAAAACGTTGAAAACTCTCCCTCTCAGAATTCAAAGACAGAAAAAAAAAAACAAGATAAAACGTTGTAATTCCTTGGGCTAGAATGATTTCAGCAAAGGAGCTATGATTAAAGTTTAACAAATCAGGAAGAAAAGAAGAAGGGTAGCTATAAACTAATTTACTTATTAATAAAACCCTTCCATTAAAGCTAGGAGGTTTTCCCTTAAAACTTGAAGAGAGATCATTTGGGATCTTCAAATTAAATACTATCACATAGCTGATATAAATGTTTGACCTTTTGTTAGCTTAAAGAGTAGATATAGGCTGAATATATGGTTTTGAGAAGATGCTAGATAAATTCCTTAATGACTCTCATTCATTAGCGGTCATTACATTGACAGCATTGTTCCTTGCTAAGGAAATCATTCACTTCACCTTGTACTCATTAGACAAGCTACAAACATTAATGCACCACCAACCCTGAGCTAAGGGCTGTTTTAGACTTTGGCAATATTTAGACTAGAAGCATAGATTCCAAACATTAAGGACTTTTTATCCAGTGGGAGAGAGAGTTAAGAAAACCACGTATAGCAATTCAGTGCATATACGTCATACAATGGTAAGCGTGGAATGCTGTGGAAACACAGGCAGGGAACTACCACCTGGAGCTGGAGGGTGGGGATGAGGTGGAGAAGGCAGGACTTTCTGGAGGATATAGTGCCTACGTAGGAACTAGCCAGGCATAGAAAGAAGAAAAAGATGTAGGTCAGTATCATGGGAAAATATATGTAGCAGAGATACAAGTAGCTATGTCTAGCAGCCATGTAAGATTGCTGATAGGGAATAAGGAAGAGAGCTGAACAGAAGCTTAGACACAAGTCTCATCCCAACATTTTAGCCTAAAGATAGTATTTTGAGCTTTTTCCCTCAGATTTTATGTTTTCCCACTTATTATGGTAAAGGAACCAAATAGTTGGAGAGATGTTATATAATAAAGGGACAGAGTTCCCCTTTGTTTAAAATCATAGCAATCTGCTCAAAGTAGAAAGTAAGGCACAAGTGATTAAATAGACTCCTTTAATTGAGCACCTAGTGTGATGGGCAGTGTATTCGGTACCTTGCATACATTGTTCCTAAGGCTCATAATAACTCTATAAGTTAAGTATTATTTCTACTTTGCAGATGAAACAACTGAAGCTCGGAGACATTGAAGGGTTTATCTGACACTGACCTGACTGCTTCCAGTTAGATGAAAAACAGGGCTTATCAAATTGTGTCATAAAGAAATATGGCGGGATTTTTTGTTCATGGTATATTTCTGGGATTAAAAAAAAATAGCAGAAAAGTCTGTATTTCTTCTAGAATCAGTGACCAAAGCACAGCTCGAATACCTGTCATTCATCAAATTAGTAAATGAGTCATCTTTACTCCTTTTCCCAGGCTAGAATCCAAAAAAACTTCTCATCATTTTAAAATGAGGAGGGTGTCAGTTTGAGATTCAACTCTGCCCACATCAGTTAACTGCATGTACGTTCAGCGTCTGCTGACTCTTTAGTTGATTGCAATCAGAATCTTTTAGTCACTACATAAGGGCAAATACCTTTGTTATAGAGTCATAAAGCTTTGTTCTTCTAACATCTTTATAGCAGATGCATGGACAAGTGACCTAATGTGCCCCCAGGACTTTTCTTACAAGATTATTGTTGATTAAATGAGAAAATATGTTGAAAGCACTTAGCATTATGCTTGAAACATAATAAATCTGTGATATATAGCAGCTATAATTGCTGAGAACCAATTAGGACATCTCTCACTTCTTCTACTCCCTTCCTTCAGCCCCACCAACACACACAGAGAGATGTTTAAGACTCAGAGTTCCATTTTAGGACAGAACCACTCAGTATGTTCACTGGGCTATAGGCTGAAAGAATGGAGAGGTCACCCCTACAGTTCAGGTCCATCAAGATAGAAAATCTTTCAATAACCAGATAATAAATTATCAATGCTTCTATTACAGGCACAGCATTCACTATAGTCTTGAATTATCAGTATATCATCCCTTTGCTTAAGAAGAGTAGTTGAACCTTAGGTTTATTTCCGGATGAGGAATCTGAAACACCCAAAGGTTATATAATTTACTCAAGGACTCATAGCCAGAAAAGTTTGGAATTGAATTCACACCTCCTGATTGTAGATCATTGTAGATCATTTAGGAAGATCACTAATCTTCCTAAAACACGGATCTGAGATGATCATTCGTTTGCTCACATTTTTCTTGGTTTGCTATTACTTGTTGAATGCAATTCAACAATTGTATTACAATGCAGTCCCAAGCTCGCTTTCCAGGCTGCCTACTACCACGCTGCCAAGCAACCAGAACCCAGCCAAATTCAACTGCTGCCATTCTCCAGTTAAGCCCCACATTGCGACACCCGGATGCCTTTGCTCATTCAGCTCTTTCTGCTTGAGGTATACTCGAATCTTCCTTACCTATCCAACTCATACTTGTTTTCCAAGTGTCAGCTCAAATGTCACCTTCTATCCGAAAACTTCCTGGGTATACCTACCTGGAAGTGATCTAAATCCAGTGATCTGAATTCCCACATCTTACTTCTCTATCGTGCTCTTTCTGTGTTGTCTAGTTTTAGATACTGAAGCTGTCGTGTATTTCTCCTTATTCGTTTAATTGTAATCTCCTTATGGTTAGAGGCTGTGTTTAAATCATCTCTGCATTCCCGTAACCTGAAATAGTTCTATACATTATAGATGATTTTTAAAATGTGTTTTGAGTGAATGGAGGACTGAATGAATGCAGACTCAGATTTCCATTTGCTTCTCTAAGTTCCCGATAAGAGCGTAAGTCACGAGGGGTGATCTGCTTATGTAAATGGACATGCTCGCCAGTGAACAGTGGAAGGACATTGTGCTATTTGTGTTCTGTCAAGAAAGATTGGAGCGCAGCAAGTTTATTACGGGTGCTCTTGGGAAAAACAGCTGTAAGAAATGAGGGGGACAGGATTGGTTAGAAGGAGGAATCGAAAGTATAGAGACTCGCCATATACCTTCTCAGCCAGCTTTCGTGTTATTAACATTTATGGTACATTTGTTACAATTAAGAGACTAACACTGATACGTTATTATTACCTAAAGTCCATAGTTGATTCCCATTTCCTTAGTTTTTACCAGATGTCTTTTCTGTCTTTCCTACTTTTCTGCAAGTAATAGCCACATTACACTTGATGACTTCCTAAAATTAGTTAGGAAGTATTCTTTTTTCCCTGGTTCCCTGAAAGAATTTCCATGAAATTGGTATATTACTTATACTTTAAATATTTGGAAAAGCAAAATGTGAAGTGACTTGGACCTGGAATTCTCTCCGTGAGAAGATTTTAAGTTGTATATTCAGTTTCTTTAGTAAATCCTATACTCTTCAGATTTTCTGGTTCTTCTTGTACAAGGTGTTCTGTTTTTATTTTTTTAAAGACTTTATTTATTTATTTGACAGAGAGAGAGACAGCGAGAGAGGGAACACAAGCAGGGGGAGTGGGTGAGGGAGAAGCAGGCTTCCCGCTGAGGGGGGAGCCCGATGCAGGGCTCTATCCCAGGACCCCAGGATCATGACCTGAGCTGAAGGCAGATACTTAATGACTGAGCCACCCGGGCGCCCCATGTTTTTGTTTTGTTTTAATAAAGACTTTATTTATTAGAAAGAGAGAGAGAGAGAGGAGAAAGAGAGAGTGAGAGAGTGAGCACGAGCATGGGGGAGGGGCAGAGGCAGAGGGAGAAGCAGAATCCCCTCTGAGCAGGGAGCCCAGTGCGGACTTAGGGACTCAGTCCCAGGACCCTGAGATCATGACCTGAGCAGACGCTTCCCTGACAGAGCCACCCAAGCACCCCAGGAGAGTTTTTTTTTTTAAATTGAGGTACAGTTGACATACAATGTTATATTAGTTTCAAGTGTACAACATAGTGCTTCAACAATTCTATGTATTACACAATGCTCACCAGTGTAGTCACCAATTGCACCACACAAAGTTATTACACTATAATTGACTATAATCCCTACACTGTCCTTTTCATCCTTGTGATTTGTTTCATAACTGGAAGTTTGTGCCTCTTAATCCCTTTCACTTTTCTTGCCCGTGCCTGTTAGAGTTTTGATAAGATACATTTCTTAAGTTGCAAGTTACTTTCCAACACCCACTTTCTTACACCATTGGGGGTCCTTCAGTTCAGTTCCATTCTGACATTAACTACACAGAGTTAGCACAGTCCTCACGAGTTAAGGGCTCAGTTCCATGAGACTGCCCCACTTCAAGCCTTAAGTTTTGAGCGTCCTCAATTCACCTGCATGTCTGCTTGGCTAGCTACAAATTTCAGAGCTTCCCATAATAGCCTCAGCTTTGATAGTTTGCTAGAATGACTCACAGAATTCATGAAAGCACTATAGTTACACTTACTCTTTTATGATAAAGGATACAAATGAAGAGCCACTCATAGAGCCACATGAGGCAAGATTGGAAATGTCCCAGATGCAGGTGCTTCTGTCCTCTTGGACTCAACATGCAGCCTTTAAGTCCATCTACATACTCACCACCCAGGAAGCTCCGTTGAGCCTTGTGTTTGGAGTCTTTAATCAAGGTTTCATTACGCAGTCATGATGGATGAAATCAGTGGCCTTGCAATTGACCTCTATCCACAGCCTTTTTCCTGTCCCTAGAGGTCAGGGCCTGGGGCTGACAGTTCTTCTAATCAGGTACTTGCTTTTTCTGATAGAGCCAGCTCCTCCCTTGATACTATCTAAGGGCTCACTGTGAATCACCTCACTAGTATAAACTTGGGAATAATCAAAAATGAGTCATGAAAAACAAAAGACACTCCTACCGTGAGATTCCAAGGGTTTTTGACTCTCTATGCCATAAATCAGGAACCAAAAAGAGATCGGATACATCCTTTAGTATATTACACAAGTCGTTGGGGATTTTCTAGTTATCTTTTCTTAACATTTTTCCTAGCTTATTTTCAGTGTTTAGAGAACATACTGTGAATGATTTCAATGATCTAAAATTCGTTGAGAAATACCTTTTGACTCAGAATATGATTGATTTTGATTGATACTCCATATGCACATGAAAAGAATGTTTTCTTTACAGTAGTTGGGTTTGCTCAATACATGTCAATAAGGTCAAGTTTGTTAACAATTGTTGGTTAATTTACTGATTTTTGTGTGGGAATCTGTAGTTGCTACTGGAAAAGACATTGATTCTCACTGATCATGGAATTATGTATTTCTCCTTGTAGTTCTCAGAATTTTTGCTCTATACGTATAGTATATATATTATATACATATAATATATATATATTATTGGGACATACAACTTTAGAATTCTAGAATTTCCCTGGCAGATTGACTCTTTCATCATTATGAAATGTTCTTTATTTCTAGTAGTCCTTCTTGCCTGAAAGTCTACTTTTCTTGATGTTAATATAGTGACAAGACTTTTTTCTTTTTTTTTCTTTTTTGGATTTTTAAAATTTAAATTCAATTAATTGATATATAATGTATTATTTGTTTCAGAGGTAGAGGTCAGTGATTCATCAGTCTTATATAATACCCACTGCTCATTACATCACATGCTCTCCTTAAGGTCCATCCTCCCATCCCCCCACCTTGCTCCCATCCAGCAACTCTCAGTTTGTTTCCCATGATTAAGACTCTCTTATGGTTTGTGTCCCTCTCTGATTTTGTCTTGTTTTATTTTTTCCTCTCTTCCTCTATGATCCTCTGTTTTGTTCCTTTAGTTCCTCATATAAGTGAGATCATATGATAATTGTATTTTTCTAATTGACTAATTTCCCTTATAATAACCTCTAGTTCCATCCTCAATGTTGCAAATGACAAGATTTCATTTTCTTGATGACTGAGTAGTATTATTCTATTATATGTGTATATACCACATCTTCTTTATCCATTCATCTGTTGATGAACAGCTGGGCTCTTACCATAGTTTGGCTATTGTGGACATTGCTGCTAGAAACATTTGGGTGTACATGCTCTTTTGGATCACTACATTTGTATCTTTAGGGTAAATACCCAGTAGTGCGATTGCTGGGTCGTAGGGTAGCTCTATTTTCAACATTTTGAGGAACCTCCTTACTGTTTTCCAGAGTGGCTACACCAACTTGCATTTCCACCAACAGTGTAGGAGGGTTCCCTTTTCCTCGCATCCTCCAACATTTGTCATTTCCTGACTTGTTAGTTTTAGCCATTCTAGCTGGTGTGAGGTAGTATCTCACTATGGTTTTGATTTGTATTTCCCTGATGCCGAGTGATGTTGAGCACTTTTTCATGTGTCTGTTGGCCATTTGGATGTCTTCGTTGCAGAAATGTCTATTCATGTCTTCTGCCCATTTCTTGACTAGATTATTTGTTCTTTGGGTGTTGAGTTTGATTAAGTTCTTTATAGATTTTGGATACTAGCCCTTTATCTGACATGTCATTTTCAAATAATGTATTTTTTTTCTTTTAGTCAGCTTTATTGAGGAAGCTACGGCCACCATCATAATGCAGAACAATTCAGTTACCCTAAAAAGTTTCCTGGTGCCCATTTTCAGTTCTCCCTCATCTCCTTAATACCAACGCCTAGCAGCAACCAATGTGTTTCTGTCACTGTAGTTTTCCTCTTTTTGTTTTATCCAGGTAAAATAATATGGAATGCAGTCTTAGTGTCTCCTTTTGTCTCCTTAAGCATGATCCATTTGAGATTCACTCATATTGTTGTGGGTATCAGTAGCTCATTCCTTTCTATTGTGAAGTGGTATTCCACTGTACTAATACAACCCAAATTGTCCCAGATTTGACCAGAAGCTCTTTCAAACTGGTTCTGTGTCATTTTGACATGTTCCCATCATTCGCTGATCACTTTCTCACTTTCTGGCACAAGATGTTCTAGGGCTCATCTTATACCCAGCTCTAGATGTTAACCTACAACTGAACCTTAATTTTTAACAATATTTTTGCCTTAGAGAGTTTTTTTTTAACCACACAAATTATAAGCATTCAGGACTAAATATGTTGAGAGTCAAAGAAGGCCTTGAAGTCTCAGAGGAGGTTTTTTTTGTTTTTTTTCACCTCTACCCAGAGCTTAGACCACAACATTTTCCTTTGGTATTTGCCTCTCCATGGAGATTTTCATTTAGTTTAAGCCATGTATTCCAAGTAACCCAGTGATGTACTGATAACTGTTCAGCAAATGACTATCTGGAAGAAAGGGAGAGATCCTAATTTATAGCCTAAGTGGATTTCTAGGATGTAAAAACTCTTGTCATAGCTGTTTTCAAGTCACCAATGTGAAATAAACACGCTTGAAAAATTCCTGAAAATTTAACAATGGACTTTTGCCGGCAAGTACAAGCCTTGCTGTGCTTGGTTTCCTGGGGGTAAGACTAAGGCAATCTACTCTGCACCACCCCGTGGCTTAGCTCATCGTTCCCACTAACTTCTGTGTGGGGAAGCTCTTGGACACAGAGCTCTCTACATGCCCTTAAGGCATATTTCAGTTTCTGTGTTCATTCCCATCACAAACTGGCGTGTTCTGCTTTGTTCTTAGGCTCAGATCATTCTTCTTCCATTCTCTTCCATTGATTTAAAAGTGTGTATGTGTGTATGTTGTGTATGTATACATTATTCTCATGCCCTACAGCACTAGATGTTTTGCACCTGGAGAATTTCAGGGTCTTTTGTCTGTCATATTACCAGAAATGGATACCACTTATGGCTTTTTCTCATAAGTTGTTAATTCATTAAAATCCTAATCACATGTCTTGGGCAATAATTTTAATGGACTTTATTTACCAATTGAATGCATCATAGTATCCATCAAACATGCTTAGTTTCTTGTACATTAACAACTGTTTATTTAGATAATGGAAAATATTTTTTTAAAGAAATTTCTTTTTTTTTTTAAAGATTTTATTTATTTATTTGACAGAGAGAGATCACAAGTAGGCAGAGAGGCAGGCAGAGAGAGAGGGGGAAGCAGGCTCCCTGCTGAGCAGAAAGCTCGATGTGGGGCTCGATCCCACGACCGTGAGATCATGACCTGAGCTGAAGACAGAGGCTTTAACCCACTGAGCCACCCAAGCGCCCCTAATGGAAAATATTTGCCTTTAATATCATACTCAGAATACAAGTGCTTCAAAATATCAACCGTTATTATCCATGAATGTAGTAAGATCTACATATTGTCTGAAAGAATGTTTTTCTGACTTCCTCTTTGGAGCCTTGATAGTCCCATTGGTTTGTTTAAGGGACCCTGCAAGAGACAAAGAGCATTGAATGAGGGGGTCTATTCCAGCTTCCAACTTGTATTAGATTTATACTATTGGACTTCAGTATAAGGTTTTGTTTGAAGACCAGTTCCATGACTACTAAAAGTTTGCAAAGCCTTTTTCATCTCATTTGCCAATTGAGAGATATAGCTCCTAACAGAAATTAGGGCATATGATAAAGCAATTGGGTTCCTTAAGTGAGCCTGTGTTTATTCGGGCTGCATGTGCTCACTTGCATAAACCCCATCCTGCCAGAAAATATTATGTCAGGAAGAGACAATGAATATTGGAGCTCATGTTAGGAAAAACATTCCTGGGTCCTTAGAACACCTGAAACTTTTGTATGGCTCTTGCCGACAATTTGCTGCCCTATAAATCTTTTTAAAGTCAGCTGAGAAGCATTTTGCACATCTCATTTTCCGTGTTGACCTTCTTTGGAGTCTCTATCAAATGGAGAAATCATCAAAGGGATGATAACATGAAAGGAATCCCTTAGTAGGAGAGAAAGGGAGAAAAGAGCAATCCGCAAATAACCTCGCCTGCTCCTAGAAAGTGAAGCCCTGACTAAGCTCTTTTCAAAGGCGTAGGTAGTAGCTATTTCTCTCTGAAGTACAGAAGGCTTTTTTTTTTTTTTTAAATTTTTTGCTTGTTTTCCAAAATTTCAGCATTTGATGTTTTAAATGCACTCAAGTGCACAATTTGGGTGGCTCAGTGGGTTAAAGCCTCTGCCTTCGGCTCAGGTCATGATCTCGGGGTCCTGGGATGGAGCCCCGCATCGGGCTCTCTGCTCAGCAGGGAGCCTACCTCCTCCTTTCTCTCTGCCTGCCTCTCTGCCTACTTGTGATCTCTCTCTCTGTCAGATAAATAAATAAATAAAATCTTTTTTAAAAAATGGGACTTACAGATAGTGGGTTAAATGAGAGCCTGACCATCTTGTCTCCCTCAGGACATCTGGGGGCCCACTGCAGTCTTGGCATAATTGGGACGTGATTTAAAACCTCCTTAGGTTATGGGGCACCTGGTGGCTAGGTTGGTTAAGTGACCGACTCTTGGTTTCAGGTCAGGGCATGATCTCGGGGTCGTAAGATCGAGCCTACCCCCCCCCCCCCAATGGGCTCCAGGCTCTGTGTGGAGTCTGCTTGAGATTCTTTCCCCTTCCCTCTCCCTTCCCCTCTACTCCTCTTCCCTACTCCTCCTCACTCAAAAGCATTGTGCTTTCTCTCTCTCTCACATAAACAAAATCTTGAAGACCTCATAAGGTTCTGTCACGGCTCACCCTCTCTACACTCTGTCTTACTGATACCAACCGAGCCAGGATCTTGCGGGGCTGTTTTGCTTTCAAACGTTCGGCACAGTTAACATGCTGCTTATATCAGAACTTAAGTTCCTTCAGTTATTCGGTCCTCTTAGCTCAACAGAGTGAGGAAGATTACACAGCAGAGGTCAAACCCACTTGGAGAAAGAGAACTAAATATACGTGTATGTGAGTTTGTAATAACTAGCTTTGATGAATTTATGCTTGCTAAGAAGGGGCGGGGGATGGAAAACTACTGTCATCATCTGCAGAGTGGAAAGGGGTTTTCTTCCCCTCGAAGGGCTGCTCTTGGTCAATGGCTAACCTTGCCGACACCTCTAAGCACCCAGACCAGAGACCCGGGCAGCATCATCGCCTTCGCTGTCTCCTCTTATCTCCAGCGTGTGTGTGAGTCAGGACTCTCCAGAGAAACAAAACCAATAGTAGATACAGATACATATGAGAAAGAAGCCGTTGGTCCAGGATAACTCTGCCGGCATAACCCTTCTTCCTTGTTCAAAAGAACCAACTGGCGAAAGAGACGATTTTATTTATCAAATGAGTCACTGTTCATTAAAAAAAGTAAAGACGCTGAAAAATAGCATCCCTTGCAAGTATGGTTCTCAGTAACTCCCCAGGCCCCCTTTTAGAGGTTATTCTGTGCTATTTTAAAATGCACAGGAGAATTGGAATAGAATCCACTTGCCCTTAGAAGGCCAGGTCTCACCTTGGTGTTGTCTCTCATACCTTTGCATTTCCCAGATTTCCTTTTTGGATCTCTTAAGCCGAAGGAAGGTTAAATGGATTAATTAGATGTAAAACCATTAGAAGCCCTTGGAGCTTGTCCGGCACACGGTAGGTACACAGTATTAAGGCTTCTCCTACCTTTCCTTTTTAAACTACTGCCATGATCCCACAAGGTAAGTAGTAGTAAGATCCCCACTTTTTAGACGAGAAGACCAAGGCTCAGGAAGAGTAAGTGAGTTCCCCAGAGCACACAAGTGTAAATGAAAGAGGCAGTGATCAAACCCAGGTAGCCTGACCCCGAAGTCCACACTCACCAACATCAGGCTCTACCTCCCTGGGCTCAGTAACCTTCGATGTAAGAGGCACAGGGCACTCAGCCTACTCAGAGGCTCTATATGGACTTTGATTAACACAAATAGATTTAATTGTTACTTGAACGATGCAAATTGTTTGCTGGATATGCTTGTCTAAAGCATGACTTTATCGTATGGTATCCTTGTGTCTGTGTCTATGTTCTCTCTTGCTGGTATAAAGGTCAGGAAACTCTCAACCTGACTTCTCTAACCTGACTCCTAAACAGCGAGAAAATGAACAAACTCAAGCATTCACAGCAATGGGGATGAATCGCTCAAACATAGACTGAGGGGCACCTGGGTGGTTCAGTGGGTTAAAGCCTCTGCCTTCGGCTCAGGTCATGATCTCAGGGTCCTGGGATCGAGCCCCGCATCGGGCTCTCTGCTCAGCGGAGAGCCTGCTTCCTCTTCTCTCTCTGTCTGTCTCTCTGCCTACTTGTGATCTCTCTCTCTCTCTGTCAAATAAATAAATAAAATCTTAACAAAACAAAACAAAACAACATAGACTGAGTAACAGGAGCCAGGCACGAAATAATACACACTGGCTGGTCCTACTGATTTATAAACAAAACTAAACTACTGTGTTTAGGGATGCATGTTCCGATGGCAAACAGGGAAGAAAAGCAAGAACTTGAGCACCAGAAAATCATAGCCGTGAGTCTCTTCAGGGAAGAAAAAGGATTTCATGGTTGGGAAGGAGCACGGGAATCTTCTAGAGTGGCGATTTTCTATTTCTCGATCTAGGTGGTCATTACAGAGCTGTTTGCTTTATAATAGTTTCTGAAGCTGACATTTAAGTTTTCTCTACACGTGTGATACTTAACAATAAAAATGTTTGGAAAGCAAAGGCAGGAAACCGTTAGAGGTAGAAAGTAGTGAAGAACTGTGCAATAGTGATGACATCATTACTCTACAGTGATGAATAATTTGAAAGTCTAAATTAGGGTTTCTCAGTTGTGGTTGGGTAGGAGGACCTCAGACAGCTTAAGCACCAGGGGAATTTTTAAAGATTTAAGTTCACGTCTTTCCTTTGTCCTTCGATTCTCCTTTATTCATGTGGACTTACTTGTTGAACACTTGCTCCGTGTCAGGCTCTGTAGGTCTTGAGGGTACTGCAGGGAACAAAAATAACGAAATCCTCCCTTGATGGAGCTTACGGTCCAAGGCTTCAGAAGGATCTAGAAATCCGTATTCTCACAGATTCCTATGTGATCCTTAATGTGAAAACAACTGGTCTATGTACTAAATTTTCTTTAAATCCTTCCGAGCTCATACATACAGAAAGACTCATTTGAATGAAATTAGAATGTAAGGAAAATTAGAAAAAAGAGAAAATTAGAAAATTAAAGAAAATTAAGTAGAAACATTAATTAGAAAATTAAAATGAATTAGAAATTTAAAGAAAATTCCTATCACAGAAAAGCTGAAGCATTTTTACATGAATTGAAATTCTTCAGCCGATATGGACCAAAAGAACATCCTGGCGATTATAATTTATTTTCCAATTGTCCTTCAAGTCGGATTCAGTTACCATCTCCTTCTGTTGTTAATCTTTTGAGCTCTAAAATGATTCCACCTCCACCTACTCTCATCTTGTATGTATTTCTTTCCCCCTTGGCATAAATGGGACACATTAAGCCAGTGATTCTTTAAAGACATAGTAAAGAAACTTCCTTGGCTTGATTTTAATTTCGTCTCTACGACAGCTTGGGCAGCTGAAATTTCACTCAGGGAATCCAAGAGCTTCTTGAATCCCGAGCAGTACTCCTAATCTCTCACGAAGGACTCTAAATGACATTGAAGCGAATAAACAACCGATAATATCAACAAAAGCCGACAAAGATGTAAGGCACTTTGTTTAAAAATCTCTTATTTCTTTTAAGGAACCCAAACGGTAAAAAGGGGAGAGCTGAGGGTATTATGCTAAACGAAGTAAGTCAGCCAGGGAAAGACAAACACCATATGATTTCACTCATATGTGGAATTTAAAAAACAAAACAGATGAACATAGGGGAAGGGAGGGAAAAATAAAATAAGAGAAAAACAGAGAAGGAAGCAAACCATAACAGACTCTTAACTATAGGAAACAAACTGAGGGTTGCTGGAGGGGAGGCGGGTGGAGGGATGGGGTAACTAAGGGAGGGGTATTAAGGAGGGCATGTGATGTACTGAGCACTGGGTGCTTTATGCAACTGATGGATCACTAAATTCTACCTCTGAAACTAATAATACACTGTATGTTAACTAAATTGAATTTAAATTAAAATTTTTTTTTTTAAAAAAATGGGAGAGCTGAATGTAACCAAGCCCCAACTCCCATTAAAGAAAGAAAGGAACTGACAGAGAAAGGACATGTGATCTTGCATGGGGTCATCTTGCCAAGATAAACAAAACTTCATTCATTCACTCACTCACTCACTCACTCATTCATCCATTCATTCATTCATTTAGTGTATCAGTCCTCTTCTGGGCTCTCAGTTACTGCTGTAAACGAAAACCTCTGACCTGGTGATGCTTACCTTCTAGTGTGTAAGTGTAGAAGGATAAGAGGTAGGCAGATAATACATAAATTCAAAAGTAGGTTATTTAGGTAATCTTAGCAACAAAAAGCCTGAGTGGTTGCCTGGGGCAAGGGTTGTGATGTGGGGGTGGGGAAGTTCCAAATGTGCAAGAGGGAACTTTTTGGAGTGATGGAAATGTTCTATATCTTGATTATGGTGGTGATTACACGGGTGTGTATGTTTGCCAAAACTCAAAACTCACTCAGAGTGTATAAAAATCTGATATCCGGGCACCTGGGTTGTTCAGTCGGCTAAGTATCTGTCCCCAGCTCAGGTCATGATCCCAGGGTCTTGGGATCGAGTCCCACATCAGGCTCCTTGCTCAGTGGGGAGCCTGCTTCTCTCTCTGCCTCCCACTCCCTCTGCTTGTGCTCTCTCTTTCCCTCTCAAACAAATAAATAAACAAAATCTTAAAAAAATAAAAATAAAAATCTGATATCATGCTGGTGCTCGATGAATACTGGATTAATAAATTATAAGTAACATTTTTTAAAAAGTAGGTTATTTAGGGAATTAGGATGTAATAACTGCTGTAGGGAAAGATAAGGCAGGCTATGGGGCGTGGAAGCTGACAGGTGGAGAGGAGGTTTGAAATTTTACAGAGGATGGTTAGAGAAGCCCTCAAGGGGAAAGTGGCATTTGAGTAAAAACTTGTAAGAAGTGAGTGAACTGTGATGACACGAGGGGAAGAACATTCCAGACCAGGGGTTTTCAGATGTGCCCGAGCCACGCGGGGCTCGCAGGCAGAGCGTATACTGGGTCACTTTTCAGAATCAGAGTTATGAAATGGACATACGAATTCCCTCTTCCTAGAATGATTTCGAAGGTTAGATGAGATCACGGGTCTAGCCACGGATGGGAAATTTGGCACGTGGCAATTTCCATCTCAAAATGAACAGATACTTGCTTAGCATCGAATGCATACCAAATTCTGAGGGTCTGACTATAAACCAGCACTGTTTAATGATAGGGAGGAATTTATAGGAGTCTGATAGAGACCACGGTAAGGGTCTCATTTAATGAGACCCTTAATTGAAATAGGTGGCATTTTCAATAAGAAATGTAGGGCGCTAAAGAAAGCAGGTAAAGGACACGATCCACATTTCAAGGGTGAAGAAATTGAAATATAGAGATATTAATGGATACAGCAGGGGCAGCTGGTGTAAGTGGCAAGCGCTGGCTCTCTGGCAGCAGATGCTACGCTCCTATTAAAACACTCCAAAATAAGGAGTAAGTCTCTAGGATGAAAGGTACCGCATAGGGAAGGCAGTCCGTGGTACTGTAATAGCGTTGTATGGTGAGCACAGCATAGTGGATAGTTGTCTAATCACCATGCCATATAGCTGACACTAATGGAACATTATGTATCCACTATATGGAATTTAAAAGAAACCGGAAACACCTGGATAGAGTGTTCTCCCAGGTTCCCAATGTGGGTGGGTGAGGCCTCGGGCCAAGTTCATTACTCCTCACTGCTGGTGCCGCCACTTTGCCCACTGCTCCAACACAGCGAGGCTGTGCAGGGAAGAAACAGAAACAGAGCCTCTAGCACGCCGGCCTGAGGGGGATGGACAGAGCGGTCAGGATGGGGAGGAAATGATCTCAGTTTTCACTCGTCCTTTCACACCTCTTTTCCCATCTGATCCTTGAAAGGGTCTTGCTAACCCAGCGGAAATTGTTGTTAGTTCCATTTTACATATAAAAGGAAAAAAGCTTAAAGAATGTGAGCACTTTGCCCAAGGTCATATGGCTAGGAAGTGGGAGAGACTAACAGGAAGCCCAGATTTCCATCTCTAAGCCCATTATTCTTTTTTTTTTTTTTTAAATAAGCCCATTATTCTTTCAGCGATCTTATTTAGGTAGGCTATTGAGGCTGCTGGGGCTTGGTTTTCCCGAAAACAAAATGGGGGTTGGGGGAGTACATGCACCTTCCCTTTTCTGCGTGCAAACCCCAGCATGCTTTTAAAAGCCTAAATAAGAAAATAATGTAATATTGGGGCACCTGGGTGGCTCAGTGGGTTGGAGCCTCTGCCTTGGGCTCAGGTCATGATCTCAGGGTCCTGGATAGAGCCCCGCATCGGGCTCTCTGCTCGGCGGGGAGCCTGCTTCCTCCTCTCTCTCTGCCTGCTTGTGATCTCTCTGTCAAATAAATAAATAAAATCTTAAAAAAAAAAAGAAAATAATGTAATATTTAAGAGCAGTTTTAGATTTACAGAATTATTGCATGCAATAATATAAGAGTTCTTATGTACCGCAGGCTCAATTTCCCCTATTAATAGTCTCATGTTACCTTGTATGATAAATTTGTCACAATTAATGAGCTAGTATCTTTTTTTTTAATTTTTAAGAGATTTTATTTAGGGGCTCCTGGGTGGCTGAGTGAGTTAAAGACTCTGCCTTTGGCTCAGGTCATGATCTCAGCGACCTGGGATCGAGCCCCGTATCAGGCTTTCTGCTTGGCAGAGAGCTGCTTCCCCCTCTCTCTCTGCCTGCCTCTCTGCCTACTTGTGATCTCTCTCTCTCTGTCAATTAAATAATTAAAATCTTAAAAAAAAAAGATTTTATTAATTTGAGAAAGAGGGAGCGCACCAGCAGAGGGAGGAGCAGACTCCTGGCTAAGCAGGGAGCAGAATGTGGGACTTGATCTCAGGACCCTGGGATCATGACTTGAGCTGAAGGCAGAAGCTTTAACCTACTGAGCCACCTAGGCGCCCTGAGGTTACTCTTGTTTTGACAGTTTCTTGGACTGTCTTTATCTTTGATGACCTTGACAGTTTTAAAGAGTATGGGTCAAGCATTTCATAAAACTCCCTTCAGTTGTGATTTGACAGACGTTTTTCTCATGATTAGACTAGAGTTAAAGGTTTTGGAAATGAAGATCACAGAGGTAAAGTACCATCCTAACCACATCATGTTGAGGGTACATGCTATCAATATGACTTATCACTGTTGATATTTGATGATCACTGTTGATATTGACACACAAAACCAGAAAAAGCTAGAAATACATATTTTCCTCTATTTCCCTTTCTCTTTTTCCTCTCTCTTCTCTGATGTCATTGGGAAGAGTAGGAAAAATGAAACTAGGATGAGAAATCATGAAAAAGAAATATTTCAGAAAGATTTTCCTTAAAAAATTGCATCAGAAAATTGCAGAGAAGCATGTAATTTCTGTAGAATTATGACTAGGGAAAATAATTTCTGTTTTACCTTCTTTGTACTTCACATTTACTTTCCTGTTTCCCCTCCCAGATGACACTACGTCAAACAACCAAAGGTAAATTTAAAAATGTAAGAAGTAGGGGCGCCTGGGTGGCTCAGTTGTTAAGCATCTGCCTTCGGCTTGGGTCATGATCCCAGGGTCCTTGGGATCGAGTCCTGCATTGCGCTCCCTGCTCCGCAGGAACCCTGCAACTCCCACTCCCACTCCCCCTGCTTGTGTACCCTCTCTCTCTCTGTGTCTCTCTCTGTCAAATAAATAAATAAAATCTTAAAAAAAATTAAAAAATAAATAAAAAATAAAAATGTAAGAAGAAAATGACATTTTTCATGTTGAAATCTAGAGACTATTTAGGATAACTACATGTCATTCAGTAGGATCAGAATGGGATTGACCCTCTCCTCAGAGTTAGCCAAGGGGTTTTCCACTCAACCTCGTAAATTTTGTTCAGTCAATTTGATGCACCTATTTCCCTTTTCCATTAAAAATTTACTTCTTTGAGGGCACCTGGGTGGCTGAGTCAGTTGAGCATCC
Organism: Nasua narica; assembly: GCA_028533885.1. Lineage (NCBI taxonomy): Eukaryota > Metazoa > Chordata > Mammalia > Carnivora > Procyonidae > Nasua > Nasua narica. The sequence continues at coordinate 39,006,252 of CM052813.1, read as the reverse complement.
TACTCTTGATTTTGGCTCAAGTCATAATCTTGGGATTGTGAAATCAAGTCCTGTGTTGGGCTCTGTGCTCAGCTAAGAGTCTGCTTGGGGGTCTCTCCCTTTACCCATCCCGTGACTCTAAAATAAATAAATCTTTAAAAAAATGTACTTTTACGGAAATTCCAATTTAATATTGATTTTTTTATTTACGATGAAACTTGACTGAGGCTTTCTAAATAAGGGGGGAAAACGGGCTGAAATTAAGCCTCTTCTGTACTATTTATATGTCATTTAATAATGGATTTGGGAATCAGAGTGCTCCCCACATATTACAAATATCTATTTACATTACCTTGTGACTTCTATTTTATTTTATATTTTTTATTTATTTTATTTTTTTTAAAGATTTTATTTATTTATTTGACAGAGGGAGAGAGATCACAAGAAGGCAGAGAGGCAGGCAGAGAGAGGGGGAAGCAGGATCCCTGCTGAGCAGAGAGCCTGATGCAGAGCTGGATCCCAGGACCCTGAGATCATAACCTGAGTGGAAGGCAGAGGCTTTAACCCACTAAACCACCCAGGTGCCCTGCCTTGTGACTTTTAAATAGTCATCACCCTAAAATAGTCACTTTGGCGGGAATCAAAACAAATACATGGACATTAATATAAGAACACAACTGTATCTGGTTGAATTTAAGATTGTAGCAAGCATTTACGCCACCCACACTCCTCTTCACAGTGTTAAAAGCCCAAGAGTGTTGTACTTCTTTCAACACTCATGAACCTGATAGAATTTGTCCAGGCACAGCGTTCTAGAATGGAAATGAGCGTGGCTTAAGACAGAGGTGCAGAAAAGCCCTACCCGCCTCTGCCCTTAATGAGTGGCTAATCTGGAGTCACTCATCTGGGAGCCATGGAATTCTGTCTATAAAATGAAGCACTGTACCAGGTGACCTTCAATGTTTATTCCTGCTTCAAAGTTCTTTGATTCTAGAGCATCATTGCTAACCATTTGCCCCCAAATCATAAACCAACCACAAAACGTCTTTCTACAAAGATTTCTCTAAAGAAAACAGAAATTCCCTGTTAATCACTGAATTATTTGCTTCCTGTTGGGAAATTAATACTTCCAGGATACTTTGATTATGTTGTTCCCGAAGCAATACTGAATCAAATTCGGCATTCGTCTGTGAAGGTATTTATCTAGTTAGACTGATGGTCTTGGGAGAAATGCTTTCATTAGCACATGGTCATTTCCATTCAAAATAAAAATCAAATGAAAAAAACCCAAGCACCCTATTTCTTTTTATGAACTAGTTCGGTTGTTCGCATTATTTGAAAATTTGAACACTCATGCAAAATGACCTGTGAGTGTACAATTTCCCTTGTAACTAATAGAAATTCATAGACTGTTCCAAGATGGGCATACTCATAGTTAGTCATTTGAGAGAATAGAGTTGTGCGTACCTGTGCATCATAGAAAAACACCCACACATACAAAGGCTGCATTTTTTACCCGGACCTGAAATAAAAAAAATAAAAGAACTAGAATGCCTTCTTACCACCTCCACCCTAACCACACCTTCCTGCCCTAAGCTTATTCTCCAAATCTGGCTTTGCCCCAGTGTTTGCTTCTTTGAAACTTAAAAAAGATGTTGAGGGAAAAGGTGAAAGAAAGAGTAAGATCAGGAAGGGAAATTGATGAAAAATAGATGAAGAGCAGGAAATTCTGGTGGGCGTGGCTTTGTGAAGTGAATTGCTGACATTTGGGGATGTAAGAAAGCAATTAAGGCTACAAAAATAACTAGGATGTGGCTCATTCTCTTATTTCCTCCGTAATGCTCAGAAGCTAGAGGAACATCAAACATTTCAGTTGAATTAGCCAAATAGGGATTGTCTTAATGACTTCGAATACATTTTTATTTCCTCAGCAACCAATGGTAGTTTGAGAAATTCAGTCAAATTCTGGCTTTGATCATTTGACTTGGACTCCTTAAAAGACATAACTGATTCAATTAATTTGCTCATCTTTATACCTCCCAGATTGTACTTGATCACTTCCATAGTGATTCTCTTGGAACTGTCTTAATTCTTCCTTCCTTCCCCCTGTCTCTTTGGACTTGGCTCTTAGAGTGTAAGTTAGCTGTCGAGTGCCTGGGTGGCTCAGTTGCTTAAGTATCTGACTTTTGATTACTCTTGCTTTCAGCTCAGGTCAAGATCTCAGGGTCACGAAATCCAGTCCCGCATTGGGCTCCATGCTTGACAGGGAGTTTGTGTCTCTCCCTCTCCTTCTGCCATACCCCCCCAACACCCCCAAATAAATAATAAATCTTAAAAAAAAAATTAGAGTGTAAGTTAGCTGAGACTTTTCAGCCCTTGCCTCTACTTTGAAGCCAAGGAGACTGCTGAGTCCTTTAAAGGAGCTGATAAGTTCAAAGACAGACCCCAGAAAAACTGGTAGAAAGGAAAGAAGGATGGTTTCCAGAGATAAGCACTTCTGACGGAAGTAGCCAATCAGGACTCCCAGCATCCACTAAGCCTGTGTAGCTAGAGCAAAGGGAGGTGCTCAGGGGGGCACCTGGAGGTAGGAAGATGAGCTGAGACTCTAGTTCCTAAGGTGATCAAGCTGAGTAAGAACTCAGCACGCCTAGAGCCAAGCCGGTTGCTACTGCGATATTAAGACCAAGATTTGTTGGCCTGGATGAGCCAACTTACTGTGCATCTATAAAATATATGTGAAGCAGAAATTTGCGCCAATTATTTGGCTTCAGTCATTTTTTTTTTAAAGATCTTATTTTAGTTGAGAGAGAGAGTGAGAGAGAACATGGTCAGAGGGAGAAGGAGACTCCCCATAGAGCTGAGAGCCCGATGAGGGACTCGATCCCAGGACTCCAGGATCATGACCTGAGCCGAAGGCAGTCGCTCAACCAATTGAGCCACCCAGGCGCCCTGGCTTCAGTCATTTTTAAGCAGATTGACCATAGTAATTAAATTCTCAAAACTATTGCCTGTTTGTTACTGTATCTCTTGATACAAATTTGGTTCATTGCTTCATTTTTCATTCTGAAAAGAAAAGAAAAGCTTAGACAAGGAAGAACTTGTAGCCTGCAGACGGTACGTAGTCCTAGGGCGTTTATAATTAATAATCAAGCTGCAATTTGTGCAAGAAGAAAGGGGACCATCTATTACACTAGCATGTACAAACAGTTTGGTTTATTAAATCTGAGCTGAGCCAAAATGTTTGTCATACAACGGCGGCATTGTCAGCATTGTAGAAGTAAAAAAGTAAAAATTTTACCAGCGTCAGCATTGATTCACTCACTTCTCATGCCGTGACTAATTCATGAGGGATATATCCCTCGTGAAAAATCGGAGTTAAAGAGAGATGGTTGCATTTGAAAATTATCTTAGTTGAAAGCGGCTGGAAAGGAATTTGAATTTAATTACAACAAACATTTATTGAACATTTATGATTTATGTATGTAACATAGTGTAATGGCAACAGGTATCCAAGATAAATAATATCTTTCTTCAAGTAGTTTATGGAAGATATTGACAGATAGGTTACTAAAATGCGCGGTATTGAAATAAAGGTCAGATGGAGGTCCATCATGGTAAATCAGGAGATCACCAGCCCTAAGCCACAAATAAACCTGAGTTTAAATCATTTCTCCACCAGCTATTGTCAGTGTGATACTGGGCAAGTTACTTAATCTCTCGGAACCTCAATTTACTCATCTGTAAATTGGGGACCATAGAATTGCTTTAGATGGTTATAAAGATTAAATTGGATAGTGTACACACAGCTATCCAGGATGCATTGTATTTTTTCTGTTCTTCCCAGGAATTAGGAAAAAAATGAAACTAATTCCAGTAAGCAGAATCAGAGAAAGTATTACAGAGGAAGATGGAGAACTTTAATAGAAGATGTGATGAGATGATTTCATATGCAGAGTAGAATGAGCAGAGGCACAGAGTTGTGGAAGTACATACACACGTGGGCAGTATGAATGGTCCAATGTGACCAAACCAGAGAGCACAGGGAGAAGGCGTGAAACCCAGAGCACAGATGAGTAATTAGTCATAAAACTAAAAAGTAGGAAAAATCACTTTTACAAGGCAATGTTGAAAAGATAAAAGAACCCAAATTGACATGTTTCAGAAAGATATTTTGAGTAGCTCTATGAAGGATGACCATCCATGAAAATTGAGGAGACTACTAAATAGCTTTGTAAATGATAAAAATGACATAAATTCAGGCCATAATGGTAAGGATAGGTGCACGGAAATGGGTATAAGAAACGATTTTAAGGTAAAGAGTTAGCAAAACAAAGTAAAAGCTCCTTTCTTTGGGGATCAAAACTTGGAAGATTTAGATCCACCACATGAAAGTCGTTTCCTTTTCTCAGGATTTGAAATTGGTAATAACATCGTCCATTAAATAGGTCAAAGATCATTATATCCTTTTCATTAAATATTTGCATATCTACACTGAAAGGAGTTTGATAATATATTTAAGTTCAATGCTCAAAGTTCTTTGGTTTTGGAAGTCAGTGATCTCAGTCTAGCATGTGTCAGATTCACCTGGAGGGCTTGTTAAAACACATTGTTGTGTGTATGCCCAGAGTTTCTGTCTGATTCAATAGCCAAGATTTCGCTGATCTAGAGACCACACTTTTAGAACCACTAGTGTATGTACATAAAGACTTGGCCCTTTGATTAAGGTCCAGTAGTTTTCCTAGGTAAGGGCTAGTTTCCTTAGTCCATTGGGAATACCGAGAAAAGTATTTCCATCTCTGTTCTGAGAAAAATAATCGAGAAATTAGCCCACCCTTTTCTTCTTGCTGGAGCAGTAACCTGGAAATTCCCTTTAGAGGTTCAGTTTGTAGGTTTGGGTTACTAAGTTCTGTGATCTGCCCCAGTCCTGAATAAGCCCTATTAAATTCAGGCTTAGGACCACTCGGACAGTTAGAAGTTTCCACACTGAAGGAGAGAGCTAAAAGCCGTGTAGGTAATACCTAGTTCTTTGTGGGTGTTGCATTTGACAGGAGATGAAAGTTCATGTGAGGTTCTTTAATGGAACTCTGTCTGTTGGTACCCGGAAATTTCCATGTTGTTGCAAAGAATGTCAGAAAACGGTTTTGCCACACACGTACACACAAGTGGAGCTGTCCCTCATTTGCCAGTATTCAAAGCCACTGAACGTGGTGTGTGAGATGTATAGAGATGACCACTGGGTTTTAACTTGGATGACCCGTAGACAGAACCACAACAAGATAGGAACCCCAGGAGGAACAGTAGGTTTTGGCAAAAGATGAGGTCGAATCGATATTGTCACAGAGGTTTCCAAGGGGAGACTTCCCACGTACAACATGGATTTGGTGCTCAGATGTTTATCTGTATAAAAATAATAGTTTACACCCATGGGATTGATGACCTTGCTTAGGAGGGGATCGCGGAGTAGAGAGAAGGCATAGGAGTCTTGTTCTTTTTTTTTTTTTTTTTTTTTTTTTAGGAGTCTTGTTCTTAATTTCCTAAGAAAAACATATACTGGGCGCCTGGGTGGCCCAGCTGGTTGAGCGGCTGCCTTCAGCTCAGGTCCCGGAGTCCCGGGATCGAGTCCCACATCGGGCTCCCAGCTCCATGGGGAGTCTGCTTCTCGCTCTGACCTTCTCCCTTCTCATGCTCTCTCTCACTCTCTCTCTTTCCTAATAAATAAATAAAAATAAAAAAAAATAAAAAAAAACATATACTATTTAATTTTTTTCTGAAAATAACTTTAGGAAGGGTTTGGGTAACTGGAAGTATGAAAAACTTGATTGTTAGGACAATGCAATGGGCTTTGAAGGGCTATCTCGATACTTTGGGGTTCTTCGGTGTAAGTCAATGCCAATGTTTCCCCATGAAATGCCCTTGCAGTTAATATTAGAGAAAAAAATCGGAGTAGTGAACTGACCCATATTGGACTGTTTCTTACCACATGTATTTATAGGTCCTCTGTAAACTAATAGAACATTAAACTTAAATCACTCACTTTCTGGTCGATTGACTATTTTTCAAACATTAAAAATTATTCATAAGACCTCAGACTATTGGATCAACTCTTTAGTGAAATCCAATCACGTTATTAGGAACAATGATTTGCATCTTTCTATATCTGGGTCTTTTCTACTTTGTCAACCTACACATCATGAAAAAAATCCTAGAACACAAAAGCTGCAGGATACCGTAAGGATGATTCAATCTAGCATTTTACAGGTTAGAAAATGTAGACCTCCCAAGTGGTTAATTAACTTGTTAAAGATGATCCCTAAAAAAAAAAAAAAGAAAAGAAAAGAAAAGAAAAAGAAAGGAAAAGAAATAAAGATGATCCAAGGAAATAAAGGCAGAATCGAAAAAACGTCTAGGCCTCCTCTGGGGCTCCTCCTCAGTTGAAATGGAGAGAACACATTAAAACTGGGACAGAAGAAAAATTTCTTTCCAGTCAGTACTTCCATTTCCACCTTAAAAAAACTTAGGCTGTTTCTGAACATAATGCCAGTTTATACACTGAAGCCCACAAAGGATTATTTTGCCAATAATGATACCAGACTGATCTGACTCTACCATTTGTGCTTCATGTAGATGCAAATTTAGACTACACACACACACACACACACACACACACATTTCAACTTAGAATATTGGGGTAAGTCCCCCCTAATGCCATTTATTTACATAGATGGCTCCCGAGGATGTTTCATTTGTATTATTTCTGGATTAGGGTTGTTTTGGGTTCTTTTTTAAGGTTTAAAGAGAAATAGGGAAGAAAGTATCCCTGCTTAAAGACTAATCCATATGTGTAGTGAGATACTCTTCCCTCCAGAATGAGTTCCTTAAGAAGGCAAGGCAAGACACTAGAACCAAACCATTGTGTTTCTAACACATCCTGAAATACCTCATAGGAGGAAAGAGAAATTAGTAGGAGGTTTAAAAAAAAAAAAAAGCTTAATTAAATGCCCCATTCAGTTGAAGAGCGCCAAGTGAGTCACCTTTGGAGGAAGGCCCTCTGGCATCATGGATGGGAGCTGGCCTCCTGTCCTAGGCTTGGACTCTGCTGATAAAAATCGCTTCTGTGAACCATTCGATGGCCCTGCTGGTTTTTTCACAGTGCAGCTCTGCCTCTCTGTAGAGCCATGATCCCACAGAGTCACCAGGAGCTGGATGGGTCCAATGGAGTTTAGGTTAGACTACTGGAAGTCAGACAGCCCTTCTCCCCTGTCACTGTCCAACACATCAGTTCTCTCTTCGGTAGCTTCCGGTTTAATTTAATTATAATTTGTCATAACGGGTTCAAAAGACATTTCCTCCAACAACTGTGTCCCAGCCTCTCTCTCATTTTTAAGGAATAAGCTGACACACGAATAATGTAGGTGCTACCCGCAAATTCCTATAAAATGAATAAATCCAAAGATATTCCCATTCCAGGGTTTTCAATATGTAAACAAAACTGAGTCGTCTTTTTTTAAAGAATAATTTTTATTTTTTTATTATTTTTAAATTTTTTGAAGATTTATTTATTTATTTATTTATTTATTTGACAGAGAGAGATCACAAGTAGGCAGAGAGGCAGACAGAGAGAGAGGGAAGCAGGCTCCCTGCTGAGCAGAGAGCCCGACTTGGGGCTTGATCTCAGGCCCCTGAAATCATGACCTGAGCCGAAGGCAGAGGCTTAACCCATGGAGCCACCCAGGTGCCCCTAAAGAATAATTTTTTTTATAGAAAAAAGAATTTTTTTAATAGAAAATAGTTTTTATAGAAAATAATTTTTTATAGAAATTTTTATAGAAAAAATTATTTAAGAATAATTTTTAAAGAATAATTCTTAGGTCTACTTTTTGAATCCAAGGATGACATATTCAAGGACATTTTATCTGGTGCTCCAGGCATAGATGGCAAAAGTGGCTTTGTTGTCTGCGTAAAATTTAAATGCTGTGTTCCCAAGTCCGATTCTTCAGGAACGTCCTTTCCCCAAGAGTCGGTCCGTCATACACCTGTGCAGCTTGCTCTTTTGAGCTCCTTGAACCAGCCGGTTTCTTCAGGCATAAGGTCTTCCAGATTCACAAACATGGAAGGAAGAGAATTCTAAGGACTGGTTTTATACTACATTTCCAGAGCAGGTGAGAAAATATAAACATGAGTCATCTGACATCCCTGCTTGTTCAAGGAAACATCAACATCAATGTCAATTTCAGTGAACTAGAGAAAAGGCAGGATCACCCCACAGCCTGAATCTACTTTTCAAAGTGCTGACTCATTTCCAGTGAGTTGTACCCTCTCAAGTCTGTGAGGTTGGCTGCTGGCTGGTGCCCCATCCGGCCTGCTCAGCCCTGGACCATTTAGTTCTTCTGGAGAGGACACACAGAAACCTGAGCCTCGGGTTTCAAGGGAGGCTCTCTGAGTGAGTCATTCTTTTTTTTTTTTTTTTTCTTAAAGATTTTTTATTTATTTATTAAAGAGAGAGAGAGAGACTGAGAATGAGAGGGGAGAAGGTCAGAGGGAGAAGCAGACTTCCCGTAGAGCCGGGAGTCCGATATGGGACTCGATCCCGACACTCCGGGATCACGACCCGAGCCGAAGGCAGTCGCCCAACCAACTGAGCCACCCAGGCGCCCTGAGTCATTCTTTATAGGTGAACACTGCATTTTATTTTGCAACACAGGGACGGGGAAACTCACACGGGACTGTGGGCACACCGTCAGCGGCTCCTCACTCCACGTGCGTGTGACAACTCGTGTGTCAGTGTCGACCACAGAGCTTATACGCAAACGCTGCCTCTGAACTGTGTGCTGAAGGCAGGAGGAAAGAGCTTCCTCTCTGTGGTCCTCCCACTCTCCTCTCTTCACTACATCTGGTCAAAAGCCAGCCAGTTCATCTAGGGCAGGGACCGGGAGTTAACTCGTCCGTGGAAAACAGTTTTCCCTGTGACTCATGTCAATGTCACATGTCAACTGTAACGTTAGAAAGAGTTCCGAATTAGTGTGAGTCTGCTAAGCATCCTAGGAAGTGAGAGACAAACCCTTATGGAAAATTTATTTTATTTATTTATTTTAAAAAGGGTAAATTTAATTTAATTTTATTTTATTTTATTTTGTTTTATTTTATTTATCCCTATGGAACTTTTATTTTATTTTGTTTTATTTTATTTTATTTTATTTTATTTATCCCTATGGAACTTTTATTTTATTTTGTTTTATTTTATTTATTTTATTTTATTTTATTCATCCCTATGGAACTTTAAATAATGCACTAACTTCTCTCAATAGGTCGTCTCTACTTTTAGGACAATTATAGAGCCATTGCAAATAGACGAGCTAAGAACCTTTGAAAACGACTTCCAGAGAAATCAGGAGCGTCAATTTAACCGTAGAAGCAATATAAAGCGTATTTTTAGATCGAACAGATTTATTACTTGGGCCATCTATGTGGCTTATGTGCCTTTTAATTTCTTACAGCTTCGCTGCACTCAAGTTTCCTGTTGTTTTCTTTGTCTGATCTGTGATAAACTCTTGTAGCTTACCTCCTATTGGCTCTCATGGTAAGTTTTTGACATTTTGCATTTGCAAAGCACTTCGAGTTTAGGAAGGAACTTTGCTCGCGCAGTCCTTTTCCTTTTCAGTCCTATAGCCTGTGAGGTCTGCAGCTCTCCATCCCTGTTGGCTGGTTGAAAAAGACCGGTAGTGATTTGTTATAGGTCACACTGCCAGCAAATGACAGGACTGTGACAGGAACCTTGGATTTCTAATGCCGAGATCCCTTTGAACGCCAGCTGCTCATGGGCGCCCATCATGCCACAAGCTTTTCCATCTCAAAGCCTTTGCAGACACCAAAGTCACCCTTGCTTTCTTAGCCTCTACCTCCTATCCTAGCCCGCTCACGCTCCAACCTCCCACGTTGTTCGGGAGAAGACTGTGCGATGTCATGAAGCTAGTCGGAGCTCTTTAATTTCTCATAAATTAAGGCTGAGGTTAGGGTCATGTGGATTTCAGGAGAGATGTGGAGGCGTGACCTGAACAGATTGAACTTGGTCCATGCAAACTGTCTTAGTGTGGTGCAGTCTGAGCTGGAAGCCTTCCTTAAATCATCTCTGAAATGTAGCCAGGCTGTCTGATATGCCTAACAGCAAAAGGCACTTTTTAAAGGCATGACTTTTGTGAAAATCTTTTTGTTTCCTTTTTCACTTTGTCTTTGTTTTTTTATTGCCCTTTTTTTCTTTCTTTTTCCTTCCTCCCTCCCTCCCTCCCTTCCTCCCTCCCTTCCTTTTTCCTTCCTTCCTTCCTTCCTTCCTTCCTTCCTTCCTTCCTTCCTTCCTTCCCCTTTTTTCTTTCTTTCTATTCTTCATTTCCCAGTATAGGGATGCCTAGTGTGGTAGTTAATCTTTAGAGATGGCCCCAAACAATGTTTATGTTTAGCATCCACCAATGTAGGCGGGCTTATGAAGAAAGTGATGTGCTGAGACTTCTAAACCCGGGCATTAAGAAGACCTGGAAGCTTTTGCTTCCTTCTTTTTGGAGCCATAATCTACCATGTATAAAGCCAGGTTACCCTGATGGAAC
>CM052813.1:38961294-38995178 GCA_028533885.1 Nasua narica | reverse complement strand
GTAGGTAAGAAAATAAATAAATTGTGGTATGTTTATCAGATGGTCTAGGCCAATTAAAATTATCATGGATGTATTTAAATATAATAATGATAAGGGAAGATTAAGTATAAAATTATATATCAACTTATGTAAATTTAAGAGCACAAATAAAATAACAGCATATGGATACTACTATATATATGTAAAAGGATTGAAACTGATTTGGAAATATGCATTCAAAACTTATTTTGTTGGCCTTTGGGACAGGGGAAAGAGATGAGCCTCAAATTATCTCTTAAGCAATATTTAGGGGCCCCCGGCTGGCTCAGTCTGTGAAACCTGTGATTCTTAGTCTGGCAGTTGTGAGTTCAATCCCCACATTTCAGTATAGAGACTACTTTTAAAAAAAGAGAGAGATTTAGATTTATCTGTCAATTTTTATTTCTTAAAAAACACTGGCAGCAACTCCTACCCACTAAAAGGGACACTTAACCTCATCCATGGAAATTTCCATGATTCCCCAAGCAGAAATGGTGGCTCCATCCACCTTAGAAAAGTCCTATTGTAAAGAGTTTTTTTGCAGGTCTGTTTTCATGCTAGACTGATTTCTCCAAAGACAGGGATTCCATATTATTAATTTCTGTAAGTAGAAAGCAGTAGAAGACCCAAAGTGGGCATTGACTAAATACTTGATGAACTAAAATAAAGGTTCCTCTGCAAGAGGAAAGTCCAAGAAAGCACTTGTTTAAAGCCAAATAGGAATGATCTTCAGCATTAACTGTTATTTTGAATTATCTATGGTCTTTACTCTTCTTCATTAGTGTAGCTTATCAAGAGTCATCATTAACCATAAGAGTTTCAATCAAAGAATGCAGGAAAATAGCTTTTCCAAGAGGAAATATTGAAAACATGAACATTATACTAGGGGAAAGATCTCAGTGATTGCAAACTGCTAGCAGAAATTCTTCTAAAATCCCCCATATAAAAGAAATAATGGGGGCACCTGGGTGGCTCAGTGGGTTAAGCCTCTGCCTTTGGCTCAGGTCATGATCTCAGGGTCCTGGGATCAAGCCCCGCATCGGGCTCTCTGCTCAGCAGGGAGCCTGCTTCCCCCGTCCCCCCGCCTGCCTCTCTGCCTACTTATGATCTCTCTCCTCTCTGTCAAATAAATAAATAAAATCTTTTTTTAAAAAAAGAAATAATGTATGAAGATGCTCTCTAAAGACATATAGGGTCTTACAAAATTAGCTGACCCATACCATATGCCAAATAGTCTCTCGAGGACTTTGCTTCAATTAACTCTCTCAATGCTCATTATAAACGTAGGAGGTATTACTAAGGTACCCATTTCACAGAGGAAAAAACTGAGGCACAGAGGCTGAGCAACTCATCAATGTCATACGACCAGGAAGCAATAATTTGAATCCAGTCAGTTTGGTTCCAGAGACTAAACTTCTAGTTTCTATGTTATACTACTTCTCATTACTTCCTGTAATCAGTTTGTGTTGTCCAGATTTCATTGTTTTGCCTTATTTTTCATGAAATTTATCGCTGGATATTCGTTTGCTTTATACAAGTATCACTTCTTAAATATTAAAACAATTCCCTCGTGGTTGGTAAGCAGGCACTGCCCTGAGACTCCTGAGCACCATTTCATTATTCTAGTCCTCTTGGCCCACTTCTGTGATATTGACATCCCCTTTGTGAAACACACACACACACACACACAGGAGTCACCCTGACCCCTGCTCCAGCTCTATGGCCCCCGTGGAGCTGATGGGTTGTTAAATATTATGACTACCATCCCTAAACATCAAGTCAATTTATGAGCCTCAGGCTACCGATGGCAGTAAGGTAGCCATGGAGAGGTTCAGTGAGTTCCTTAACAAGAATTAGAAGAGAATCACAAATCCCCGCCCATCTTCTAGGGGTCGCTGCCTGTGGACAGGACATGGGCTCTGGATTTGATAGAAATGAGTTTGCCTCTCGACTCCACCATTCACTAGTTACACGGTTTGGGGGAAATGACTTTACCTTGCAGAAACTTGGTTTTTCACTGAGGGATGATGCTCTTCTTTCATGGGCTATATGAGAATAAAATAATAAAAAGTACATGAAGTGCTTAATTTAATGTTTGGCACATAGCTGCTCCTCAGAAGATATTAATGTGCTAGACATTATTGTTATTACATAAAACAGTCATGGTAGTAGTGTGCACTTCACAGTGCATCAGCTGATAAGACCAAAGCTATCAGAAACATGCCTGTTACATAATAAGCTCAAAATATACATGCTAGTTATTACTATTTTGCTACAAGCCAATTATATTTAAAGTTTGTAAGTCATGTGCTATATATATATATATATATATATATATATATATATATATATTTCCTTTTCTTTTTTTGAGAATAGGCCTTCTATTTTAAACTTTTTTTTCTCTTAAAAGAATTCTTTCCAGCCTGAAACTCCGTGGGAAAAAAAAAAGATAGAAATAGGAGTATTTTTGCCATCTTTGTATAAGGATCCAAATCCTAATATAGCTGATATAACAGCTTAATGATATTTATGCCTTCAGTGCGCAAGGCTGATAAAACCATTTTCAGTCTAGAAAAACCACCTAAACATCTCACTTGTGAGATCTGCCACAAACATGTTTTAATATTTTGTTTCAGTATTTTGAGGCACTGGTGAGTGGAGACTAATTTTGAGAGAAAACTATTCAAAAAGAAGAGGGGGGGGAAACCACATTAGTCTAAATTTTGTTTTCAATTGATTTTGACAAAAAGGAAATGAATGTCCAAATGGAAAGTCAGGATAGGATCCTTGGGAAGAATTTTTATTTCCCTTCTGGAACATCGAAGCAGAGAGTTTTAAGGAGTGGGCTGGAGAGATCAGGGAGGTAGACCCGTGCACTCTCACAAACGAGATGAAATCCCATTGAAACCCTGGTTGCCATGAGCAACCAACAGAAACACTAGCACTGAGAGAAAGGAGTTTCTGGTTTGAAATGATGTTTTTATTACGTATCATCTGAAAATACTGAATGAAGAGTCAGATCCTTGGTGCCAGTCCTGCCTCCACCATTGGTCAGAGCTGTGGCCTTAGGTAATGTGTTTAACCTCACTGCCTCCCAGAACTATTATGTGTAATGTTTGTGGGTTGGACATGGCGTTTTTTAATCTCCATTTTAAGCTCCTCTAAATTTAAGCCTTGAGTAAGCAAATGTAGAAGGTAACAAATGTCCAAAACATTTCTAACACCGCACACGCTGGGCTTCAAGAGGAGCCCATGGCTTAATTCAATCAACTCACAATTATGAAACACCTAAGTACTATATAGATATAAAAATACAGATATAAGGGGCCACTGGGTGGCTCAGCCATTAAACGTCTGCCTTCAGCTCGGGTCATGAACCTAGGGTCCTGAGATCGAGCCCTGCATCGGGCTCCCTGCTCTGCGGGAAGCCTGCTTCTCCCTCTCCCACTCCCCCTGTTTGTGTTCCCTCTCTCGCTGTGTCTCTCTCTGTCAAATAAATAAAATCTTTAAAAAAAATACAGACATAAGGTGCAAAGATACAGATATCAAAGGCAATAGAGATATAGAAATACAAAGACAAACGAATTCTTCTCCAGGAGCTCCCATTCTAGTAGAAGAGACAGAGGTGTGTGTAGACGGTCTAAAACACCGTGCAATTAAACACGGCACAAGATATTGCTAGGGATGAGGGTCCAGAGACCATTCCGAGATGGCCTTGAGAAGAATTTTAAGGATAAATGTTGAGCGTCTCAGGCGTTCTACGATTAACAAACTTCACACGTAAGTGAACTAGCCGTCTCAGTCTGTTGACGGTCTCGTGTGTGTCTGTGTGGAGAGGACCCTTTGGAAATAAGGCAACCCTTTGGGTGGATAGGGGACATTTAAGTATTGTTGCTACTCGGCAAGTAGTTTAGAGATCTCTCCAGGCAATTCTTGCAGGGCCATATTTATAATTTTTTGTAAACAGCGGGACACGCCTCCCACCGCCTCCATAGCTTTGCCTGCAGAGCACACAGTTCCTGTCCACTCCCACCAAGCAGGGACCGTGCGGGCCCGATGCTATTTTCAGCCAGCAGCACCTCTTAGATGAGTTACTAAGCCAGTCAGAACATAAATTTCAAAGGAACACACCCAGGACAGCAAACAATTCTTACGTGGTATTCTGTAAAGAACCAAAATTGCTTCAAGGACTTTACCAATGTCATTTAAAATTTCTAGGGGCCATTGTTTCTTGTACCTCCAGAAAGTTAGAGCTGCTAGCTTTTTCCACCCAACAACTCTGGCCATTCCCATCAGTCTCAAGTAATTAAAAACAACAGGTTGCTTATAAGATGAATTTTCTTTTCAACCAGTCTTTTGTCTTATTCTCGCAGAATATTGGATCCCCAGAGGGATATGTTATAACCTGCCTCCTCCCAAGTAGGAGACAGTTAATAATAACAGTAACTACCACTTTAGGAGTCCTTGTCTGAGCTGGGCTCTTTCACAGACATGATTTAGCTATCTCGGTTATCTACGATGGGAGGTACTATTTTCCTGGGAACCTGGGGCCCAGAGACATTAAATGACCCAATGACAAGCATATAGTAGTAAGATATTAAAATATTTGCCTAGCCAGGATGCAGCCTAAATCCTTGTGGAGTATTTTGGTTTCTTAAAGTAAAATCCGTAGGAATGAGGGCTGGGAATACAAATTCATCACAGAGATCCTCTCTTTCTTCTGCAGAGGAGTCGTCTGTGACCTAGTGACCTTGGAGTCGCAGTTGGGGAGAAATGTAGGTCAGATGAGATCGATATTTTGACAAGGCAAGAAAATCTTTGGAATTTGTCATGTATTCTGTTAATCTTAACTTTATTCGTTACTATCCATATTTGCCTGTGAATCACGTTCCTAAGAATACCCTGAAGCCATCAATTACATTTTCCCATTGCTTTTAATGTTAAAATGGAAATACATTCTGATAGAAGGGGAAAAAATTGGATTTGGGGGATAACCTAATGATACTTCTAGATTGTAGGACATTTTTGAAGAGCCCTCTTAAAAATATTTTCTTGTTTAAAAAGAAACACAATCTTGATACATAAATAAGAACCTAGAGGGATGTACACAGATATTCACAAAGTAAAATCAATGGCATTTAAACTACAAATACTGTATCGGAAGTTCTGCTTTCAGATTACGTTTTCTGCAGTGGCAGCAATAAAGACATAAACATTTCACCAGTCTCAAACATCTCAGTGTTCTAAAATTTATATGTATTCTTAATTACTTTTCTTAAAATTGCATCACTTGATCTCATTGGATATCTTTTCCCAAGAACACCTGTGAACTCCTTTCACTTGCTTTCTTATATATATCTCATTATATTCTGCCTGTTCCCTGATACTTATTGGGAAGTTTACAATGGATATATAAAATATGGCAAAGTGTCATAAGTCAAAAGTGGAATAAAGGAAATAAAATCCAAAACGAAGATTCAACAGAAGTAGAATAAAAAATGCTACTATGCCCATGAGTCTCACGTAGACTGGAGTAGGGAATAAAGTAAGGAGGCAATTTGGCCGGAAGCTTGCCAGAAGCTAAGTGAAGAAAATGTGGTCAGTTATATAGTTCTGAGTCCATGAGGTAAAAACAGACTGACTCCTGAGAAGAATTATATCTGTTCCTGGTGGTGAGATCAGGCAGGAATTTCTCCCAGGAGTGTCCCAAAGAGGATGATGTATGATGTGGAAAATAGATTTTGACAACAAAGAGTCAGAGGCTCTTTCTTATAAAGACCCCCAATATAAACTGATGAGATCTATTAAAGTTCAGCTTACTAAAAAGATCATTTCAGGGGCGCCTGGATGGCTCAGTGGGAAGCCTCAGGAGCCTCTGCCTTCGGCTCAGTCATGATATCAGGGTCCTGGGATCAAGCCCCGCATCAGGCTCTCCGCTCAGGGGGGAACCTGCTTTCCGCCCCCCGCGCCCCCACCCCACTAGCCTGTCTGCCTACTTGTGATCTCTCTCTCTGTCAAATAAATAAATAAAATCTTTTAAAAAAAGAGATCATTTCAGAGATATTTAAATTAGTGACAGGTTTTTGTTTTTGTTTTTTTCTTTAGCAGAAGGGGGGGAAAAAAAAGCCCAGAAAACGGGGGTGGAATGTTTTGATCCTTCCTTGGCAATGAAGACTCACGCCAATGTTTTCTAGGCAAGCTCAAATCTGAAAGCTTTTAGGCACCCTGTAAGGGTTTGCTTACAATTACCTATTGGTTGATGTGGTCAGTAGAAAGATGGTTTTTCCTACAGGTTGAGTGATCCATCATCGAATGTCCCAGGGCACACTCTTAGCTATAATGTGGGTTAAATATAGCGTATTCGAAATGGGCCCTTCTAGCTCGTTGTTAGAGACAGGGCAGCTGGGAGGTTAGCGTTTCTCCACACTGCTATATTCTGTTTCCAATGCTGGCACTGGGTCCCTGCAAACCTCCATTCTCCTTCCCAGACTCTGACAACAGGGAGCCCCACAGGGAGATGGAAAGGCTGGCGGAGGAGGAAGGGACCGGCTCCTTCCCGTGTGTTTGCTGCTCCTATAGAACCGATTCTCCACCTCAAAGCAGCCACTCGGGTTCCGTAGAAGCACTTGGCTCCAGTTTGCCATTTTCCCACCTTCCTCGACCCAGCCTTCACCGCCTCAGAGGTACCAGCATGAGCGTGCTGGTGCTGTCTCCCCAGACACCCGAGTCTCAGAGCCTCGAGGGTCCTCCTTGGACCCCTGAGACACCAGCACCAATCACACAGTAACTTCTCAGAGGTTGGGGTCTTAGAGGGCCCTTCCTCTAAGCAGCTAACTTTTTTTTTTTTTTAATTTAACTTCAACTTAGTTAACATATAGGTTATTATTAGTTTCAGGGCTAGAATTTAGTGATTCATCAGTTGCATAGAACACACAGTGCTCATTCCATCATGTGCCCTCCTTAATGCCTGTTACCTATTTATCCCATCCCTCCACCTACCTCCCCTCCTGCAACCCTCGGTTTGTTTCCTAGTGTTAAAAGTCTCTATGGTTTGCCTCCCTCTCTGTTTTCACCTTATTTTATTTTTCCTTCCCTCCCCCTAGGTTCATCTGTTTTGTTTCTTAAATGCCACCTATGAGTGAAATCATACTATATTTTTCTTTCTCTGACTGACTTATTTCCCTTACCATAATATTCTCTAGCTCCTTCCACGTAAATTGCTAACTTATAATGATCCCAACCTGTTCCTTTCTTCCCCAGCCTCAGTGATGAGAGCTTCCTCCTGTAGACATCACTTCTGAAATACCCTAGTGCTCCTTTATTGTCTTTTCAGTTCTCAAAACTACAGTAATAATATTTTATGAGCCTGCTCTTTCTTTCCAGGCCCCTGACTGACACAGTGATAAATACAAGATGGCTTCAGGGATCCCCCAAATTCCGTAAATTGAGGAGTTGATGTTCCCTTAAGAGTAAATGTATAGTATAGTTCACTAATACCTTAAGTTCCTGATTTCTTATGGGCACTGGCAGGAGCGTTATCTAGAAAATAACCTGTCTTTGGCCATCTTTAAAGTAGTAGCAGTTTCTGTGATCGAGGTGATAATACCTACCAGGTGTGCACCAGATTGGTGGGTGCCCATTTTGTACCCATTAGGGCTAGATTTATTTTTAGATAGGGTAGGTGTCTATGGTTACATTTTTTTTAAAGCTTTTTATTTATCTATTTGACAGGAGAGAGATCACAAGCAGGCAAAGAGGCAGGCAGAGAGAGAGGGGAAAGCAGGCTCCCCACTGAACAGAGAGCCCGATGTGGGGCTCGATCCCAGGACCCTGAGATCATGACCTCAGCCGAAGGCAGAGGCTTTAACCCGCTGAGCCACCCAGGCGCCCCAAACATTTTATTTTATTTTCCGATTATGTACTTTTGTAGGAAATTGGGAACAAATGGAAAAGCATTATGCAGAAATTTTTAATTATTTGTAGTCCCACAGTGCTTGTTTATATTCTGTTATCATTATATGTGTATATGTTACGTATATTTATATATATTCAATATGCTTCTTTTTTCATTTTTTTTCATACGCTTCTTCTTACACACATTTTTAAAGCCTACTTTTTCATTCAATCAACACCCTTATTAGGATTTCTTTTGAAATATTCTTCATTGACTGCATTTTTTTGATGAAAGATTGATGTAAAATTAAGTCCACAAAAGAAAAAGGCTCAAGCTTCATGTTGAAGATGTCCTCTTATTAACTCGCATTTATTTATTTATTTGTTTGTTTGTTTATTTATTTATAGAGATTTTATTTATTTTAGAGAGGGAGAGAAAGAGACTGAGATAACAAGAGGGAGCATGAGTGGGGAGGAGAGAGTGAAGCAGGCTCCCGACTGAGCAAGGAGCCCAATGTGGGGCTCGATCCCAGGACCTTGGGTTCATGACCTGAGCTGAGGGCATAGGCTTAACGGATTGGGCCACCCAGGTGCCCCAACTTGCATTTATTTTTTAATCCAGAGGTCTCTTTTTTTTTTTAAATAGAGGTAATACTTTTTTTTTAAAGACCTATTTATTTATTTATTTATTTGAGAGAGAGAGAGAGAGAGAGAGAACATAAGCAGGGGGAGAGGAAGGGGGAGAAGCAGGCTCCCTGCTGAGCAAGGAGCCCAATGTGGGTGGGACTCGATCCCGGAACCCCAGGATCATGACCTGAGCCAAGGGCAGACGCCCAACGACTGAGCCACCCAGGCGTCCCTAATCCAGAGGTCTTTTAAAGAACAAGAAGAAAGGGTGAAGGTCTGAGATAGGGATGGGAAAGAGGCTCTACCAGGTGCTCCCACAGTGCTGGCTGCATAGACCCCTGCAATGACAGGAGATCATGATTTGTCCCTCTCCGTGGGACAAACTTCCAGGATCGATTAGCAAAGGCTTCAGTGGCTGTGGAGGCTCCTCTGTAACTGCAAGCCACACTCTGAGGCGTGTTAGCAGATCTTGCAAAATGGAGTCTTTTCCATTCACCATTAACTGTTACAAGAGAACTCCGCTCTAGTGAAGACTTTATTCACTCATCTAATAATAAACACACCATGCATTTTGGTGATCTATTGCTACAGAACGAATCACATCAAGTCTTAATGGCATAAAACAATACCGACTTTATTATGCTGGTAATTCTGCAAGTCCAATATTCAGGCAGGTCACAGAGAGAAGAGCTTATCTCTGCTCTGGGGTTTTGGGATCTCAGCTAGATAGGCTGGACCGGCTCCACCGGAGGTGTATGGGGTCATCTGCTTTCCCCAGTTCTCCACTTGGTGTTTGCCGGGGTCAAATGTACAAAGTGCCTCCTTTCACCATACATAGGGCTTCTGGGCTGAGATTGGGGGGACAAATGAGAATTGGCTAAATCTCTTTCTCTCTCCTGGCAGCTTCTTCGGGGGGCTAGCCTGGGCTTCTTACAGCATGGCAGACTTCTTTCATGGTGAGTGGCTTCCTCTCAGAAAGTATGCCTCAAGGCTTCTCATGACCTAGCCTCAAAATTCACACAGCGTCCTCTCTGTCCCATTCCATTGGTTACACAGGGCCAGTCCGCATTCAGTGAGGGAGATACTACATTGAGACTGGAAGTTGTTCAAGAAGCCACTGTTAAGGGATGGTTACCGCATACTGGCTTGCAGCTCAGTTGGCTCTTGTGTTCGAATTATCTTCACTGATTCTCACGATGCTCCTTATGGTGGAAGTTTGGGATGCTCATAATTGGAAGCAGAAGATGAAAAAGGGGATCCCACGGTTTTCCAGACTAAGAAGTCACCTACTGCTGGTAACTCCATGGGGGAGTATTTTTCTCAGAGAGTGTGAATAACAGTTGGGAGTCTGCATCTGAGGATAAGAAGTAGAGGCAAACATTTGCATATTGAATATGGAAGGTATTGGAGAGGAAAGCTCAGCGAAGAGAGAGTGCAGTTAACTACCAATTGTCAGAGGGAGAAATAGGGCATTTTGGAACAAAATCTTTGAACACCACTCATAATAGGGTCCGTTTTCATAGAATTCTTACATGAGTCAGGGAGAAGGAACATTAAACAAAACCTACCAGAGAAGACATTTAGAAAAAGCTTTATGGTTTCTATGTTATAAATGAAGAAGGAAGCATATTAAGTGAATTGCTCGAAAATACATAGCTAGTTAAGTGGCAGAGCCCAGAGGAAAGCTTAGATTATGTAACTGGAAATCAGTGCTGTTTTTTGCTGTGTCATGAGATCTCCGACATCAGACATCACACACTAACCAGTTAGAGTTCTTGGTTATTAACACAAAAACTTGCTTTGGCCAGTGGGCACAGAAAAGAAATTTATTGGAAGGCTATCGAGTAGCTTACTGTATGGACGGGAATGCTGAAGAATTAATTTCAGAAAACGTTAACTGAGACAGTCATGGTCAAGCCAGAGGAAGAGACTGGCGAGGGCAGTGGCGTTGGCACTTAGAGCCTGAACCCCTTGGGCAGCAGCTGCTGCTGCGACTGGTGTTCTAGTAACATCACTGATCAACCCTGGGGAGTATCTTGGAGTCGTCGTGTCATCCTCAAGATCTGAAGTCCCAGGTGGGAGCATCTGATCAATCAAGCCTCAATCGCATGCTCTAGATATCAAGGGGTTGTTTAAAAAAAGAGACACCTGGGGGGGGAGGGCACAGTCCGTTAGAGCCTGATTTTTGGTTTTGATTCGTGTCCTGATCTCACAAGCATGAGATCGAGCCCTGGCAAGGGGCTCTGTGCTCCGTGCAGAGCCTGCCTAAGACTCTCTCTCCCTCTCCCTCTGCCCCTCCCCACCCTGCTCTCGCTTTCTCTCAAATGAATAAATAAATCTAAATAAATAAATAAGAAATATCTAGGTCTGTGTGCCTACCTCTTATGAAGGCACATACAGTGGGGAGGGGGTTCCCCAAAATGAAATGGGGTTTTGATTGCTGGCTAGCCAGAAATAATAGCAAGCATCTACTCTATGCACTTTTTCCCTGCAGTGACCACAGTTTACCACTGTATTTGAAGTTCCAAATGGAACACACCATTCTCATTAGAAACATGATGGTTTGAGGCAAGGATGCTAGGAGATGAGGGGCTCCTGGGTAGCTCAGTTGCTTAAGCAGCTGTCTTCGGCTTAGGTCATGATCTCAGGGTCCTGGGATTGAGCCCCTCATTGGGCTTCCGGCTCAGCGGGGAGCCTGCTTGTCCCTCTCCCTCTGCCCCTCCCCCCTTGTTCATGCTCTCTCTCTCTTTCTCTCTCAAATAAAGAAAAATCTTAACAATAAAAAGGATGCTAGGAGATGAAAATGAGGAGTGCTGGGCCAAGCCCTGGATATTTTGTTAGTGCAGCCCACATTCTGAGACTTATTCTCTGCCCTCTGCAGCTAGTAAATGAAAGAAAGAAAAAAGAGAAGAGGGAAAAGCTGGATGTAGGCTGGGACTTATTCCTGTGCCCATGACAGCCATGCCTGTGTTTACTTGTCTATCGATACAAAGCAATCAGAAAAGATGATGGTGTGAAAGTCGATACTACATTGACCTTTTTGAGGCCAAGTTTACAACAGGATGATCTGAGTAAGAATTGTATTTCTTAGAACGACATGCAAGAAGGACTTTCAATGAGCTCCCCGCATGACCTCCTTAGCAGAGTATGAGTCGGATGTGTGCAGTCTGGCAAGGAATTCTTTGTAGACAACAAAAGAAAGCTCGAAATGGAATGGGGGCAGAGAGCAGGACACTAGTTTTAGGGGCTTTGGAATTAAATGAGAGGGAGGGAATAAGTATATATTGATTTGCTTTATAAATCCAATAGGGAAATGCAAGAAAGGAGTTTATAAGAAAGAGAATTCCAGGGTCCAGATTTAGTTGAGAGGAGAATTACTCAGAGGAGATCATGAGTGAATTTGGCTAAAATGGAGATAAAAATAAACTCAGATGATGAAGGTTTTGTTAGCAGAGAGAAGCTAGATTTGGCATTGAACTAAAGGGATCTGAGGAAAAAAATAGAATGAATGACTGGATCAGTTATCAGGGGAAGAGAAAGACTACAACAAGGAGTCAGTTATGGAATACATGCAAGGGGGTGAAATGGGAAAATAAATTCTTCAACATTTTGTAAGATTGCCTAGTACATCTATTCTGGGTGGGATCGAGTCGAGTTCTTAAAAAGGCAAACCAGTCTGGGGTGCCTGGATGGCTCAGGTGGTTAAGCATCCAACTCTTGATTTTGGCTCAGCTCACGGTTTCAGGGTTATGAGATCAAGCCCCTCATCAGGCTCCATGCTTGGTTTCAGAGACTACCCCCCTCCCCAGCCCACCCCCACTTGCACGCTCTCTTGCACACACTCTCTTTCTCTAAAATAAATAAATAAATCTTAAAAAAGAAAAAAGCGAACCACTCTGAAACCAAGCATTTTAAATTTTTTGTTTCATGCCAAACAAACGCTCGTCCCTGTTTTACAAATGGGCAATTTGAGGCTGAGAGATGTTGAATTATTTTTACCAAAAAACACCTATTTAGCAGTGAACTAGCTGAGATTTAAGCCCAAATCTGTGTGAGTCAAAAGCCCAGGCTCTTTTCACTTTATAATGATGACACTTGAATTCAGAAAATTTAAGGTCAGAGGTTATCTGCTCTTGCATTTATTTTCAATCTAAGCGTTAAGCAGAAGAAAGAAGCTATTGTTGAGACTCTTGGTAAATTTTAGAGGAAATAAAGAAAATATGCATACTTTTCTGGTGAGAGAGAAGTAGAATGGAGGAGACCAGCAAGTGCACCCCCTTCCAATTCCCCCTCCCTCTACATATATGTGATCTATTCTAATTTCAAGGCATTTTTTATCACTCGTCTAATGCTGATATGGGACAGACAGATGGCTACCCTCCAAGGATTTGTGCTCCTTTCCTTGGCATAAGGTTGCTGCTGGGACAAAGCTGCCCATCCAGGGACTACTCATTCTAGCCCCCCTTTCCTCTACACAGGACCATGTAATTAGTTAATTCCAGGCTAAGGCTGTTAGGAAGCAGGTGCACCTTTTTTCACCATTCCTCTTTCCCTCTCTTCTAGCTAGAGAGTATCACCCAGAATGACCTTGAAAGCCACTTGTAGAAGATAACAGAGCCTCTCTCGGCCTGGCCTCTGAGTAACCACCACACCTCCACCTTCTTCCTTTCTCCAAGCATTAAACTATTACTTGAGTAAGAAAGGTTTATTTTGTGTTAAGCCATCGATATTTTGGGGTTTATTTCTTACAGCAGTTGGCATTGCCTGAACTATTATTCAGTCTCTTTAGTGGTCTGGCTTCCCTTTCTTTCTTGTTTAACTTTTGCTTTCTGTTAGAACTTGCTTAATTATTTGAACTTAATTCATAAATCTGAGATTCTGCAGCTCCTAGCTCACTTTTCCATGGCTGAGTTAGTTCATTTGTAACTCACTGAGCAAATATTTAATAAACATCTATCTTGTGCTATATATTAAGTGCCATATGGGACTACAAGTAAAATTTTTTAAATGTCCTTTTAGATGTGATAACAGTGTTGCTTACTATAAGGATATTAAGGCAACATTGCTCATAATGTCAAAAGAAAGGAAAATATATAAATGTTAAAAGTAGAACAATGGATAAGTCTATGGTGTATTTATCTAATAAAGCACTAAGAATTATTAAGGGGAACTGAGTTTGAACTTTACTCAGGAGATTTGGAGATTATTGAAATTTTTTGAGAAGTGAAACGAGCAAATTGTACTCAACAAGAATCATCAATATGAAGAGTCAATCGAATTAGTAAGAGGATCATGGATGAGATGACCAATAGCTCTCAGTATTTGCTCTCTCCTCCTTTTATTAGCTAGAGAAGTCTAGAGTATTAGCTGGTCAAATAGCAGCCCGGCTAATGTCAATATTTCCTAGTCTCCCTTGAGATAAATGTCACCAGGCAACTAAGTTCTGGCCAGGAGTTGCTGTTACAGAAGAGAAGACTAGAATGTCACACTTACTTTTCTTAAGTACCTCCCACCAGACAGCTTGGCCAGATGCTGGGAGTCAACCCATTGGCAGAGTGAGCTGCCTTCCTATCTAAGCCTGTTGTTTCAATGACCATCAGATATTAAGTTGAGAAAGAGCAGAACAATCAGAACACAGAGGCCAGTAATTGTTAGTTTTCAAGCACAAAATTTGTGCTTGAGCTGCAACTAAGCTCCAAGGTCTTGATGCGGTAGTGCCTTTTCTCTATCCAATGCTCTTGATCTTCCCTCCGTCTCTTACAATCCCTGCAGGAATTCTCTCACAGACAGGACCCCTTTTCAAATGACACATGGCCAGGTCCCACTGAGGCTTGCTAGAAATTAAGAGCCCCCAGTGTTAGAAGGTTGGAATGCCTTCAAAGAAAGCCTCTCACAAATTCTCTTTTGCTCTCTACTCTTTCAGCTTTTTTATAGCCTAATGTGAGTGAGGGCATTCAGAAGTTGTGTCAAAAGTTTAGAGACGTGATAGGTTCCTCTCTCAACTAACAATGAAATAGAGCATCTATTATCTTGCCTTGGCTGAAACAGAGACGGGACAAATTCCATTTTAACACACGACCCCACAAATAACAGAAAGCCAGAAGCTAGAGAAAGTGCATGAAGAAATCAAGAGATTTTCTTAAAGCAGTCATACAAATAAAAAATCATGCCCTACAGGACAGGAACATAGCCAGGCTTTAGGAATCAAAGGAACTCGGTGGTGGGAAGTCAGGAACCAAGGATGCTTGCTCTGGATTCTGAGTTACTGGTTCCTGCTTCTCTGGAAATGACTTCTATCCCTTTCTCTCAGCATATCTTCTTTTTCTGCTAGCCACTCCACCCTGTTGAAAATTGAATGCCTCAGAACTCTACAGTTTTTACATATTCTATGTTCAAAATATTAATCTAAAGTGAATTCAAATTTCTCAGTCCTAATTCCAAATTCCTAAAAGACAGAATGTGACTGGCACAGCTTTGATCAGTATCCAAGCAACTTTGGATGTGGGGGCAGGCAATGAACATAGCTTCCTGAATCCTATCCTGTGAGTGAAGGATTGAAGATCATGGGTCATTTTGAGCTAGGTAGATACACCCAAGGTACCTTCTATACATTGTGGCAATAGATTGTGGAAACTGAAAGATATTATGGAGATAGAATCATTAGGCATTGGAAGCCAATTGAATATAAAGGGAGAAGAGAAGGAGTCAAAGATGTTGAAGGTAGAGTCAGAATAATTCATAGGAGAGCAGAAACCATTGATTTAAATAGAGAACAAGGGGTGCCTGGGTGGTACAGTTAGTCAAGTGTCTGACTCTTAGTTTTGGCTCAGATCTCAGGGTGGTGAGATCAAGTCCCAGGTCAGCTCTGTACTCAGCGTGGACTCTGCTTGAGATTCTCTGTCTCTCCCTCTCCCTCTGTCCTCCCTCCATTCCCCCCACCCCCCGTGTGTGCACTATTTCTCTCTCTCTCTCTCAAATAAATAAATAAATAAATAATCTTGAAAAAAATAAATAGTGGGCAAAAGTGAAGGGTAGTGGTTCTGTTGGGGTATACTGAGTTTAAGATTCTGGTGTGACATCTGAATGGCAGTTGGTAAAATGAGCTAGAATTCAGGAGACAGCTAAGAGCTGGATATGTTAATGTTTTCATTTATTTAATTAAAGAATGGTTCTGAGTACCTTCTTTGTGGCAGGGGCTCTCTTAGGCCTTAGGAATACAATAGTGAACAGTTAAGTGGTCCTAACCCAGATCATTGTATCCTCCATGGTTTCATTAAAAGGCTTAAGAAACGATGAACCTCTTTAAATAATAAAAAACTTCATATGTGCAGTGGAATAAATGTTTGTGTCTCCCCCCAAATTCATATGTTGAAATCCTAACCCCCAATGTAATTTTAGTAGGAAGCGGGATCTTTAGGAGGTGACTGGGTTATGAGGGAAGAGCCTTCAGAAGTGGAATTAGTACCCTTATGAAATAGACCCCAGAGAGCTCCTTTGTCCCTTCCACCAAGTGATGACTCGGTGAAAAGACGTGGTCTATGACAATGTCCACAATAGCCAAACTATGGAAAGAACCTAGATGTCCATCAGCAGATCAGCAGATGAATGGATAAAGAAGATGTGAGATATATATATATATATATATATATATATATATATATATATAGTGGAATGCTATGCAGCCATCAAGAGAAATAAAATCATGCTATTTGCAACAATGTGGATGGAACTAGAGGGTATTATGCTAAGCGAAATAAATCAGTCAAAGAAAGACAATTATCATATGATCTCTCTGATATGAAGAATTTGAGAGACAGGGTGGGGGGTTGTGGGGGGGCGGGGGAGGGAAATGGAACTAGATGGGATCAGGAAGGAGACAAACTGTAAGAGACTCCTAAACTCACGAAACAAACTGAGGGTTGCTGGGGGGTAGGGGGGTAGGGATAGGGTGGCTGGGGTATGGACATTGGGGCAGGTATGTGCTATGGTGAGTGCTGTGAAATGTGTAAGCCTGATGATTTACAGACATGTACCCTGGGGCAAATAATACATTATATGTTAATAAAAAAATAAAATAAATTTAAAAAAAAGACAATGGTCTATGACCCAGGCAGCAGGTCCCCATTAGACACAGAATCTGCCAACACCCTGCTCTTGAACTTGCTAGCCTCCAGAACTGTGAGAAATAACTGCTTGCTGTTTAAGCCACCACCTAGTCTGTTTTTTTTTTTTTTTCAATTATAGTGACCCAAATGAACTGAGACAATATGCACATGCTTAAGTGTATTTTTCTGGGAAAAAAGTCCCTGGCTTTCAGCAAAATCTCAAAAGGGTACATGACCCCAAAGAAGTGAAGAATTATAGGTACAAAACTGTATTTAGGCATTAAAAGAAAATATATGGAAAGACTAGTTCAATGTCTTGATATTAATCAATGATGTTAATCAATGCTAGCAGTATGAGAGAATGCAGAGAAGCCGGGAAGAAGCAGTCAAAGACATGCTAACACAATAAGATTTTGAAACGTTACCTAATGTATTGTATTTTTTCTTCTTGCCAATTCCTTTTATGCAGTTGACTATAAACCCTGAGGCTGAGGCTTAATGTGTTAAGGAAAGAACAAAGAACAGAGGAGGAGGGAGGGGGAAACTCTGCAAAAAAGAGATGTATTCTTTTTGAGTTCCAAAAGAAGTTCTAGAAAGCCAGTGATAGAGATGGTAACTCTGAAAGAGAAAGCTTTTCTTTACTCTCCAACCCCAGCACCCAACTTAGAGTCTGGTGGACTCGAGTACTTTCTTCTCTCAACTATAGAATCTATAAGAATTTATGATCATTGAAGAGCAGATATGCACTATCGAAAGAGAAGTAGGAATCCTTTCTGGGCTAAAGAAAGAGAAGGCCTGGAGAGGAATAGGAAAGAAGACCAAGGGAGTTTGGATACTAGCGTGAGCTCTTCTCTCAGGGTCAAAATTTGGGTGAGAGATAGAAATGCCCAGATGAGTTTGGGGACTGAAAAATAAGGGACCCTAAGCTCCGCTTTCAAATCTGGAAGATCAATTTCCCAAGTGTCTTCTGTCAATAAGAAGTAGCCAGAAAAAGGTGGAAATGTTTTCTGGACAAGTCTCAGCAGAGTGTGGCTTTAGATAGCCTCCCCCCAACTCTTTCCACCCAATCCCAGTTTCTTTGAATGTCTTTGAGACGTAGAAGAAATCGCAAAACCATTTTGTGTCTCTCATGAAGGATCAGAATAGCTAACGCCTGAGACATAGACTTCCTGAAAGGGGTTACCACAAAAGATAACGGGTCAAAGGTCAGCAGAGCTGTTAGCAGAAGCTGAAGGGTGGTTAGCCAAAGTCCTGAACGAAAGGAAGATATGTGTAACTCTGAAAGGATCACAGTGCCAAGTACTGAGAGGTAGGGGTGAGTCAGCAGAGGCAGACCACTGAGTTTCCAGAAGCAGTCACCATGCAATTGCAGAGCAAGAGAATAGGAGTGTCATCAAAGGCAAATTCCAGCAAAAACCTATATCCCTCTGATGAGAAGCAAAGATAAGCCCCTGAGAGCTTAGATCAGTCTGGGGAGAAGGAAAAGAGAATGCAAAAAGCAGGAATCAATGAGATTTTTGCTTTAAAACAGAAAACCCTAAAACAGCAACAAAAACAAATAAACCAAAAATCTAGAAACCCCTCAATGATCCCAGTTTGATAAATTTAAGTTTTTCACCATTAATGGACATGAAAGTGACTAGGAATATTTGGAATGAAATAAAATTTCCACTTTATTTAAGCTACGTGGTATATAAAATTTATACCCATGACATAAAAATTAAATCAGGAAATTCAGGTATCAGAGGAACCTGGCAGAAGAGGATTTCAAGTTCAGCTCCACCAAATCCTGAGACGGTTGAACAAAGTTTTGTACCTTGGGGAGAGCAGAAGGGAGATTGCAAGTGTGCATGGTGGACAGAGAGAGTGAGTATTTTGAAAAAGATTAGCAATTAAAAAAGATGAACAGTAGCAAAGTTCTTATAGCCTCTGCTTTCTTATCCGGAAAGTAAAGGGAAACAATACTTAAAAATGTAGAGTTGGTATTAGAGTTAATGAAGGAATGTAAGAAAACATGCTTTTCTTACATAGTGTCTGACCGTAACAGATGCTTCATAAATATTAGTTTTCTACCTTCCATTCCAACCTCTTTTCTTTGCCTTCTAGGAAAGAAAGAAATAAGCATCCTGGGCCCCTGGGTGGCGCAGTTGGTTGAGCGACTGCCTTCAGCTCCGGTCATGATCCCGGAGTCCCGGGATCGAGTCCCACATCGGGCTCCCAGCTCCATGGGGAGTCCGCTTCTCACTCTGACCTTCTCCCTTCTCATGCTCTCTCTCACTCTCTCTCTTCCCTAATAAATAAATAAATAAATAAAATCTTAAAAAAAAAAAAAAAAGAAATCAGCATCCTTACAATATCCCTACATCTGTTTGAGCATTGTTATTGTCACCCTCAGCCTTATCTATCTATCCATCTATCTATCTATCTATTTATTTATAAAGATTTTATTTATTTATTTGACAGAGACAGAGACAGAGAGAGAGAGAGAGAGATCACAGGTAAGCAGAGAGAGAGGAGGAAGCGGGCTTCCCGCTGAGCAGAGAGCCCAATGCAGGGCTTGACCCCAGGACCCTGAGATCATGACTTGAGCCGAAGGCAGAGGCTTAACCCACTGAGCCATCCAGGCGCCCCATCCCTCAGCCTTATTTATATAAAGAAGTAATACACACTCACACATGATATGGTAGGGCCAAGAGGACTCTTAGATCACATCGCTAGAACTTAAGAAATTAGAGGTTTAGGGAAATGAAGTGAGGTCTCCATAATAACATGAACAGGAAGTAGACCTGGGACAAGAACAAGGGTAATTGTTTTCCAGTGCAATGTTCTTCCATTTAGTGTTTGATCATTTTCTGAACAGTTGTGCTTATTGTATTAGTCCAATCTCCAACTTGTATAAACACCAGCGTGGCCTAGATCCTGTGTCTCTTCCCCAGTTGGAAGTGTTGGATTTAATCAAAACTCAAAAGATGCCAAACTACCCCCTACTATTAAGCCATCCATACTGCATGGCATAGCAGTCTTTGTAACTTGGTTCGAGCAGTTCTTCATTAAACATTGATCACTACCCTGTGATCAGGTCAATCTGGCATCAGGAACTGCCTTCCAGTGCAAAAGAGGGAACACCAGAGACCATCTTCAGTGCACGTAAGGTATTTGGCACCACTGAAAATTAAGGCAAACTGAGAAATAAGAAAACTGTCTTTGTCATACAGCCACTTCCATGAGTCTCTTCCTTTTTTTTTTTTTTTTTCCAAAAGAAGACTTTTGTAAGTAGAGCAACAGAAGGAGTTTCCAGTTTCCACTGAGATGTCAAGTTTTCACAATTAGTCCTGGGCCTAAAAAGCTAAATTCCAGGCATTACGATCCCTGGGCACTGGGCTATGGGGAAGCCCAAATGCCTCATCTCCTCCTGGGACAGGGCACTAGAGCGATTAAGCAGCATGAGTATCTCTAAAAATAAATTAAGATAAAGAAAGATCAAGCTAAGAAAGATCAGACTTCATTTCTTTTTCATTCTAATGAATGTTCATGACTGCCATTATTTAAGATTATCTTAAATGTTTGGAATTTCCCCCTCTTTAACTATGCCTACCTAACAGATTAGGTAGTCATAAAAACAATTGTGTTTAGCTAATGGGAGGAGCTGGCAGCAGATTGAAAAGAGGAGAAAAGGACCAGGTTATTTCTTTCCCCAGAGTCTGACTGTTTGTTGCTCCTGTTTGGGTGTGACTGCCATGGTTGTATTTTGCTGGATATTCTTCACTTTACATAATTCGGTATCTTTTGAGTTTGGCTTATATATCTGTGGAAATACTTCTACTCTTCTCTGCCCTGCTATGGGCCCTAGAAGACTGACCTCTGTGGATGGTATCACTTGAAAGTTCCTGCCTTTTGCCTGTCAGTTGGGTTCAGTTAGTAAAGGGCATCAGGAGGAGACCAAGGCAAGGGTGTGTCTTCCCTTTGTTGCTATGGTTACAGCTTCCTTCCTCCATTGATTACAGTTCCAGTCAGACAGCTCTTCTCCTATGGCTCCCAGTTCTCTTAGATTTCCACAACACCATTTCTTCTCCGTTGGAATGGCTTCCTGATGTTGCTTGTTGAGTTTCTTAGAACTATGTCTACTCCTTGGTATATAATCCTTTATATTAAATCACTTCAATTAAAACATCTGAGAGGAAATCTGTTTCCCACTGGGATCTCGACTGACACATATGGGAATGGAAGACATGACCAAAAGTCAAAATGCTACACCTCATTCCACATGAGATTTGAGAAAGGAGACGATCAGCTGGAAGAATGAGAGGCAGCGTCTGGGAAAAGTGGGATAGTCAATCCCCAGGACAGGGAAATGTGCTTGAAAAAAGAAAGTGATAAGCCTGAGCATATACATCAACTAGATCAAGAAATATTTCTCAGGATTTTACACTGGAAGTTCCTGACATACTGGTCATCTTCTATGGACCTAGAATCCAGAATCTTACTGAATCCTTGGAACATGACATTTCCACATACTATTACATAGCTCACTCTCATTTTTTAAAAGATTTTATTTATTTATTTGACAGAGAGAGATCACAAGTAGGCAGAGAGGTAGACGGGAGGTGGGGTGGGGGGGTGGGAAGCAGGCTCCCTGCTGAGCAGAGAGCCCGATGTGGGGCTCGACCCCAGGACCCTGAGATCATGACCTGAGCGGAAGGCAGAGGCTTTAACCCACTGAGCCACCTCGGCGCCCCAAGCTCATTCTCTTGTATCCTCCCCATCGCTATCTCCTGCTCAACCTCAGACCTGGGCTTTGATTATCACCTACCAAGTGCTATCTTGTTAGGTAACCCCTCCTCATCATTCTAGATATCAGGTCACTGCTTGTGTCCTTTATAAGGTTTATATATAAGTTTACTTAAATTTATAACAACTTGTAATTATTTTATGCATTTGTTTATTCTTTTTGTCTATTGTTCCCACTAGAATATAAGTTTCATGAAGATAGGGACTATGTCTGACTTGTTCAACATTTTATACCTATAGTCTAGAATAGAACCTAGAAGATGAAATATAACCAGCAAGTATTCATTGAATGGATGAATGAACCAATGAATGAGGGAGATTGATAACATGCAAGCTACGTTTTTGCCTTTATCCCAGCTAATTGTAGCAGGCTACTTAAGCCATTACTTTATGAAACTATTACTATGTTCCAAAAAACTCGTTCTGCAAATACAGGCAATGATAGCTGGAGATACCTGAGCTAAGAATGTTAGAACAATGTCTGAAGGAGGCGCCGGGGTGGCTCAGTTGGTTAAGTGTCCAACGTGTGATTTTGGCTCAGGTCATGATCTTATGGGTCGTGAGATTGAACCCCAAATCAAGCCCCAAGTCTGTCTCCTTGCTCATTGGGAAGTCTGATTGAAGATTCTGTCCCTCTGCCCCTCCCCCACGTCTCAAAATAAATAAATAAGTAAATCCTTAAAAAAAAAGAAAAAGAATGGCTGAAGAGCAGTGAAACGGACATAGACTTTGGAACCAATAGCCCTGGTGTAAATTGCAGGTCCCTCAATCAGTAGCTCTTTGGCCTTGGCCGAGTCCTTTATTGCTTCTAAACCTCAGTTTCTTCATCTGTACATGGAGATAACAATTCTAATTTGTGTGATTGATAGGCAATGCCCTTGGCAACAATGTGCACTCAGTAGATGCTACTGTTAATGGCAACACAATTACTCTTTGATAAAATAAGGTTGTTTACATTTCCATTGGTTAACAATCTTCTCACAGTTGTATTTATCTGCCTATAATAGTGTCTGATGCTTTCAGATGCTCGTTAAATGTTTGCTGAATGCATGTTATATCTGTGCTTTGAGATCAATAATTAAGATAGGTAGGATTTATTTAGATATTCTGATAAGCCCTTTATATACATCATCTTACTTTACATCTGCACAAAGTGCATATTATTATTTTTTCCCATTTTATAAACAAAAAACATGAATGTTAGAGAGAAAAAGTACATTACTAAGTAAAGAATCTAAATGACTCCCCACCCCATCCCATCAGTTCCTACCCCTTCTGAGAAAGACAGGTATCAATAGCTTAGCCTGGCCTTTTCTGAAGGTTGCCACATCATGACCTTAGTGTTTTGAGATAGGATTATAACTTCTTTGGGGATTTTTCAGAGGTCCTAAATCTAATCTGCTTTATATTGCATTTCCAAGGCCATTTAGTGCAATTATTCACCTTCATTTCAAACCTGCATAATACGTAAAAGCTTTGAACAATATATAGCCACTAAAAGAGTACAGCTGCAGAATGAATAAATTATTAACTTTACTTATAATGCATTAAAAATGTATTAAAATGAGATATTCCTGATACCCCATTTCGGTAGCTCAGCTATATCTTGATACGTAGCCAGCATAATTAAAGAGGATGGAACGTGGAGTTAGAGAAAACTGGGTCTGTAGCCTGGCTCCTCTGCTTATTTAACAAGTGATCTTATCCATAGATCTTGGGCTCCCTGAGCCCCAGTTTCTGATCTGTAAAACAGACTTCATAATGCCAATGTCACACAGTTGCTATAGGTATTAAATAGAAGATCTACGTGAAAGCAATTTGCACACGGTCCAGTGAATGGTGAAGTTCACGGAAACGTTCAATTGTCTTCACTCTCTTGATTTTACCTTCAGTCTTAACAATTAAGTAAATATTCTGTATTTGGTATTTTTCATAATTATTTTGATTGAGTCTTCCAGGTCAAGGTAATGTACTTTAATGCAGTGGTTTTGGAGAAAGTTCCTCAGCCAGTTTTTATGTGTCTTTTTCTCAAAAAATTACAAAACCTAGCCTTCAGATGTACACATCAGACTTTTGTGAAGAGAACATTTGCTAAAATATAAACATGGAATGATTAAAATCTTTGGCATTTGCTTTTCAGCATATTATGTGTAAATAAAAACTCCTCAGATCTGCCAAAATCTTTCCAGAGTTTAGAGGATTTGGGTTGGCTTTCTCTTTTATTTTAAGGCCAGAGATGGACGATTACATTATCTGAAACAACAGGAAACGATTCAGATCAGAGCAATCTCTGATCCCTAAGGCCAGGACCTTTTATCAGAAGGTGTTTCCTTTGTTGATTCAATTGTCAAATATATATTAAAGATCGGCTATGTTGGTGCTCTGTGCAAGGCACTGAGATGAGCAGTTCATCTTCTCAGGGAATCTCTCATCTGGAAGGGAGAGAAAACATGTATTTAAGTAGCCATAATGCAAGGTTAACTTTGGTAAACACCACAGGGATGTTGAGGTAGAGTATTACAGGATATAAAGGGAGGAGAAATTGTTTTCCATGAAGAAGAGATGGGGGAACCTTAGAATGTTTGGTAGATTATAGAGGAACTGCTCAGGAGATGATGCTATTAGGTCAGACTCTGGAAATGCATGAGTGATCTAGAATCTCAGTCATAAAGATAGAGAACATGGGGAAAGTCTCAAAGGCTCTAAGGGAGCTGTCAATCATCCTTGGAGTGGGAGAGCACTTCCGTGCACTTGGGTCCCTCATCAACTATGGCACAAGTAAGTCATGCTGCATTCTAGTCATTGACTTTTCTGACTTCCTGGCCAGCCAACG
Organism: Nasua narica; assembly: GCA_028533885.1. Classification (NCBI taxonomy): domain Eukaryota; kingdom Metazoa; phylum Chordata; class Mammalia; order Carnivora; family Procyonidae; genus Nasua; species Nasua narica. Next base: position 38,970,914 of record CM052813.1, on the reverse strand, counting down.
AACTGGAGAGCAGAGACCAAGTCTTCCTCTTCCTAAGAAGCCAGGAATGAAGAATGGATTTCAATGTTGACTGTGTAGTTTAAATTCGTCACAGTCAGATGTTTTGGGTTTTGGCAGGGATTATGCACTCAGGTAGGAGCCTGGGGCTGGACTGCTTCCAGAATAGTCCATGATTGGCTGGGTGACAATGGCACACAGCGCTGGGGCAGGTGGGACTGGGGCATCAGTCAGCCTTGCTCAGTGAAGAAAGCAAACTCCACTCTTTTCTCTTAGTCTCGGGCTCAAGGTTAGTGGTAGCGACATGGGGCTTGAATTCATGCATGTAGGTGTGAAAATGCCTGAATGGGAGATGGGTATTCAGGAGGGCATATGTCGTGAGGAGCACTGGGTGTTATATGCAACTAATGAATCATTGAACACTACATCAGAAACTAATCATGTACTACTCTATGTTGGCTAACTGGACACAGAAATAAAAAAAATAAAAAAACAAACAAACAGGGTGCCTGGGTGGCGCAGTTGGTTAAGCAACTGCCTTCGGCTCAGGTCATGATCCCGGAGTCCCGGGATCGAGTCCCACATCGGGCTCCCAGCTCCATGGGGAGTCCGCGTCTCACTCTGACCTTCTCCCTTCTCATGCTCTCTCTCACTCTCTCTCTTTCCTAATAAATAAATAAATAAATAAACAAATAAATAAACAAACAAACAAACAAACAAAAATGAAAAGCAGTAGAATAAAGAACACAGTCAAGAGTAATCGCTTTGAGAACAGTTTCCTTTTTCTCCCAAACCTTCTGACTGCATAGTCTTCTAAAAGGGTAAGGGCTGAACTATCTGAAAGTATTTGAAATCCTAGAGAGGTAATATTATAGAAGAGTAATTTGGGGAAAATCTGGGCTCATTCCTGTCTTCTGGCAGGTGAGATATTGACGAAAACATCACTGGTGACCTAATGGTGCTGTCAGAAATCAGTTGTGAAAGATTTCTAACCCTGGGAGAAATAATGTCTCTACACACTCCTCCTTTTCACTGTAAATATGTTTTAAGCACAATTAGTTGCCCCAATGCACGTTGCTTTCCAGAGTACGAGAAATTCGTACATAGAAGAGGTCAATACAACAGGCTATATATTCAATGGCAGAGATTGAGTCGAGTTAAGTATCCCTCCGATGAAGGGTCCTGGACTGACTACATTAGAATCACTTAGCAAATGGGTTAAAAGGCAAATTCATCATGCCCATCTCAGACTTAGTTAATCAGAATCTTTGGGAGAACGGTTTGAGAATCTGCATTTTGAACACACCCACGTTTGATTCTGGTGTCTACTAAAATGTATGAATCACTGCTACATTCTCTAACCTTTATGAACCAAGGAGGGCCTCTCCTTGTGTTTGAAGATAAATTACTAAACTCATGTTTTCTAAGGCCTCCCTCTGCTATTAGCCTGGAGCAAGGAGCTTGAGGAAGTGGGTGAGAGGCTGAAAGAGACAAAATAGACATCAAAGTTCCTGCACGCAGAAGTGGGGTCACTTCAGGGGCCAAATGCGAGGGTCAGAACAAGATGAAAATCATAATTTTGGCAGACGAACAGTAAAAAGAGGAGGAAGCAGTTGCCAAATGGCTAATTACTATATGTGGTTAAAAATCCAAGTTAAAAATGAGGCATCAAGGGCACCTGGCTGGATCCGTCGTTGGGCGTCTGCCTTCGGCTCGGGTCATGATCCCAGGGTCCAGGGATCGAGGCCCGCATCGGGCTCCCTGCTCAGCGGAAAGCCTTCTTCTTCCTCTCCCACTCCCCCTGCTTGTTTTCCCTCTCTTGCTGTCTCTCTTTCTCTGTCAAATAAATAAATAAAAGCTTTAAAAAAAAATGAGGCATCAGCCTGCAAAAATTCAAGAGGGCCAGGTGAGTCAGGGAAACTGAAGACCAAATCTAGGACAGCAACAATATGCAGGATCCAACTACACAAGGCTAACGTTTGCCTCAGCCAATGGCCTTTAAATGCTTTCTGTAATAATAGAAACCGTGCCCCAAACTGGGCTAGACTGAGACTCATAAACAATGAAGACAGAGGTGAAGTAGAAAATTACAATGTATGGTGATATACAGATGTTATTTCCCTGCCAAGAAACAACATCCATGTTTGTCAACTATACTCAGAAAAAAAGTTAAAGAAAGGAAGGAAGGAAGGAAGGAAGGAAGGAAGGAAGGAAGGAAGGAAGGAAGAACATCCAGTTTGAGTTCCCAAGTGCTGCAGAATTGCTTGACCAATGATAGTTAACTTTTATTGGGTACGTCTATGTACCAAGCACAATTTGAAACATCTTGCAAGTATTATCTCATTTAAACCTCACATCCACACTCTGAAATTGTTACCATTGACAATGGCTGTTCTACAGACAAAAGAACTGAGGTAAAGAGAGGTAACTCACTTGCTCAATGCCATTTGGCCTCCAAGGGCAAAGCCGGGATTAAAATCCAAGCAGTGTAGATCTAGAATCTGAATTTTTTTTTTTAAAGACTTTATTTATTTATTTGACAGAGAGGAGAGAGATCACAAGTAGGCAGAGAGGCAGGCAGAGAGAGAAGGGGAAGCAGGCTCCCTGATGAGCAGAGAGCCTGATGAGGGGCTCCATCCCAGGACCCTGAGATCATTACCTGAGCCAAAGGCAGAGGCTTTAACCCAATCTCAATTCTTAACCCCTATTTCATGCTATCAGCTGCCGAGTAGATACTTCTATGGATTTTACACAAAATCAAACTCTTGGTTGTGACCCACTATTAATTCAGTCATTACAGTTGCTGTTCCAATCTCTATAAAATCAGGGAGGGAATTTAGAAGTTCTCTGTACAGCATGACATACCATTAATGCTTAAAATGCATACGCTGTCCTATGTACGAATGTTCGCATTTGACATCACAGATAGCAGATCTGTGGTGTGATGTGGTTTTCACAAAAAGCAATGCCAACAGAATTTCAAAATGAATAGGTAACCAAAGAACCTCCAGAGACCCAACTCTGTGTGTGTGTGTGTGTGTGTGTGTGTAATTGACCTCTAACTCTTTTGTTCTGCATGCATTTTTCTTCCTTCATTTTTGGCTCAGGTTATGTGGACTTGTTCAAACATTTTTTTTTTCAAATGTACTTTGTGCACGTACACAGAAGAAGCTATTTCTTTTATCTCACATCTCTAGAGTTTGTCTTCCTGCTTGAGGCTCCGAGGCACACCATGGCCACCTGGAAAGGGGGAAACAAAGAAAGCAAGCCCAGGTTGATTAAGGCATTCTTGTGATTACAAAACAAAATGGAGCTACCTTCAAACTGAATGAAAAGGAAATGAAACGGAAGAACATTTCCTAAAGGTTTTATCATGCTTTGATGACACCCAGAGTTTTCTTTGCATTTATAGATCATTTTTTCTTCTTATTGTCCAGCATTCAAGGATGTCCCTGGGAAAGTCTAATCTTTCAAAATGCACTGACAGTTGTTAATTACTGGTCTATAGTTACCTGTAACTAAAAGCTAGTCTCTTCTCCCCCACAGAGAGTTGAAGCCCCTTTCAAAATAGCAGCAACTGAAACCACACACGCATGCGCACGCACACAGTCCAAATACATTAATAAAGCATACTTCTAGCTTATTTGTAAATTATAGGAAGTATAATAGTGTGGTAAGAAGGAACCAAGATGTAATTAATTAGATTATAGATATTCTTAGGTATCTCTTCCTATAACCTACAAACCAAAAGAAAACAAAAAAGAGTGCTCTGAACACTATGGCATGTTCTCATAAGGATATTAGATAAATAATGTGGACTGGCTTAGCTTTTTAAAACTTAGTTTCTCCAATGTTTTTCAACCTTTCTTGGCCTTTATTTTTACTCTTTACTGTTTTTTTTTAAGATTTTATTTATTTATTTGACAGAGAGAAAGAGATCACAAGTAGGCAGAGAGGCAGACAGAGAGAGAGAGGAGGAAGTAGGCTCCCTGCGGAGTAGAGAGCCTGCTGGGGGGCTCGATTCCAGGACCCTGAGATCATGACCTGAGCCGAAGGCAGAGGCTTTAACCCACTGAGCCAGCCAGGCGTCCCTTTACTCTTTACTGTTAAAAACACCTGTTGATGTTACGAATTACAAGTGATGAGGGAAAGATGTGAATTAAAGGGAGGAATAGTTAGCACTACTTTTTATATTCAGAATAAGCTGAAACTAGGAGAACAAAGTGAGAAAGGTCAAAATAAATGTTTAATAGACTGTAGAAAGCAAAAATGTTTATGTGAATCCTATTATGGCTACTCTTTAGAATATGTTAGAATCAGTTTGAAATTACATAGCATTCTTTCTAGATCATCTGGAGTCATTTTTCCCTTAGACATAGCCGCTGTGCTGAATTCTGATTGTATCATGCAATTCTGCTTGCACACATATGACACATTACATGTGTGTATGTTGCAAGCCGTATGAGGGTGCAAAACAGGGCGGGTAGGAAATGATAGTGGTTCCTGCCTTGGTGCACGAAGAGGTTATTACATTAAAGATGTGACCAGTGCTGTTGGTGATATTATTTGTGCAAGTGTTTACTTGCACAGGACTCTGGGATCATGACCTGAGCCAAAGGCAGCCGCTTAACCAACTGAGCCACCCAGGCGTTCCAGCTTTGGCTTTTATTTATAAAAGGACAAGGATCCAGCAAATGCCTCACAAAGGGCATGAATGGCCTATACTCAGAAAATGCCAGGGCAAAAGATTTCTATCATGGGCTTCTCTTTCAGAAGTCCTACAACCTGGCCTTGAGAGAAAACACATTTGCTGGGGGCAGTAATGGAGTGCTTTGTGGAAGGTTCGGAAATATGCAAATTAATCAAAACACATCTATACCATCCTGAGATTTTTTTTTCCTTTTTCTTTTCTTAGTTTTTCCTTTCTTTTGGTCTCCTCCTTTCTTTTTCGTTTTCTGTTTTGTTCCTTACTTTTTCTTTTCTTTTTAATTTACCTATTCTGCCTGACCTCTTAAATATCTGAGACTTGTAAACCAGACTTTCAATAATGATGTGTCTACCCATCGGACTGCCCAAACAGCTCCCAGATGGTCATGTATGCAGCTGAGTGAGGAGAACCAGAGGGTTTAAACCGTAAAGGTAACAACAGCACATTCTACAAGGCACTGAAGCTGTAGCTTTTAATTAAATATTGGTAGTATCATTTGGAAGCACTAACACTTACCTGATATTTAAGCGGTTAGTTTTTTTTCAGGAAGAAAGAGCTTCCGTTGAAATTATTTAATGTGTCTGAGTCAGGTCTATTTTTGGAAATAATGAACAAAAATGTTCTGAAATCTAGTTGATCTGAGGTTCTGAAAAAAAATTAGGAATGCACAAATTAAGAGACATGGAAGGCAGATCTCTATTTCTCTTCGAAGTATCCTTCACATTAAAACTTTTATCTTAGTTTAACAAAATGGTTCCCTCCCCCTTTTTTAAAAAAAGTCCGTGACTTCTATGCTGGCAGTTAGCATTTTGGAGGTCATAAAACATAAGTTCCTATTCTATTAAGTAATACAGATAAGGTGGATGAGAGACAATGTCCTCTCCTGCCAGTCTTCTCTAAAACTTACTTTCTCAGTTTTGTGAAGCCTTAAGACTACACATCTTGAAAATAAAAAGTAATTATGTAAGAAAAAGGTGAATCATAAGACCACTAAAACAAATTCATAAAAGTTTATTTTACTTCCTCTTAAAAGCAGTGTCGTTCCAAGAAACTTGAATTTATGAATATTCTGCAGAGAGTTATGTGGTCGGTAATCTGCCCTGTGCATGAAAGGTGAATCAGCAGTTCTTCTGGGACCAAATGGTTTACTCTTGTTATTTGTATTTTCTTTTTTGAAATACCTTGTCAGCATCACGCACACATAAACCATTTCTTCTGGTGATAAACGGTACCACGGGGTGCTCTGAGAACCCGTCTGTAGACTCGGTTGACTTAATAAATACATATTTTCCCTGATTCTCCTGGATTATCATGTGGCACATTTGCAGAGTTGATCTCACCCGTACCACAGTGCCAAGTGGTCACTGTGATTATTTCTTGTTTCCGGGGAAATCTAGGTTTAGCACAGCAAAATAGCTGTAGACCTAGGGGTAAAATTAAGTTGGTGAGTATTTCTCTGTGTTTCCTCATGATTCCTTCCTGCCTTATCAATGCAGGGAGTGAGTTTTATTTTTCTCTGTGTGGCCAGTACTTTATACAAGACTAGGTATCCATTTGGTTCTTGAGAATGTTTGGGGCGCCTGGGTGGCTCAGTCGGTTAAGCCTCTGCCTTTGGCTCAAGTCGGCTCAGGTCATGTTCTCAAGGTCATGGGATGGAGCCCTGCTCTGGGCTGGGATCGGGCTCCATGCTCAGCAGGGAGTCTGCTACTCCCTCTCTCAGCTCATGCTCTCTCTCTCAAATAAGTAAATAAAATCTTAAAAAGAAAAAAAAAAGAAAAAAGAGAATGTTTGTTGAATAAATGAATAACATGCACAATTCAACCACCACTTATTTTTCCGCTCAGATAGCGGCTTGGCATGCTGTTGGGGTTAATGCCAAGGTGAGATGTCTGCACTAGGAGGCACGTAGGTTTTTTTTAGGAACTACAAAGTCTTTCCTAGCTTGAGACAGGAGTGAGAGGCAGAGTTGGGAATAGCGCCATTAACCCAGCCGGCATCTCCTAGGTACTGGCTCTAGGCTCAGTACTTTACATACACTATGGTGTGTAGTCCAACAGAAGCACTGAGAAAAGAACATTAGTATCCCCATTTTACAGATGAGAAAATAGGATTAGAATGATGTGATTCTGAAATCCTTCCAAAGAAAACTGGTTTAAGATTAGAATTTAAACAGAAGTTATAACATAAGTTACACCATCTGATGGTGGCTGAGAGGTTACCATGTAACAGAAGAAAGAATTATATGAATCTTATTAATTTCTCCTGTTTGGTGAAACACGTGCGCGTGCACACACACACACACACACTAAAATAAGAAGGCAAGTCTTGGAATTCAGTCTGCAGGTCCCAACTCATACCCTCAATTACATTTTTAAGTCCTTCGTTTTATTAGAGAAATAAGACTCTTCCTGACTTACTTCTAACTGCATTTGAAAGGATTTATATAAGATTTATTTAGAGTGAAGCCCATGAAAACTTCTTTTTCACTTGATTTTTTAAGTCATGTCAAAAGAGAAAGTAAATCTCATAAGAAAACTTTTATATTTTTTGCTATAGTAGTACTTTAAATGGTATGTACACAGCAGGGGCTGTGTTTTTTAATCTGTATTTGTTTAATTACAAAAATAATTTAAAGTTCCAAGTAGGTTGGGATGAATACTTATAAAAGCTATGACAAATTGAGGATTTAAATTCTTATATAGAAAAGGATTGCACAAATTTATAAGAAAATCTGTAAGACCACCATGCAAACATAGGAAAAGGATAACTACATTTCACACAGAAGGAAATATAAGTGGTTCAAACATTTTTAAATCTTTAACACTGCTGGTAATTAAAAATGAAAATAAAGGGAATAGCTTAATTCTATTTTCTCCTATCAATCAGCATGGTTTGTTTCTTTAGAATTCACAATGCAGATGGAAGTATAAATTTTTTTTAAAGATTTTATTTATTTATTTGACAGAGAGAGAGATCACAAGTAGGCAGAGGTAGGTGGAGAGAGAAGAGGAAGCAGGCTCCCTGCTGAGCAGAAAGCCCGATGCGGGGCTTGATCCCAGGACCCTGAGATCATAACCTGAGCCAAAGGCAGAGGCTTAACCCACTAAGCCACCCAGGCGCCCCAGAAGTATAAATTTTAATTAGCCAAAAATTTTGCGGAACAATTTGTAAATAGGTATCAAGAAAGCTTTGAATATGCTTCGAGGGTTCTACTCTGAGGAAATATTCTGAAATGTAAGCAGCTGTTTAAATATAAAGATATTTTTTATAAAGAAAAAAAACCCAGAAGCCTTAAATGTCTTCAAATAAGAAGCACATATAAAGACCATTTAGTGACTCTGGAAATTAAATTCTTATGACCTAACAATCATGAGGAAAAACCAGGCTACAATATTACATTACAGTTAAGCCTAGGCATAGAAAGTGTAGAAAATTGTATTTAGATAGATAAATATCCGTGATATTTATCACTGGTTATCTCTGTTTGAATTATTTTTTCTATTGGTTTTGCTATAGTTTTCTGTATTTACAAGTTTATTTTTATAATAAAAAAAATAAGAAAGGAGGAAAAACCAGAATGAAAATAAAACCCTTTAAACATATAGACTGGGGTCACCTGCATGGCTCAGTAGGTTAAGCATCTGCCTTCTGCTCAGGTCATGATCCCAGGGACCTGGGATCAAGTACTGCTTTGGGTTCTTTGCTTGGCGGGGAGCCTGCTTCTCCCTCACCCTCTGCTGCTCCCCCTGCTTGTGCTCTCTCTCTCTCTCTCAGAGAAATAAAATCTTAAACAAAAAAATACATATAGACTGAATAAAATGCAGAAAGAGCAGAGGAATTTAATCCTGGCCATCTCAGACCTGAGGTTCCTTTGCAGGCCACCTACGGTCAAAAATCCAACCCAAACCAGGTATTGGTTTAATTGACCACGGGGTCTGAGTTAAAATGACACCTTGGCATAGTGACGATCCAAAGAAATGTGCTAGTGGGGTGCATTAGTCCAATGTCTGGAACAAAGGAGGTGGTTGGCTCAGTCCACTCTCAACTCATCAGACCCTTTCTGGAGCGGTGGTTAGTGCAATGCACCACATCTGAAGAACGGTCTATAACTGGAGTCTGTCCATAAGATGGGGGCCACAATGGTAACATGTCTGGAAACCCTATGACTTCTCAACTTAAAATCATCCCCTGGTTTCTTATGACTTTCAGAATAAAGTCTTAAACCCTGTAAGACTGTGCCTCATCTTGTAAGATTTCCCCCTTTGCCCACACAGTTCTAGTCACACATGTTTCCATCCCTTGGATCCATCAAGCTCTTCCCCACTTCAGAAAGATGGCACGTACTGCCTCCCCAACCTAGACCTGCCCCCAGAAGGCCTCTACCTTCATACCCGCCCCACCCCACCCCCCGCCCACCCTGTCTCCTCCACAAACACACTTTCTTACCTGGCCAATTCTTGCCTTTTTTTAAGTCTCACATCAATTATTTCTTCCCTTGGGAATACTTTCTGACCAGCCACCTAGGAAAAGCGCCCATTACACACTCTTATTTTGACCCTGCAGTTGCCTTTGGTTAATTATCTTTCTTATGTTTGTATTTCTCGCAAGGTAGCAAACTCTATGAGGACAGTATTGGGTGTCTCATCATGTGTCTTATTCCATCTGGACTGTTATAACAATATACCATAGACTGGGTGGCTTAAAACCACAGAAATTGGGCCCCTGGGTGGCGCAGTTGGTTGAGCGACTGCCTTCGGCTCAGGTCATGATCCCGGAGTCCCGGGATCGAGTCCCACATCGGGCTCCCAGCTCCATGGGGAGTCCGCGTCTCACTCTGACCTTCTCCCTTCTCATGCTCTCTCTCACTCTCTCTCTTTCCTAATAAATAAATAAATAAAATCTTTAAAAAAAAAAA
>CM052813.1:38870793-38960794 GCA_028533885.1 Nasua narica | reverse complement strand
TTGTAAATGGAATTGACTCCTTAATTTCTCTTTCTTCTGTTTTGCTGTTTGTGTATAGGAATGCAACTGATTTCTGTGCATTAATTTTATATCCTGACACTTGATTGAATTCCTGTATGAGTTCTAGCAGTCTTGGAGTGGAGTCTTTTGGGTTTTCCACATAAAGTATCATATCATCTGCAAAGAGTGAGAGTTTGACTTCTTCTTTGCCATTTTGGATGCCTGAAAATGGGATTCTTAATCTGAAAAAGGAGAAGACAGGGGAAGAGGGAATATGATAGCTTCCTATCATGTAGACATTCTATGCAACACCATAGTGAGAACTAAGCTAGCTACAGTTCCAAATTCATAAGGAAGAACTTCTCAAAAATTAAATTAGCACCCTGCGAGAATATGAATTCTCTTTTATGAAGTGTGTACAAGTCATATTTTAATATAAGCATGGGTTGGAGTTGTTGTTGTAAAAGAGATTCCTATATCAGATAGTCAGATCTGATGACTTTTAGGATCGCTTAAAAGTATATGATTCTGGGGGCGCCTGGGTGGCTCAGTTGGTTGGGCGACTGCATTCGGCTCAGGTCATGATCCCGGAGCCCTGGGATCGAGTCCCATATCGGGCTCCCAGCTCTGCAGGAAGTCTGCTTCTCCCTCTGACCTTCTCCCCTCTCATTCTCTCTCTCTCTCTCAAATAAATAAATAAAATCTTTAAAAAGTATATGATTCTGTGACCTAGCAAATCTCTTCGGCTACAGAGGCACTACGTAAGGAAGAGAAGATTGAAGACAAAACAGGGCATGGAGCTAAACAAAGAAAAGCTTGGGGAAGAAAAGGAAACGTAACACTGTCTCCAAACATTTGATCTCAATCATTTTGAACCTTCTCTGAGGATGGGGTTGGCAGGCCTCCCAGAGAAACCAAAACAAAGCAACCTAACAGGGCATCACAAACGAAAGGGGACCTAAGTTGGGAGATGAGGAGATGAAAGCCCTGCCTTTAGACTCACTGAGGAGGGAGAGAGGGGGTGTGAATGGCAGGCTTTCTCTTCAGGGTCCTTTTCAAAGCCCTTAAAGGGACACCTCTGAAAGGAGCATTCTCCACAGAGAGAGAGGGCAGTTCCCTAAATCCAGAAGTCTGAGCATTAATGGCCCTGGCTGAGGGAATGGGATGAAATATCAAGACAACCACTTTCGTGTCTTCATTCTCCTTAACCCAAACGTGTGTCATCATTCTGGAATGAGCGAGGCCTGTTCAACAAACCCAGCTTTTATCGTCTCCTTTGTGTTTGCTTATTCATAGCTCAGAAATTGTCCAATGGCCTTCTTGCTCTCAAATCAAAAGAATGAACATTGCCATGGAAAGAAAAACCCAACCTCCATCTGGTTTGAGAGAAAGACCCACAAGATGTCTCTGCCTCAGGGCTGAAAGAGGAAAATGAAGCTATGCTATGTAGCTTTGCCTTAAGGTGGTGACTTCTTTCGACGGCCGTGTGTGGAGACTCTTCTTGAAATCGAGCACAATTTTTTTTTTTGTTTAATTTTGACAGCCGCTAAAAATACTGAATACTTATTGTGTGCGGTTTCAGGCCATGTGCCGAAAGATTTGTACACATTATCTCCCAAGTCTTAAAAAACAGTCTGGAAGTGTGGGCACTTGGGTGGCTCCGTTGGTTGAGCGTCTGCCTTCAGCTCAGGTCATGATCTCAGGGTTCTGGAATCGAGCCCCGCATCGGGCTCCCCGCTCTGTGGGAAGCATGCTTCCCCCTCTTCCACTCCCCCTGCTTGTGACCCCTCTCTTGCTGTCAAATAAATAAATAAAATCTTTAAAAAATAAATAAGTAAAAATAAAAATTTTAACCTACTACCAAGAAGAGAGTATATTCAAGTGTCACCTAACAGTCACTTCACATTTTACCGCATTTCCTTCATCTATTTTCTCTTTGCTCCAGACACTAAGACCTTTAGCCTCTGAATCTCTAAAAATGAAACATATTTTCTTACATACTATTATCACTCTTAAAATAATAAACAATTTCTTATCATCTCATACCTAGTCTATGTTCCGATTTCCCATATTGTCCCCAAGTTTACTGTTAGTTTTTCATAATCATTAAATTAAGTTCCTCATGATAATGACAAGAAATTGTAAGAAAACTTGCTTCTACATACAAAGCAAAAGTGGGAGGGATTTGGAAGCAGAGTGAAGTGGGATCGATACCTACTTGCTCTGGGTTTCCCCCGGGCTTTCTGGGAGCTCACCTTAAATTATCAGCACGACTCTCAGACCCCAACTGGATCTGAGCTCACGTGAAAATCATGGCACAAGGGTTAAGAGCATGGACTCTGGAACCAAATTTATTACCTATTAGCTGGGTAACCTTGGACCAGCTCATCTCTCTGTGCCTTAGTTTCATTACGTGTAAAAGAGGACTATGAACGGTATCCTCCTTGGAGAGTTATTAGAAGATCTAGATGAAATAATATGAGAATTGAATGACACTTTGTCATTGTCGTCATCATCATCATCATTATGATAGGCACTGGCTTTAGGTTAAAAACTGATCCTACAGTTTTTCAGGACACAGGAATGATAGAAACTGAGAATGAGGATAATGGCTGGATTTCAATGACTTTGCACAATTCTTTTTCCAAATTCCCTTTTTATACGGTCATATGACCCTTTCCACAAGAAGTTATTTTAAGTGCCCCTGCTTAGAGCTGGTAAAAACAAACACCCAAGCAACCCACTGTCTTGAGCTAGTGTCCAGCCCCTTTGTGTGGCCCCCTCCAACCCAGCATCCACCTCTGGCCTTTGCAGAGGAGGAAGCTTTTGGCCTTTTTTAAGCCCAGGACCTCATGCACCTCATAACTCCCACTTTGCTGCATCAGCTCTCCTCACTTATCTGAACCACCAACTTCTCACTTCCCTTTGCTCTATAGCCTTGCCTTTTCACCCATCTATCAGTGCAGGTTCTCTTATTTGAACTTGGACCACCCTCTTTTTACTGTCTTTTTCCTTATTGTGTTTCAACAAAGGCGAGTCATTGAACGAGCCATAGAGAACATCCTACTCTATGGGAGGCACTATGGCTAGCACTGAGAATACAGAAATGAATAACACAACATCACTACTCCGAGGAGCTTGGAATCTAAGGATCTCACAGAAGCCTTCCATGATCTGCCAGCTTCCCATGTATTGCTTATATGCTACTTGTCTGGTCTGTTCTTCCTTTATAGGAGTGTCACAGACAAAGAGACGTAACAGTCTATATTATCAATCACCCCTTGGATGAGTTACATCATACTGATTTGTGTATTCGGGCAGTTAATTAAAAATTTCTTCCATTTAGTCTACTAATATTTATGATTGTCATAAAAATAATTTTGGACAGTGTTGTAGCCTATGAAGCAGAACTGGAAGAGTAACAAAGAATTTTAAATTAAAACTGTTCCAGACCTACGAGTCACAAAGTAAAGGAAGCTTTCCAATTATACATATGGACTCCAATTCTGCAGAATTCCTATAAAAATCAATTATTTCTCTTTCCTGCCAACACCTATTTCTGAGCCCTTATTGGTTGTGCTGTTGTAAAAGTACTTCGTGAAATTGGACAACTGTCCACGTTTTCAGCAAATGGAAAATCGAAGGCAACTCAAGACGGAGCTCCATAAAGAGAAGGACGGAGTACTACTAAATCTCTGAGAGAGCCTCAGAGAAGATTCCCAGTAAATAAATGGCCAGCTCTTTGCACGTAACTGGGCTCCTTTATCCCCAGGTGCCTTCATGGAGCTGTCACAGTCCAACTTCTCCTTCTTCCAGCTTAGGAGGATGGTTCCGGGTACCTCTACTCTGCACTTTTTAAAAAAAAATATTTGAGAGTAAAACACGAAACACTTTGATTGAGATTGTACCTAAGAAGCCTAAATCAATTCCTGATATTTTGAGGCACAAGCCTCAAAATTAGAAAGGAGGATTCAGAGTCATTAAGTGGGGATCCGGCAGAAGTAATAAGAACGAAGAGAGAACCCAAGCGCAGAGCCTGAAGAGTCCTATCGTGGGGCAGGCAGGAGGTGCAGGGAACAGGAGGCTGGCCGGGAGCCCCAAAATTCTGACTTAGAAAACCTACCTTGTGACAGACACAGGGCTACGCTTTAAGTAGATATTCTATCTTATAGTTCTCAAATGAGTCCAGTATAGGCCAGGGAAGTGTAACTCAGAACTATGTACTATTGCTAACCTACTAGAAAGGCAGCATAGAGTAATGGTTAGAGGACGCCCCAAAGACCGAGGAACTGGACTAAACCTCTGGACAACTTTGAGCTACTCACTTAAACTCCTGGGGCACTTCATTTCCTCATCTGTAAAGAGGAGATATTAATAGGCCCCACTTCATAGCATAATGTGAGCATTTAATGACCATTCCGTGTCAAGCACTCTGCACATACTGAGAACTCTGTAGATAGTAGCCATTTTTATCAGAGAGGCCTTTCCTAATACCCTTTATGAAATTTTCTGTCATTCTCTGACTCCTGAGCCAGCTTTATTTTTCCTCTTAGATTCATCCCATTAAGCATCATAAATGTTTATCTGTTTCTAGTTATTCTCCCTTAAACAGAATGCAAGTTTTTATTTGCTACTTATCCACAATATGTAAAAAAAAAAAAAAAAAAAGGTAGCTGAGATGTATAGTAAGTGCCCAGTAGCCATCTGGCAATTGACTAGATGAACTTATCAAGGTCCTACAGCTAATGAGAGCTGAGCTAAATAGGACTCCAGCTCAGGGCTATTTGGCTCCCATTTAAGCACTTTCTACTGTAAGAGAAACTGAAAGTCCCAAAGCTATAGATTATTACTCTGTGTGAAGTGTCTCATTTTAAGTATGAAAATACCGCGACTAAAAACAGTACATTGTACGTGGAGCCTGGAGACTTGAGGTCTTATCGGGTTTTAGCTATGTGACCGTGGGTAACTCAGTGCATCTCATCAGTCTTTATTTCCTCATTTGTAAAAATGAGAAGAGTAAATAAAATTATTTCTCTGACTTCCTCAGTTCGATTTTTCTCTGATTCTATTGCAAAGAATTAAGTAAACCAAAGTCATTAGCAAATAGTTTCGTAGCATGGTATATTTTTGTATTCAAAGCATCTCTCTGTCCTTTTCCCTTGTACGGTGAATAAAGAGGAAAGTTAGAAAAGAAATTACAAAGAGAATTTTGTAGCAGCTAGCAATCTAATTGTGTTGTAACCTACATTGATTTTTCTCCTTGAAATCACCCTTTAAAATCTTGGCTATTCCAGAGAAATCACTCTTTGCATATTTGGCTGCAAAGACGAGGACCCAAATAGCAAATAAGTGTTATCAGTGGTGACAGAAAGAAGTGTCTGGGAACAAAGCCAAGTGGAAATCTAACCTGTTCCCAAAGGCCGCCAGTGTTCTTTGATTGCTCACTTCACTAAACTCCTCTGACTCTTAAGATCTTTAACATAAAAGAAAACTGTCAACCATTGTTTACCTAGGTTAAGTGTGTCCACCACCTAGAAGTGAAGTCACTAAGGGGTTGTAGCTTATATTTCTGTATTCTTAACCTGTGCTTAGTACAGGGTAGACATGTCAGATGCCCAGTGAGTAATTAATTACTCTTGGATCGTTCTCTCTGTGGGATTCCATTTGGTCTACCAACTGATCACCCACTCTACTACTTCCCTCTGACCAACCCTTTGGTTCTGTTTCCTTCTCCTTTGCCTTTTACCTTAGGTATGGCACTAAGTAAAGTTGGTTCCTCTTGTTCCAACTACCCTCTTCTATGTTTCTCAGGTGTAACCCACCTCTGTGGATGGCAGTGCCATATTAGTTCCTGACTTTCTAACTCTGATTTTCTGAAGGAAAAAGTGATATGTCCAGATTTTGGGAGGAGAGGTGGCTTGAATGATGTTGGTGGTAAAGATATTAATGCTGAACAATGTCATGAGAAACGCAATCCTGTTTAAGCAGATTTGCTTTTAAGTCCCATTTCCTGGTGCTCTCCTTGGGCTTTCTTCCTTTCTTTCACTCTGTCATTGAGAAGCTGGGCATTCCTCTTATCCCTTCCTCTCATAGCTCAAAACAACAGCAGGAGAAGAAAGGACACATGCCATACAAATGTGAAGTGATATTTTGTCTACATGTGATCAAAGTTATACCTGAACAGCAGAAAAGAAAGTGGGAAAACATCCCAATTATGAGAGCTAGAATTTATGAGAGTTAGAATCTTGGATCATTTCTTTTTTTTTTAAACTACATTCATTTATTTTTCCCCCCAAATATGTTTACTTTATTTTTTCAGTGTTACAAGAATGATTGTTCATGCACCACACCCCGTGCTCCATGCAATACGTGCCCTTCTCAATACCCACCACCAGGCTCGCCCAACCCCCTACCCTCTCCCCTCCAAAACCCTCAGTTTGTTGCTCAGAGTCCATAGTCTCTCCTGGTTCATCACCCCCTCCGATCTCCCCTCATTCACCCTTCCCTTCCTTCTCACAATGCCCTCCATGATTTGTAAGTGAGACCATAAGATAATTGACTCTCTCTGCTTGACTTATTTCACTCCACATAATCTCTTCTACCCGTCCATGTCGATACAAAAGTTGGATATTCATCCTTTCTGATGGAGGCATAATATTCCAAGGTATAGATGTACCACGTCTTCCTTATCCACTCATCTGTCGAAGGGCATTTTGGTTCTTTCCACGGTTTGGCTATTGTGGCCATTGCTCCTATGAACATTGGGGCACATGTGGCCCTTCTTTAT
Source organism: Nasua narica (assembly GCA_028533885.1). Lineage (NCBI taxonomy): Eukaryota > Metazoa > Chordata > Mammalia > Carnivora > Procyonidae > Nasua > Nasua narica. The sequence goes on along the minus strand of CM052813.1, from coordinate 38,954,007 downwards.
ACTGCATCTGCTTCTTTGGGGTAAATACCGAGTAGTTCAATTGCAGGGTCATAGGGTAGCTGTATATTTAATTTCCTGAGGAATCTCCATACTGTTTTCCAAAGTGGCTGCACCAACTTGCATTCCCACCAACAGTGGAGGAGGGTTCCCCTTTATCCACATAGAATCTTGGATCATTTCTAAAAGATTTCAATACGTGGAGAAATAGAGGCAAATGATATTTTCTATAGAGCAATCTCATTTTGGAAAGTGTTTGGAGTTTGGATAGCCTGCTTGGGCCCTTTCCATCTCCAACTTTTCATGAGTAGAGGATTTGAGCTCTTTAACATTGAACTTCTACTGTAAATGTGTCTTAAAAGATTTTATTTAAAATAAGCTGACGACGCAAATTATGAGAAGAACAGATTTCTGAAGAGGCACTTAGCTTAGCAAACCAGCAGTCATATGCCAGCCTAGGAAAAAAAATGATGTCATATCTCAGCAAGCTATACTTTCCTAAATGCCAAAGACAGCAATATCTTAACAAGTAAGGAATGTATTGAGTTGGTTAACTAATATTATCAGTGATTTAATATAACTTGAGCAAAGCTTTGACATACTAATTCTGAGATATTGAGGGAAAGGTAGCAAAAAATCACTAAATTCATTATGTATCAATAATTACTTTTCATTTTTTATTGCTCGGATGTACTTAAATAAAATGAGAAAATTAGAACTAATTTGTTTAGGAGGATTTGATTTCAGAAACTCATTTGCTTTTTCTTCACATCTTTAACTATGGGCCAGGGCAAAAAAACTTGTTCCTATAAAAAATGTATATGACTCGATCAGTATAGCCAGCTTTCTCCTTAATTCTTTTGGAAGCATGATGAGTATTTATACACAATCAAATTAGTATGTATCAATTTCAAGAGCTTAAATATTTGAAAATAAGAAGTGTTATAGGGAGCTAGCGAACACTTTTAGGCTCTTTGCTTCGCCTCCCTTGGCGGTATCCTGTTGTTATTCCTAAAACTAGAAATCTCTTCCAAATATCTCTAGGTTCCATTATAGCCCACTTATAAAGCATTATAAAGCCAAGTTCATCACTTTTGAATCTACCTCATTTTTCAGGCTTCACCTACTGAAGTTTTTAAGCTTTCGAAAGTTTGCAACCCTCCATATAAAGAAAAATATCTTTCCATCCTAAAAAATACAATAAAAGAGGTTTACCTAGTATTCAGCAACTTGCATTTATGCAGCATTCTGTTAACTAGAACTCATTAACAAGCCCTTCGGGCCATGCAGTTTACCAAAACTTTCAGTTGTCATAATGACATTCTATGGCATTCAGTATTTGAAAAGAGAGAACAAATCATGGTTAAAATAAACACATCATTCTATTTTTCTTGAAAACTGGTGAGTTTTACATATTATAATTTTTATTATCATACTTGTGTATTTATTCCTGACTTATTCCACAAATAGCATTTCTTTGGTCCTTTCTCAAGTGTCATGAATTCTGGGATTCAGAGAACAAGTCCATACCCTTTGTTGTTTTATAACTATCACTCATCTTGCTGATCCTACTATTCTCTTCTCTTATCTTCTTAGATCTTTTTACACCAGAGTGAAAACTGGACGTCCGTTATACAAACTGAATGCATGCATACACTTACACACACATACACACACACACATTTAAAAAATATTTTCTCATTCTCATAAAAGTTTTCATCTTCCAGGCGCCTGGGTGGTTCAGTGAGTTAAGCGGCCACCTTCCAGTCAGGACATGATCTCAGAGTCCTGGGATTGGATTGAGCTCTGCATAGGGCTCCCTGCTCAGTGGGGAGTCTGCTTCTCCCTCTGTCCCTTCCCCTCTCATGCTGGCCCTCTCTCTCTTTCTCTCTCTCTCTCTCTTTCTCTTTCTCAAATAAAATCTTTTTTCAAAAAGTTTTCATTTTCTATTTTCCCTCTATATTCTACTTTTATTTCCTATTCTGTCTCATGTCACATTTCCCATTCTGTGTGAGAAAATAGTGTAAAGTGAACTGTGGAGGGAAAAGAGTGAACAAACTATTCATTGGAGAGAACAGAGGATAAACTGGCTCTGCACAAATGGTCCCCTTTTTAGCCCAAGAGCAAATACTTATATGCACATCCATAGATCACGCACTAGTTCTTAAGGAAAAGTAACAGCAGACCAACAAAAGGGAGTCTGGTGTTGGGATTGTACCTGCATCTGGGGGTGTATTATTTTGGATAAAAAAAGCCTAGATTGCTGTGAAATGTGTAAGCCTGATGATTCACAGACTTGTACCCTGGGGTAAATAATACATTATATGTTAATAAAAAAATTAAAAAAAAAAAGAAAATTAAAAAAAAAAAAAGCCTAGATTGCCTTCAACTCACCTTAGACGATAAAGTTCATTCTGGTATTAGAAACACAACACACAATGAATCAAAGTAGGCTTGACATGTGTTTTATACATGATAGAACCCATTTCAAGTTTAAAATCAATTCAAGTGAATAGTGTCTAGTGATGTAACAGTTATATGGTGCATTGTTTCTGTGTGTATGCCATCTCAACTTTTTTTCTTATGTTGATTTGTTCAATTAGGGATGATGTAAGATGGTGCTGAGTATTGATTTCAGAGACTTTAAGGAAATGTGATTAATTTGTTAGTAAAGATGCACTTATCAGTAGTTCCTCTGACCTGGAGCCTTATGAGCTCAGATGCTGACTTTGACACTTGTCCTGTGTTATTTTAGCCAAGCTAAGTTACTTTAGCTTCAGCTTCTCCACAACAATAGGGATTGTGATTCCATCTTATAGCATTATTGTGAGGGGCAGATGTGAATGGATCTTCAACTCTGCCTGGGAGATTACTTTTTCTTCTTCAAACCAGCCAGGGAGACAATGGGATAAATTTCCATGTGTATTTCAGATAAATAAAACCAGATTTTAAAAGGATCCTCAAAAAAAAAAAAAAAGGATCCTCAATTTATGTGCAGGTGATGAATCGCTAAATTCTACACCTCAAACCAATTTTACCATATATATTAACTGACTAGAAATAAAAACTTGAAAAAAATCATCATTATATTTTATAGAAGCAATAACCGTGTTTTTGTGGCTTGGGAGCAAACAGGATACAAACAAATTCATTTCTTTTTTTCATCAGGAAAGAAAGACATTCTCTTGTAGCGTTAATCTTCTTTTTGAATTAAAGACGTATTCAAGAAACATGTCCCCCACACTTCCCATGCCTATCTATATCAATTGAAGATTCAATGAAAAATCGCCAAGAAAAAGTTTTTAGGAGAGAAGTTTCCGAAAGCGAAGAAGTGCCTTCCGAAGACAAGGAAACCAAAGCATTCCGTGACATCCCAGCACAGCAGCTCGTCCTGCTGAGGGCAGTTCTGTTTTACTCCCACTCCCAAATTTAACCTCCTTTCCCCTTACTTTCCCTTTTTATTCATTGCCTAAAGCCTCATTACAGACTGGGGTTGATATTTAAGTTAGATAAAGAGAAATAATCATGACTTCGTTTTAATTTGCCTCTTGATCTCTTTGTGTCCGATACATGAGGGAATTAGATACTAGAATACACATCTCGCTCCTGGTCCTATCAACAGGGCCCAGCAAGATGCCCAGTATGTGGCAGGTACTCAGAAAAAAGTTACTGAATACAGGACTGACGTGCATCTAGCGTGCACTGGTGTGAATGGGTTTGTTAAGCCCTGATGTAGTTCTGTTCTAGAGGTAGAGAGCTACAATCCTGCGACTCCTCCAGTGCCCCTTCAACACTCCTGGCCTCTTTCCTCGGGACACCCCCTCCTACAGCCTTTGATTCAGCGATTAGTGGATTAATTCCTGACAGTTGGGAGAGCTTTCTAGACCTCCGGAGCTCTGGCTACCTTCAGCTGTGGTTGGCGAGTGTCACATTAAACTAGTTGCGATAGATTTCTTTTAAAGATTTTTTATTTAGGGGCGCCTGGGTGGCTCAGTTGGTTGAGCGACTGCCTTCGGCTCAGGTCATGATCCCGGAGTCCCGAGATCGAGTCCCACATCGGGCTCCCAGCTCCATGGGGAGTCCGCTTCTCACTCTGACCTTCTCCCTCCTCATGCTCTCTCTCACTCTCTCTCTTTCCTAATAAATAAATAAATAAATAAAATCTTTAAAAAAAATGCTTTTTAAAAAAAAGATTTTTCATTTATTCGAGAGAGAGAGCGAGCGAGCGCATGCACAAGTTGGGGCAGAGGGAGAAGGAGAGAGAATCTTCAGCAGACTCCCTGCCCTGAGCACAGACCCCATGTGGAGCTCAATCCCCGGACCCTAGATCATGACCTGACCCCAAACCAAGAGTCGGACGCTTAACCAACTGATCCACCCAGGTGTGCCTAGTTGTGGTATATTTTTAATATGATCTTTGTGCAAAGCAATATTCTATGTGTTGATTTAATAATATCTGCCAGTCCTGAAGCAACAAAAGGCAGACAAAATACAGTATTCTGAGGAGCATAAGGCAGTGGAATGGAGGAGAGGTGGAAACCAACCACGGGCAGGTAGGAGGGGTAGGAAAGAGGGAAAAGCAGCAGGAGGAGGACCTAGTATAAGAGGATCACCACCCGCAGGGATCCGTTCCATACAATCCCCTTTCTTGTGTGCATTTCATCAATTTGAACTGTCTCCCCAGGATGGGGAGTGAAAGCTCTTTGACAACTATATGGCGCAAGTCTAGAACCAGAGCTGTAATTACTGTCTTCGCTATGCTGACACCATTGTCTGACAAAATATTGTGCTGAACATTTTCTTTCTTTTGCTCTTTGTGCTGGCTTACTTTGGGTAAAATAACATCAGTCAGATTCATAATCCACCCCGGGTGAAATCCTGTTATGACGCACTCAAAGGCTGGTGTCTACATTGTTTCCTTGTGCCGGGATTCCATTGTATTAAATATTGTTGAAAATCGGGTACTTGTGAATCTTTTGGTGTTTTGTCGAAAGGTATTACAAACTGTAATTTAGAAAGCATTAAAGAACTGTTGCTGAACATAAGAATTGCTTCTGTTTGGATTAGAGCTGAGTTTTGCAAATTGTGTCCTGCTAAACTCCAGAAGAGGGAAAGTCAATTTGATGGCCAAAAATGTTTGGGAAATACAATGCATGTTGGAATATAAAAGGCTCTGAGAAGTCATGTATTAAGAAAAATGTTTAACTTTTATAAACACAAGATTTCTCAAATTTATTTGACTCTCCCCTCTCTCTCTGTCTCCGACTCTCTCTCTCTTTCTTTGTCTCTCTGTCTTTCTATTTTTGTCATGAAATTCCTAATGTGGGATACTAAGTTTGAGAAATGGAAATTTTGGGTCAGGGTATTCATTCTCGCATTTATAGGGCACCTGCCACATGTTTGGAAATGGACCAGACTGGCAGAGCAAAGACAAATAAGGCAAAGTACTAGTTCCTGAAAGGCCAGAGGAGAGGCAATACAAATGATATTATGGAGTTGTTCTGTTTTATTTTTTAATTGTGGGAAAACAGGAGACAAAGCAACTGAACAGAAAAGAAGAGAGGTTAGGAACATCTCTGAGAAAGTTTCCCTGGTGAGGAAGTCTCAGGTAAGAATATGGCTCAGTCATTAAGTGGCTGCCTTCAGCTCAGCTCATGATCCCAGAGTCCTGGGATCCAGCCCCGCATCGGGCTGCCTGCTCAGTGGGAAGCCCCCTTCTCCCTCTCCCACTCCCCCTGCTTGTGTTCCATCTCTCACTGTGTCTCTCTCTGTCGAATAAATAAAATCTTTTTTAAAAAAATACATTCATGCAAATGTCAGGTAGTAGAGATTTCTAAAACAGCCAACAGGGGGGAAAAGACTCTCTCAAACATCCTCTACTAAAACCATTGAAGATATATTCTAACAACATAAATTCCACCTACCTGAGGACATTGGGTATGTCCACATGTCTCCCTTAAGATAGCTAGCTCTCATTTTAGGTAGTTTCATGGAAGGTGAGTGGTGGCCACAAAGGTAATCTGCATTTTATTTTCTTTGACACATTAAACACTAACTATTTCGGTCTTAACTGAACATCTGCCGAGATCCTTGCTCTCTTGCCATAGCTGGACAGGGATTTAAAGAATGTGCCAGGTTTCCCTGGCTGTGAACTTGTTTTTTCTTGTATCCAACATGCATACTGGCATGGCCCTTATTAACTAGTTATTCATTGGATGGGGAGTGGGAATGGGTTGAAATCCTTGATGTGGTTCCAAACATTGCTGGCGTTCTCAGCCTTAAAACCAACAGCCCAAAGACATCTGAATGTCTTTGATGTGTTCTATATAGTACCTAGCACTCTAGGGGTGCAGCAGCACCCTCATGGGCCAGTGAACGGAAATGAATGGGTGTTGTTCTCTCTTTAATAAGGAAAGATCGAATCCCTCCATTCAGCCCATCAATCCTCATGCATTATTTTGTTTATTTCTTTACAGTGACCTTATAAGGTAGAGATGATGGTATTTTTACCATTTTTCCTGGGGCACAAGTGAGGAACAAAGATGTCGGGCATTTATTCAAGGTAAGAGACAGAATGAGGAGTAAAACAGGAAAGCCTTTTCATTCCAAAACCTAAATACATTTCCACTGCACCCACCACAATGCCAAGAATAAGGGGATGACTGACACGTATTTTTTACTACTCTAAAATAATTCCAATTCAGTGTGCTAAGCTGATGACAATAGTCTTCACTTTCGATAGAATGTACTGTGCTTTCTTTTCCCAATGGAAGTAATTTACCATTACTTACCTTGTTCAAAATGGTTCAAAGCTGAGTCCATTATTCCTTCACTTCTTTCCCTTTCTCTAGTAAATACATTCCTTGTAGGAATTGGTCCAGTTCTTTTTAAATAAGGAAAGGATGGTTAGAATTTAGGATATACTCAGAACTCTTCAATAGCTGCCCTGTCACTCTTGGGAGAGACACACACATGAAGAGACAGGATTTCCAGAAGTGTTAGCTAGTTTAAGATGATTGTTAAGTATTTCTTCCACTTCAGAAATAGTTCAATGACTGAAAATATCTTCTCCAGGATAATGGCTGACTGAAAGGCAAAGCACTAGTCCCAAGGTTTTTTAAGGGTATTGACAACATGCTATAGATACTTAAACAGAAAGAGTGAAAGGTGAATTAAAATAGGCAATGTTTTCAATTGAATATTTTTTCAAAACTTGGTATCAGAGGAATGACCCAGTAAAACAGGATTTAGAGGAAAGTAAGACATATGAGTGGTTCTTAAACAGACACACACCTTCTGTGAATCAGATGAACCGTGAGAACTTTTTATTTTTATTCATTTTTAAAGATTTTATTTATTTATTTGAGAGAAAGAGAAAGAGCATGAGTGGAGTGAGAGGGGTGGGGAAGGGCCGAGGGCAAAGCAGACTCCCGGTTGAGCAGGGAGCCTGACGTGAGGCTCCATCCCAGGACCCTGAGATCATGACCTGAGGCAAAGGGCAGACGCCTAAATGACTGAGACACCCAGGTGCCCCAAGAACTCTCTTTTTAGATAGGAATATACAGTCACATTTTATATTTGGTGGGTTTGGTGGTCCTGACACTCGCCTCCAAACCCCACCAGGAGGCTTTGAGGTGGTCCTAAAGAGCTTGGAAAAGAAAGAAGAAAAAAGGAAAGGAAAGAAATGGAGAGGAGAGGAGAGGAGAGGAGAGGAGAGGAGAGGAGAGGAGAGGAGAGGAGAGGAGAGGAGAGGAGAGAAGAGAAGAGAAGAGAAGAGAAGAGAAGAGAAAAGAGAAAAGAAAAGGAATTGTTCAGAATGAAGAAGGGCAAAAACCGTATGATTTCTCAAGTTACCTTTGTATCTCTATTAACCTATGATTCCGGTGGCCCAATTTTTAAATGTTGCTCTAAAATCCTTGTCCTGAAAGTCTTGCTTCCTATTTGAGGCCTTAATAAAAATGCCAGAAGCATTAGTGACCTGAAGATTTCTGCCATTCTCCAGCAAAAAAAAAAAAAAAAAAAAAAAGCCAGGCAACCAAAACCATGGAAAGGGAAATGTTTATATTAACTATGCATATCTCTAAAATTAATGTTAAAGTGTTTCCCAAATATTAATATGTATACAAATCAACTGAGGATCTTCCTAAAATGCAGATTGTGATTCAGTAGATCTGGGGTGGGATCCAGCATTCTGCATTTCTAACAAATTCGTAGGAGGTGTTGATAGTGTTAGTCTAGGGAGCATACTTAGTAGTAAGATCTAGTAGTAGGACCATAGTCTCCCCCACTGTTTGCTCAGATATGTTCCAGAGCTACTTCACCTTACCACTCAACTACAGCCTAAACCTACTTGGAGAGAAAGATCCCCAGGGCATTCGGTAAGAGAGAGTAAACTGACTTTTTTCCTTAGAATAAGACTCGACGATCTGAGTTTTGCATGATTTTGTTCTCTTTCTATTTCTGAGGTACCTAGAACATTTTGGTGTGTCTCTAAGATCTGAGGTGGTTTATGAGTAATGCCCATGAATGATTACTCTTCAAATTAGAACAAATTTAAGATTACGCCTTTAAAAATATTGCTCTCACTTGCTGAGAGGCGCAAGAGTTGGAGCCAGAATTCGTAAGTATTGAGAATTACAGTCAAAAGCTAATAATTGATGCCGAGCAGATAGACCTGTGTCATCCATGTGTGGGTGGGAGATGAGAACCACCGATCTTTCTGGTAGGTAGCACTGCTATTTTCTGAGTCTTCAAAATATGGATGAGTCAAAGATGAATAAAGGTCACTGCTCAGAAAGATGTCTTTCTGAGCCAAAGATTAACTTTCTATGTTAACGACTTGTGAAATTTTTTTTAGCTGCTGGTGTTATCGATTACATTTTCAATGAAAAAAAAATCCCGTGGCCATTCCTAAAATGGGGTTGAACAAGCAATCCTGAAAATTTGTGAACACTGATTTAGCATTTAATAAATATATGTATACCTAACAACAGTTGTACAAGCCAAGAATACGTCATTTCATGTTTAAGGGGATGAAAACCATGGCTTTCAATAAATATTCTTATAAAAACCGTATAAAGAACAAAATTGGACATGGCTCACTTTTTCATATTCAGTTTATTTCAATTATATATATACATATATATATATAATTTCTTTCACTAGTCCTACTTTGTGGAAGTTAGGTAAAATAAAACATGTGTTTTTGACTACTTGTTCAGAGAGAATAACACTACTATGGAAAAGAACATTCCAAACTCAGCATGGAACAAAAGATATAGTCACAAAACATTTTCAACTTGCTCCTATTTTAACTACAAAATTTACTTTAAAAAGTGTTACATTGTTTCTTTTAGAAGTATTCATTTTCCCCTTTCTCTGTGCGGCAAAACGATTCTTTCCCACCTCTTTCCACAGTTAGAACTCTTACTCAGAAAGTAGTAAGCATGAGATTGCAGCTGGCAAAAAAATGTTTACAAATGAAAGATGACCCAAGTGTTAAAAAATGTGCAAGGACAAATAGGACATCACAAGTAATTTTTAAGTGACTTCAATGTTATAGTTTCTTACTTATTTCAATTTTTATTCTTAATTATGAAACATTTCAAAATAATGTCAGAATGTCATATACCCACAAGTTTGTACAGGTATCCATTCTATTGTCTTTTAGCAAGATTTTTTTCGCTAAAAAGAAAACATTAAAAATACTTGTCAGTGTCATCAAAGAGGTGAATCATTTCAACTGAAATGATCTGCTATATTCCATATAAAACTCATCAGAATTTTAAAGGATGATAGAAAGATAGAAATTTTCTAGCAAAAATTATTTCCCATGCCTCTTGTACCATGTCAATGTTCAAAAATAATACCAATAATAATCGGAATTTGGGTTTGCTTACAGGGGAAATTTTTTTCTAAATAAATTAACTAAAAATAGAATAGAATGCATTTTGTAGACTTTCTGTTAATAATTTTCATAATTATTGTAAATACATATTTTCAAAAAGGTACCTTAATCTTTCTACTCCCATAAGTCCTGTGCCTCATTTGTGTGCAAAGGTGGGGGGTAGGTGTGTGTGAAATATATTTATGTGTGCGTAACTTTAAATGTTAACTTTTTAAAAACTTAAAATGAGGTAAAGATTCTATTCCACTCTCTTCTGAAAGTCCTTGATGGTCAGCGGATATGCAAAGATGTGATTAGTAACACACAACAGTTTTAAAATACAAAAATTATTAATAATTGAAACAATAAATTAACTTTTGTAAGTTATAGTCTATTTAGAGATTATTTAGATGCTGCAAGAAAATATGGCTTTGGTGCTCTTTTTATGTAAGGCTAGAAAGTAAATAGTAGTTCATCTTTCCCTTGCAGGTAAAGATTAAAGAGGAAATTCTTAAATTTCAGACAATGCTGTCATTATTATGGAGTAAAATGTGAACAAAGAGTTGTATGTGAAGTGCCCTGGGCCAGCCCTTTTGATAAAGCTGAAGATGCCTATGTGATTTGCTGTGTGAGCCATTTATGGCTATGTCCTATTAACTCTGGGTTTACTATGATATTATGTGTATTTGTCTTGTTTGCCTCAAACAACTTGTTTGCCTCCAAGTCTAAAAGAGAATTCTTTCTCTTTTTATAGGCTTACAATAGTTTTTGTTTGGGTTGATTTTACTGCTGGAGGTGAATTATCCCTTCATTGCCTCTTTTTATTCACTATGATACATAATTTTGGTTAAGCAATTGTATAATCCTTTCTATAATATTATTCTGGTCTTTGTATAAAAGCTTAAAAATGTGTTCCACAAATGAAATGCTTATGTTTGCATATTCAATATCTTACCTATTGGACTTTGGATACAGTCTTGTGTAATGGAACTCATTTATAATGAAATCTTTTTCCTTTTTACATATTATGTTTAAAACAGTTATTTCAGTTTGATATTGTATTTTTTCCATGATAAAATTAGAGTCTTTTTTTTCTTACTTCAAAGAATGCTTTTGAGTTTTCTATGAACAGAATTTGCTGAATATTTATATACATATATGTTTATATGTATATGTACATATGCTTTAAGTTTCAGTCTTTTACATCTTAAGGCACATTTTTCATGATTTGCAAAATATTTGCTTTTTCCTTTATACTGTGACTATAAAATTTGGAAACTCATTTTCAAAAATATTAGGAATATTTTAATAGCAATAACCGTGTTAATTTTTGTTCCTTATTTCTCATTCAAGATCAAGATGGCTGGAGATTTCTCAGTTCTTTAAAAGAGAGTTCATGATTTCAACCTGTTTTAAACTGAAGTGTAGATGAGTCTTTGAATCCTACCTGTTTAGGTAATACTAATGACCATTAAATACAACTGACTTCACAAGTCAAAACATACACTTAAGTGTCCGAAATGATAAATGGTAGATAAACATTTTATTCAATTGAATTTCATACAGAAAATTTTAAATTTGAATCTTTTATATAGTCCTTATCTCAAGTGCTCATGCAAAAATAATTTATGTAATACATCATCTGCATTGAACTTACATAGTTGGCTAAAGAAAGGAGCCTATGGGAATACCGAGTCATTAGCAAACATCTGATGAAGATGTTTCACTGTGATCGAAGAAACCATTTTTCACACGGAGATAGATTCCACCATCAATAAAATCCCACTACGAACTTTGCTTCGCCTCCCCCCTCTCCCCTGCTGTGAAATTTTTCGTTGTGGTAGTTAGACCGACCTTTGCCAAAAACAAATTACATTCACACACAGAAACACAACTACCCTGTACCCGCACCCCCCCCCCCCCATCCAGATGCTAGGCGCCTCTCTGGGCTCTCGAAGGATATAGATAAGTAGGACCGCGAGAATTTCTGGCTCGTCACGTGGTGCGACCACCCTGCCAACTACCGTTCAGTATTTACTTGAAAACTTCCAGAGATGAGCAACTTATTGTAACCTCTGCCTTCAAAGAATTTCAGCCCAAGTGGAAAGGATTAGGAAAGCATAAATCTCTCTGCTTGTATTCTATAGTACGGAACATTGGGTCCACACAACACAATAAAAACGTGTTTAGAGATGACCCATTGCATTTCACAAAGCGCTCTCATCCAAAGGTAGGGCCAGTAGGTAGGTTCAGAGGGCCCTGGCTATCCAAAAGAGGATGAAATCAAATCTGGGCCACGGGTGAGAGCACCTGGAAAAAATCAAATCTGGGCCGCGGGTGAGAGCACCTGGAAAAAATTCATGGTGGAGATGGCATCTGAGAAAGGCCTCGAAGCACCCACACAGTTGCAAATGCAGGCGCGGCCACTCCAGAGGGAAGGATCCCCCACTTGGCCAGTTAAACCGCGGGGCCCACGCTACCAGGCACCGCTTTCAAAGACCCGTACAAACGCGGGGGTCCCACCTAGGAGGCACTTCCGCCGTGCAGTTTGCTAAGTTTGGATACTGAGAGTGCGCGGAGGAGCTCCGGCTCTCGCAGGTGGGAGCTTCTCCCCTCCTTAGGTCGGACTCCCTGCGAGACGCTTCTGCCCGCAAAAGGCTGCGGTGGCCGGAGGGGCTGTCGCAGCTGCCGCTTGCCCCACCAAATTCCGGCGTTCGGGAGCCGAGCTGCAGTGGAGAGACCTGAGTCCCGCCCCAGCCCGAGGGAGGACGCGCAGCGCCGCGACCCGCGCTCCCCAGCCGGGGAGTCTCTTTCCTCCCCCTTTCTCCCGCCGCGGCGGCGGAGGTGGCGGAGGCGGCGGTGGGGCGGGGCGCGGGCGAGGGGCGGAGCTGAGGAGGAGCCGCGGCCGAAGCGGCCCCGCGGCGGCAGGTGTGGATGGGGCGGAGGTGCGGCTGAGGCGGAGGTGCGGAGATGGCCACGGCCGCCTGCGCTCGCCGCGGGCCAGGGCTTCGAGGCCGACGGGCTCCTCCGAGGAGCTGAGGGAGCCGCTTCAATCCGACACAACTTGGGGCGCGCAGGTTCCACGTCCGACGCCCGGAGGAGAAGGGCGCGCGTCCCCGACCGCGGCGCCCGCGCCGACCCCGAAGGTGAGGCGGCGCCCGGCTTGGGGGCGGGCGTGGCGGGCGGCGGGAGGGTGGGCGGCGAGTCTGCAGACCCGCGCGGAAGCGGGGAGCGCGCGGGCGGCGCGGCTGGGGCGCGTCCCTTCCCGAGTTACTAGGGGGCCTCGGGTCCCCGCACTCGGCTGTCTGCGCCGCGGGGACCCGGGCGGGGATGCTGCGGCCGGCCACGGCGGCCCTGGCTCAGCGCAGAGCTTTCTCCTTCGGTCGCCCAAATAGCAGGTTGTTTCCCCGGCCTGACCTCGGAAGTCGCGGGTCCCGCTCTCTTCCCCTAAACGGCGAAGGAGGAACTGTGGGTGTCCGGGAGCGGATTGGGGGCGAGCGCTCTCAGCCCGCGATGGTTGAGGAGAGCCCGCTCGCTAGTTAAAATTCCTGTCACTTGGCAACTTCCTCTGCTGGCTCCCCTCTTCGGGGGAGGGGGAAAAGTCAGGCGAGGTTTAAATCCCCACCTAGTAGGATTACAGTTTATTTTCGCCGTACATGGGTGGGAAAATGATGCTCTGTAAAATCGTGGTTTTTCCACCAGTGCCTCACTTAAAAGAGCTTCGCATCTTGCAGCCAGACAATGGCAGTCGTGAAAAACACGACCGAAGTGTTCACCTATCGCCGCGGTGGCAGGGGAGAAGTTAAGGAAAACTTAAGCATAAGTGACTCCAGAATAGGCTTCTTGCGGGGCCTTTTTTTTTGCCCCTGCACGAGTGGTATTAGGTCTGAGACTGACAGCTCAAGACCTGCACTCGGGTTGGAGTTGAGGCTGTGGCCGGAGACCCCCTCCCCGCCCGGCGACTCTTGGTTCTGAAATTGGGCCTCTCTGCTCCCTTCACTGAAATCATGGCAGCTTGAAGTGTAATTAGGAAAATGATTCTCTCTCTCTCTCTCTTTTTTTTCCTCTGGAGTTTATTACCTCTGCATTAAAATATGTCTCTCGTAGACAGAAATTTAAACAATATTCTGGTTTATACTTTGTTTTAAAGAAATTGTGCTTGAATTGGTAAAAAAAAAAAAAAAAAGAGAGATTTAAAATCGCCAAGTTTAGGTTTGTTGTGGAGTTTTGTGTTTGATTGAGGCAAGGAGTGAGTTTTAAGTAATTTTTTCAAGTGTACTTCTGATGATTTTTTCCTTGTTTGCAGAAGTTAATCCTTCAGTGAAGGCCTTTTACGGAATAAATGCAAAAATAACAGTGGTTTAAGCCCACCCATAAGAACTATGGTCTGCCCCCGGATTTTTTTGTTGTGACAACAGCCTCATGAAAGTTGAGCAGTTTCCTTAATCTTGGGATGTAAAAAAACATCTTGAGTTGAATTTTAGGCCTCCGAATGAAAAATGTTTGTGTTTATCTTAATAGATTATCAGACTTTATGGAATTATCAGTTTATAATAATGTTTATTTTTTATTTATATCCCATTGGGACATAACTTGTTGATATTGCTTACCTCATTGGCAGATGTTGGGAAAAGTCAAGAAGTTCATTTAAAAGATACAGAGTTATTCTCTGGGTGAAATTTTATAGTTCTGAAAAGCATGTATCAGAGACAAAGCTCTTGAATGATAGCATTAACTGTTGACTCTTTTTAAAATTTTAAATAGATGACTAAGAAGGGAGATATAAAATTCTTCATACTTGAGCATAGTTTTTTATTTTTTATTTTATTTTATTTTTTTAAAAAAGAATTTATTTGACAGAGAGAGAGAGAGATCACAAGTAGGCAGAGAGGCAGGCAGAGAGAGAGGGGGAAGCAGGCTCCCTGCTGGGCGGAGAGCCTGATAAGGGACTCCATCCCAGGACCCTGAGATCTTGACTTGAGCCGAAAGCAGAGGCTTTAACCCACTGAGCCATCCAGGCGCCCCAAGCATAGTTTTTTAAAATGCAAGTGGAAAAAAAGTTAAGGATATCATTTTTGTACAGTGTAATAACTAGGTAGCTATTCTAGAAGCTGTAAAAATGCTTGAGAAAGTAAAATAAAAAGGTAGCTTAAAATCACGTACTGTACTGTTAGAATTTTAAGGAGAATGCGTACCTATAAATCTCAAATACTCAAGTGAGCGGTATTAAATTGTATCAAATAGAAGAATTTTCCTGCATATGATTTTTTCCTAGAATAAAAATATATTTATTTTGACTTGCTTTAAAATCAAAGTTGTAGTTAAATTTTGTTGGTACCTATATGGGATAATTCAAAAGTTACTAAGATGTCTTTTGCTTGGGACATTGACATTTAGTGACAGATTAAATTTTTCATGTAATTGCCCCAGCTTTTCTTCATTCTTGATGTATCTAGGTATTTTTAACATCTAAACACCATACAGTCTCTTAACAAGCTTAAAACTGTAAAAAAAACAGTAGAATAAATTCCTGATTATTAACATTTCAGGGATGAAATCTAGCTTTAAGATAAAAATGGCTTATTGAAGACATTTTAGAATACATATAATGGTATGATTCTGGGTCAATGTTTTTTGATAGTTCTTTTCCTATTCTTTGAAGTCATAAGGTAAAACAACAAAAAAATCAATAATTATGTTTTAATAGGTTCTTGATATATTTAACACTGTTTCCTTAATAGCAATCTCCCAAGTGTTTCAAAAATTTTTGTAGAGTGATTTATTTTCTGTTAAGATATATTTCTATAGACTAGAAAAAAAAACTTTTTGAATTTAGAGTAGGCCAGTCTTAAATAAAAAATAATGAAATTTGATCTTTGTATTGTAAAATGTGTTTCACTAAGCACTTTTTAGCTGTCTTCTTTTTAAACACTTAAGTGTATAGAAAGTAAATCAGATATTTTACTGGCAAAATATAAGTGCCCTAATGTGCATGCTTTGTTAATGACTACTGAGACTTTTTTCGCCACATCGATTTGAGCAATGGAGTCGAGAAAATTATCAAAATAATTTTGAAGAAGATTGAGGTGAAGTGAAAAAATCCAAGCATGATTGCGATATATCCCTGTGTTGGTTTGCAGCAGGGAAAGGGTAAAAAAGAAGAGTTTAAGATCAAAATTTATCCACTTTAGTCAGATTCGCTAGCACTTTCTACTTTACTGTATAATTGACTTTTCAGCCAGTGCCAGTATGTAGTTATTGAATGTTTTAATATAGCAGACAGCAGACAAAAATAAATCTCATTTGAAAATCTTTCATCATGGCTTTATCGAATATATAGCCTACTCTGTATTGTCTAAATACCAACATTGAAGCTATTCAATATTTGAGACCAATTTATAAATTAATTATGAGTTAATTAAATAACTAGTTTTCATTTTAAGAGAACTGCCCCTTTTGAGGAACTATTTTAACATTACGAATAGCACTCTCCTTTAAGTAAAATAAAAATGATTATGTTAATTACAAATTATACTTTTAGCAAGGGGAAAATGCAGTTTTTATTGGCCTGGGATGCATTTATGCTAAGTCGTTTGTGGCCCAGTTTCCATTTCTGTATGTGTGTTGGCTCTGACAAAGGATTGAGTACTGAGGGATGAAAAACCATGAGGAGAAAATTAATATAAAAGCTACGTGGGTTGATCCAGTTCTGCTCAGAAGCCTGTGTCCACATGAATTCAGAACCAGAAGAGAAATTCTGACAGTCTTATTCCCCACAGCCCTTTTCCACTGAGTCCCGTGAGTTAGCAGTGGCAGAGAAAAGAGGAGTCCTCTCTGCCATTTGCAGAGCTGACTACATGATCCACAGCAAATCAAACCCAGGAAATCTTTTTAGTCTTGTCCAGTTCAGCTCCACTTCCTTGCCAGGGGCATAACAGCTGAAGTTAAAAGACTTCTACCCAAATGGGAAAATTAGTGCCATTTGTGTAGAGGCAGTAGCCTTATTCAAACTGCTTTCAACCTAATTGAAAAAAAAAAAAAAAAAAAAGACAGACTATGACTTGATTATGTCCTCCAGGGTGGGTAGCACGCAGAAGACTGCAGCTCAAGAATGCCTTTAGGTTTTTCACTTAGTTGAAAGTAGTTATAGTTTGCACTGTGTTCTCAGGGTCCTCTGTGTGTGTGTGTGTGTGTGTGTGTGTTGTTCAACTTGTACAATTTGGAATAGGTGAAAAGTACAACAAAATGGTGAACTTCAAGGTGACCAAGATGGGATAGTGTTGGACACGTGAAAGTTCCTCTGCTCCTGCCAGTACTTCCATTATTGAGGTAATTCTTTGGTGGATTTTCTTCTGTGTATTGTAAATCTCAGTTTTTTGCTTAAAAAGAAACCTAATTTTGAGAAGGGGAGCAGAAAAAGAAAAGAACTTTGTCTAAAAACCAATGCCATTTGCCAATCTACGTCTTAAGATAGCTCTGTCAAATTTCAGGTGAACTTTGGCCCTATTAGTAAATTGGATATGTATTAAATAAGGTTAAAAAAATCAGCTCAGAAAGGCCTGCTCCAGAAACTTGTGGTATGCGTGCTTTCCTAACTGATCCAAATGTAACATGTAATTACCAATCAAGACCAATATTCTTATGCATTTGAGGTGAAACTATTCTGGAGTCCAAATGTTAATGTGGGAGAAGGATTGGCCCCCCAAAAATCAAACTGATAAGATCTTACTAAAATAACCTGAGATTTTTGAATTACAGTCCATGCTCAAGTGGAAATTCAAGTCATAAAGTCATTATTGAATAACCCCATGAGGTAATTTTTTCCTTCTTTAAACCTGACCTTTTACCTATTATCTCAACTTCATTAACTTAATTTAAAAAGAAAGTCTCAAATAAGAAACAATAGGCTAAAGAGATACAGTATGAGATCTTTGTGGTAAAATCTACATATAGTGCATGAAGTCTTCTAAATTAGGATTTAACTGGCTTTTAACTCGAGTGGGCTTTTAAGTAACTAATTGGTAATATTGTCACTTGACATTTCCTTTTCATATTCTGTGCCATAACTCAAAACTGATTTCCTTTTTATGGGTAACAGTGGGACTATGTTAAATTAAAAAACAAAAACAACTTATAGTTTACAGCCTGTAATACAGAACATCATTGCCTGTTTACCAGCACCTAAAAAGATTGTAGTGTGCTTCATTATTTCTTTTTGGTCTTGGACTTGGGATTAGGTTGATATTTTTTTAAATGAAAAGCGTAGCTTTAATTCCTTTATAGATGACTATATGTATATTAACTATTAGTTATGATGGTCATTTGACTTGTACTTTTAAGTAAAAAAATTACAAGTTAGTACCTGAACTGATGTCTGATAAGTAACATTCTAATTGCTCTTAATAATTAAACATTTGAGGGGCACTTGGGTGGCTCAGTTGGTTAAGTGTCTGCCTTTGGCTCAGGTTATGATTCCAGGTCCTGGGATCAAGTCCTGCATAGGGCTCCTTGCTCAGCGAGAAGCCTGTTTCTTCCTTTGCCTGCTGCTCCCCCTGCTTGTGTGCTCTTGCTCTCCCCTTCCCTCTCTCTCTGACAAATAAATAAATTCTTAAAAGAATAATAATAATAATTAAACACTTGAAATTTTATTGTAGCTTTTTTAACATCTGAAAAATTTTCTAGATTCATATAAAAGAGGAAAATACAGTATGACATCTTAATCTTGTTAAATATTAAGTGAGATTAGCCAAAAGATATTTATTTTGGTGATTTGTGGTTTTTCAGCCAGAGGTACTGAAAATACCTTTATAGACAAAAGAACAATATATGAAAAGAAATATAAAGTAAAAGGCTAACAAACTAGATTTGGTGTTTTGTTTTTAAAGAACTAAATCTTTAATATAATTTTTATTTTTGTGGCCTGTAGCTTTTCAAATTCTGGAGAAATGGCAGTAAATCGTATTTTATGACAAAGATAATCAAAAGATTTGACAAAATCCAGTTTCCCTTTAAAATGAATGTATTTAGTAGTTGGTAAAAGCTAATGTTCTATATTCCTTTTATTAATTAACACATTGTCACAAAGAAACCAGTGAAATTGGAAAGCTAGTTATACATCAGTTAAGAATAACTTGAAAAACAGATTTGTTTGAAAAGTAAATCTTCCTTCTGAAGGTGGAGTTCATTGTGCCAGTTGTAAGTGTTAGTGGAATTTTCTCTTGCAAAATTTATTAAAGGAGAAATAAGACAACTGTATATTTCCAAATAGTAGGTTACTATGTGTTCGATAGTTCCATTAACTAACCTAAAACCATAATTCATACTAGGACTATGGAAATATAAATGGAACAGTGTAATTTGTTATTGTTCACTTGTATTCCAGAACACATGTCCAAATTATTATCTAGAACCAACACAAACCACTGTCCTAAATTTCTAGGTTTCAGTGTCATTGAGATCTTTTTTTTCAAGAGCAAATATTGAAGTGTATCCAACTCTTCTAATTGCCAGAGCTATAATAATGAGAATTTTAACTCTATTGATTATTTCCTGTGTGCCTGTGCTTTGTTCCACGTGCTTTATCTGCATTACCTCCAGTAATCTTCGCGGCAACCTTACAGTCTTGGCGCCATGATTACTCCTCTTTTACAGACAACTGTGGCCTGGCGAGATTAAAGAGGTCAGACCGCTAGTAAATGGTGTGGCTCCCAGACTCAAACCTAAGTTCTTCCTATTCCCGCCTCTCTATTCTTGCTTCCTCTCCTTCCCAGGAGTTAAGCAGAGTACCTGTGGAACTCCTCTAAAAAGCTGTTTGGGGAGTCACTTGTCCTCAGCTATAGCACATCTTTGTCTTTGACTTTTAGAACCAGCTCAAAGTCTTTCATGTCCAAGGCTGGCAAAAGACAGAGATGACCTAGGTTGTACTGTTTGTGATGAAAAGAAATAGGCAGTGTCTTTAAAGTACCAAGCCTGATCATTTCAGAGCGGCTTGTAAATGTTCTCTGGAGATCATTCCAAAAGAATCCGAGAGACGGTTCGTTTTGTTTTTTGGAATCATGACACTGAAATTGAAATACAGTTAAGGCTTTTAGGACACCCAGCCGGTAATAGGTGTTCAGTGAACAAAACAGTGAGGGAATGAATAAAAAGCATTTCTTTGCCCGTGAAAGCATTAATACACGTTGTGTGTTCACGTATGGATACCGAGTGTGGGTCAATTACCACTGACTGTGCAACCTTGGACAAGTTACTGCACCTTCTTGAACCTCAGTTTCCTCTTTTGTGAAACGAGAATAATTATGTCTTCCTCACTTAGTTGTGAAGATTAAATAAATGGTGATTGCCTTTCCTTTGTTACCACACCTGATCTTTTGTGTGGGGATAAAGCCCGTTGGAGTAGTGAGGATTGAGGGGAAACTGCCGGAGCCCGCCATAATGAGGCTGTGAGTTGCGGTAAGAATTCATGTAACTAAACCCACCAGAAAAAGAGTCAAGACCGAGGAATAAGATGAAAACGGTGCTTTGCTGGTTCGGAGTAAGGGTACAAGCCCAAGCAGAGAGGAGCAGATCCAGGGCTGGATCTCTAGTGTTGACTGTGGCTTTAGACAATTTGCCTGGTTGTTGCTCTGTAAACTGAGACACACTTCAGGGCTACCCAAGAGCCTCTCAGGTGTGGTCCATCTGAAAGCCCTCCCTACAAGGTTTCAAGTGCCTGCGGTCACTGTACCTCTTTTAGGGGACTTAAGGGGAATGCCACATAGGAGGACATTAGCATTCCAGACACACACACACCCTCAACTTCCCGATCCAGGTTAGTACTTCTTGGACCTGAACCTTCCCCTTATTACCATCTTCCCTTCCCCCCCCCACTCTCTCTCTGCTCTCTCTGATAGCAGAGGAGGTAGGGAGTAGTTTTTATTTTGTAGAGGTTAAAGACTCTGCTCGCCTGTGCAGGAAAATTGCATAGGCCCCCTTCCAGGCTACCATTTTGCAGGGTCTGAAATTCTGTGTAGGTACACAGTGAAAGAGCAAAAGCGGAAGGCTACAGTGGGAATGGAGTCAGTTTTGCCAGCTGGACAAAACAAGGATTAAAACAGAAACACAAGGAACTTTAATAGCAAAGAAATATATATAGGGGGAGTGTTGGGTGCCCAGGTCAAAGCAAAAATGTTAAAGACAAAATTAGACAAATTTACATGAGAAGAAAATAAAACTGTAAAAAACAAATTTCGTAAAGGAAAAATGACTTTTAAAAAGCAAAAGCAATGCAAGTTTAAGGCTTTTCTTCATCAGAGTCCCCCTTTTGAGTCCCATTGGAGCAGAGTGGTTATATACCAGGAAAGCAGAGCTTTTCCGTGCCTGGGGAAAGTGGGGTTAGGAAGAAGATGATGTGGAACAACACTCTGGGACACCACCAAATCCAAATTAAGCATTTTGAAAGGGAGATATTTGACAAAAGAACATTCTAAAGTTACTTGAAAATAGGAAGCCATTCTCTCTTTTTGTGCCTGAAATGGAAAACAGGGACTACACAGATTGAAAGGCACCTGAAATTTAAAGCATTTAAAGAAACAGCCAGAAGAATTTGTCATCAGAAATGTTTCAAAAAAATCATTGGAATCTCGGCACCTGGGTGGCTCAGTCAGTTAAGCATCTGCCTTCTGCTCAGGTCCTGATCCTGGGGTCTTGGGATTGAGCCCAGCATTGGGCTCCTTGCTCAGCAGGGAGCCTGCTTCTCCCTCTGCCTGCTGCTTCCCCTGCTTGGGCATATTCTCTCTCTCTCTCTCTCTCTCTCAAATAAAATCTTTAAAACAAACAAAAATCATTGGAACAAAAAAGGTAATAAATAGAGACAACATGATAAATAGAAAAGAAACTTCCAGAAATAATAGCAAATTCTGCATTCTCTTTAGGTCAGAGGTACCGATACAGTTGGTGGAACCTGTGGCATTCTAGAAAATGACACTACTTTATGCACAATTGTATGTGAGAGTGAGCAGGGAGAAATGAGCTAACATGGCTTACCAGTTTCCAGCGCCTGCTCAGTCTAGCAGAAACTAGGTTAAGTAGGTTGCTGTGGATAGAAGTCTTAACGCTCCCTTTTGTTGTCTCCCTCTCTGATCCCAACATCATAGGTGCCACACAAGAGTTTTGTACTGGGTATGGAAGCTCTGTGTCTGAGGCCCAGCTCAACACTTGACTTCTGGCCACGTGGTATGGACACACATCACTTTCCACATTTGCTAATTGTGGTTAATGCTAACCTTCCTCACAAGGCTGTTAGGAGAATCAAATGAGCTCACATATACAAGTATTTTGTAAGTGTACCTGAATGTTTTTACTGTGACAGGTCTTTTTGGAATTATTTCCAAATAGAAGAAGAAAAATGTGGTGAGTTCATTTTTTATTCTCTTCAATCACCAAAGCTCTTGAACCTTTAAAAATGACCCCACCTAAATGCAGGGCTTCCCAATCTGGAGTCCTGGATCACACGGGGCCCATGGTTAAAAATCAGGGGATCATGTACTTGGATGCAAAATAAAAATGTGTTTGCTTTTTATTTGTACTAATTGCTGATAGAAATTTAGCATTTCCTTCAAGTAGTGGAGTGGAGGCAGCAAGTTGCAGTAATATTTTAGCAGGACCTGTGATTTTGTCACCAGTAAAAGTCACAGGTAACTATATCACATTATAATTATTGCTGACATCTAGAAATGTCGTCTACGTGTGACATAGCATTGACCTATTATTTATTGGACACACTGCTATGTCTTGTTATTTAATATATTGAGTCACATATATTAAAATGTACATTTTACTATTTAGATATTTCAATGTAATTGCTTTCCTTTGTAACCTAGTACCTAGTATATTTTACGCATTTCATGTGAAAAGGGGTCCATAGATGCGAAAAAAAAGTTTGGTTTGTTTTTTTTGTTTGTGTTTTTAAGATTTTATTTATTTATTTGACAAGAGAGAGAGAGACAGTGAGAGAGGGAACACAAGCGGGGGGGGGGGGGGAGAAGCAGGCTTCCCGCTGAGCAGGGAGCCCGATGTGGGGCTCGATGGGATCATGACGTGAGCCACCCAGGTGCCCCAGGTTTGTTTGTTTGTTTGTTTGAAGTTATTCTTCTAACAGAGGGCCTACTGGCATCCCCAGATACTGATAATAAAAGAAGGATTACTGGTATAATGGCTGCTCATACAGCCGTAGCTGATAGTGTACTCCAGAGTGAGAAAGTCCAGTTATACAAGTTAAAATAGCTTCAAGTTATAATAAAACAGTGTGCTGGACAATCAAAGTTATAGATCTCTTCATTCAGTGCCACCTCTGTCATGCATGGTAGATTCAGGCCAGAATGTGCAGTGTACCCAGAGAGGTGAAAATCACAGTGCACGACAAGCCACATACGCGCCCCCCCCCCCCCGCCGCCAATTAGGTGCTTGCTAACACCTGCAGATGAGGTCTGAATGGCAGGCAGGCAGTGAGAACGTGCAGTTAGAGACCCAATGAGGAAGGTAGATGTTTACATTTCATTTTTAGATTTCATTTTGTGTTTTTGCCATTGCACATTTGACTTCTAAAAAAAAAAGGGCAACACCTACGATTATTCTGCTCCCATGGGTCTTTGTTTAAGCATCCATCAGACCCCTTATGTATTTACATCTTCCTTAGACGGAGTTTGAGTTCCTTGAGATAGCAATCCTGTCTTGTCATATCCTCTGCTGATTTTATTTAGCACCTAATAAGAGATAGTCGAGTAAATTATACTGGTGTATACTCTGAGGGGTTGAGACCCTTTTTTTATTGCATCCATATTCTTCTTTGCCAGCTCTGCTTTCTGCTTAAAAAATTAGGCTGGGTTCACCTATTCATCTTGATTTCTTTACTGGGTATTTGAGCTTCAAAAACAAGGATTTGGTAGTCGCCATTGTCCTGGGTTTTGTCACAGCTCGTGATTTTTGACTGTGATGTCCTAGCCGTCTGATAATGCATGACTTTGAGATCTGTAGTGATACTCATCATGCAGGCACATGAGTGAATCAGAATCTTGCAGAACTGGAGGGCCCCAGATTCTCTTGTGTTGGTGATCACAGAGGCCAAGAAAGGTCAAGAAACTTACCCAAGCTTCACAGTGGGTACGTGGTAAACTCAAGAGCTAAGCCCAGTCTCAATCCACCACCCTTTCACCACACTGGCCTTTCCCTAAAGTGTGTTTGATCCTGCAAGAATCTGCATAGGATTCTGCGTAACCGATTCTAGTCGGTTAGTTGTGAAAATACTGCGTGCCAAACATTCTTATCTATTAAAGATTCTGAAAAGTTTTGCAATAAAGAAACTTGTTTGATGTTAATCTACTATTTTTAAGTTTTGTGGTCTTTGACCACAGAATCCTTTTTCTCTCCTGCCCCCAGAATCCCCAGAATCCTCTGGGAAATGCTACCCTTCACAGTGGTGAGCTTTGGTGGTGGTGATGGTTAACAATAGCATTTACTGAGCACTTAGCACTACGTCACGGGTACTGTTCTAAGTGCTCGTAATAAGACTCACTTAATCCTCAGAACCACCCAAGGAAGCAGGTAATCTAATTGTTGCCATTTTGCAGATGAGGAGACTGAGGCCAGAGAGGCAGCTGGTGTAGAGAAGTTGTATCACTGAGGCAGCTGCATTACACTGTAAACCAGGGCTTCTCAGCCTTGTCACTGTTGACATTTTGGCCACCTAATTTGTCCTGGGCAAGGAGGCTGCCCTGGGCATTGTACAGTATTTAGCCGCATCACTGGCCTATACCAAGTTGTGTTGACTAGAAATGTCTGCAGACATTGCCAAATGTCCTCTAAATTGCTCCTAGTTGAAAAAAACTAGTTGAAAAAACAAGTTGTAAACTTGCAGCAGAAATACACTTTCCCAGCCGACCTGCTTAGTAGCTTTTGCAGTGACTCACGATCATGATTGGGCCAATTACACATTGCAGGTTCTGTGACTGTGTCAGGTTGCATATGCTTATATGGGGGTGGATGTGAGTTGAACTTGACCCATGTTGTTCTCTTCCACTCCATTTCCATACACTGCTTCTGGTGAGAGAGAGAGCCAAGAGGCCAATATTGTTGCTTTTGCCTGCAACTACTTATAACGGCCCTGTACACATACCCAATTCACATATTGTTTCCATTTTATACTTCCCCTTGGACCAGACCCCCGTAAACACACACACACACACACACAGTCTTTTTTTTCTCTTTGTAGTAGAGGACTTAACACATTTGAATTACTCTACAGTAAGAAGTTATGTCTGAGCCAAGATTAATTGCTGCCAAGGAAAACATACCCAACAGTGAATAACTCACAAAAATTTGGTGAAGAAAAAATGAAGTTATATGATGAAGTATACTACTAAGGTACTGAGTTTTGTTTTTCTAGTGTGATAACCTGTTAAAATCACACACTACAAATAGATTTAAGACTTCTGGCCATTGTTTCTTTGTAATTTAATATGCCATTTTCGGGAGCAGTTGAAGAATAGTAAAAAAATAGTTTAAATCCTGGCTCTGCCAAACATTTACTAAGTGACCTCACCTCTTTTTTTTTTCTAAGGGTTTAGTTCCTCACCAGTAAGATGGGGTAATGATATGAAACATTATATTGTTGAAAGGTTGAAAGGAGAAAATATATGTCCAATATCCAGCCCACATCCTTCCAGGACCAGTTTTTTCAAGGAACTCTACCATGGCTTGAACTTCATAATCCTTTCTGGTAATTCTTTACGTGTAAACCAATTGTCTTTGAAAGTAACAGAGATATTATCAAGTGGCCCAGTGCAGGTAACTCTTATTACAAGATGCAGTTTGGAAGGCAGGGAGGGTACATACAGTACTCAGCGCCATTGAATCTTGAAAGCTTTTCATTTAAAGAGAGCAACAGAGCGAAGGGCGGGAGAGAAGCGATTCACAGAGGAACTTCAGGAGTCAAAGCTTATCCTCTACTCTTGGTGGCCATTTAGTGATTCAACCTTTCAGTGGATATGTGAGTGCTTACTGTGTGCTGGACAATAAGCAATCACTAGGGCTGGAAAGAGAGCAAATAACAAAAATAGCAACTCTAGCTCTCCATTTTTCCCCTTGGAACTTAGATGGTGACTGTGTCATGTCTTTGTCCCAACTCCTATTGATAGTGGCTGCCTAGAATGCTGGTTTGATGAGGGTGTTCAGGGTTGGCCAAAACTCATCAGAAAGAATGCTGCGATCCATTAATGTCTGCCTTGGACAAGAGATAACGGCGGTGACGGTAGAGGATTTGACAGCCCTCAGGAAGTGTGGGTCTCACCCATTAATATATCATGAAACAAATTTTGTGGATCACCATGAGCACTATTTAAGAAAGGAATTAGAAAAACCACCGAGTGAATTGCACATAGTGATAAGTATTGCTTTGTGAAACTTTTGTTTTAGTTGTATACATCTTGTGTAATAGGTCATGATGTAAGATGGATTTCCTACAATGGGTCCTGTAACAAATGTGATTCTGGTGGTTACATGAACTCCTACTCTTTTTTCTCTGTGTTCATACTGTTTTTGTTTTTCTGAAACAACATGGTATATTTGATAGTTTGTGCCTGATTAATGAAAAACAGAACAACTCATGTAATCTAGGAGTCATTCTTCAATACGTGGTGTGTTTATCCTTTGAGTCTACTTCCTTTAGAGTCTTTGTATTTTCTGTGGAGTCATTAACAATTTTATTTATAGTCCATTCTGAGGGGAGAAGTAGAAGTACCACGTAGTTAGAAGGCACTTGAGTAAAGCTGGCTTTATAATATAGACCATGCCACTTTAGAGCTGTGTGATCTAGAGAAGCTACTCAGAACTTGGGTTTTGTGACACCACACGTTTATTTTTACACACACACACACACACACACACACACACACACACACAAGATCTTGATTCAGAATTCTCTGGTTATTCCCTAGAGCAACATAGATACATGTTCTCCCATTGCTTTGGCAGATCATATCACATGGCAAGATTTTGTTAAACATGGGATATAAAAATGTGGCTACCTATCACATATTGAGAGCATGTCCATCATTAATGATTAGGGAAAACCAACACCATCTTAGTACTCGACCCAACATCTAATGGTTCTATTTGATTCCCAAAGTATCAGGAGAGAAATGAAGCTGTAATAAGAGAAGTGTCCATAGAAGGAGAAGAGTATTTGGAAACCGTGAGGATAGAGAATAGGGAACAAGAGGGGAAGAAGCAGAATAATATGAAAGACCACACTTTGCTTCTATTCTGATGGTGGTTTCAAGCAGAAGATGGTTATTTAAAAATCCTACAGCGATGCTGTATAATTAGGGAAAATCCTGCTGCATGGCTTGCCTGGCTGTTCCTTAGATAAGAATTACATATTTTAAACATTCTTTTAAAACACAATAATGACGTGCCTGGGTGGCTCAGTTGGTTAAGCGTCCTTACTCTTGATTTCAGCTCAGATCATGATCTCAGGGTCTTGCAGTTGGGCTCCATGCTGGGCATGGAGTCTGCTTGAGATTTTTCTCTGTCTCCCCTCACCTCTCCGCGTCATCATTCATGCACACACAATCACTCTCTCTCAAAAAAAACCAAACCAAACCAAAAAATATAAAATGAGAAAGCACCTTGGGTTTGGAATGAGACAGAACTAGGTTGGAATCCTTAGCAGATCACTTCACCTCTTGGAACCTCAGTGGTCTCTCAGGCGAAATGGGTGTAATACAGTATTTCACAGAGCAGGGATCAAGATGAACCGAGAGCCGTAGCACATGATGAATGGCCACAAGACGTTCTCTGCAATCTCCTACCCTACTGGAGAAAGATTTGGAGTTTATTTTTAAAACATAAGCAGTTTCCACATGAACACATGTGAAAGCATTATGGACAAGATCAGTGTTTTGAGAGCATAAAGTAGAACTTTCTCAAAGGACCTTTGATTGAAAAGAGTCTTTCACACCCTACCTGTGTACCTGTGGCTGCCTGCGTTGCCTGGGTGCCAGAAACAGAGGGAAAAGAGCCTACCAAGACCACTGCTTACACCAGCTGGCTCACTCGCCATTGCGTTTCATAGTGCAGGCCAGATAAATAAATGGTGTATCGTACACGTTTAATGTGAACTTGGTATTCCTTGTTCTCACAGACAACTTGTATTTATATCTCTGAATTGGGTAAGTAAGGCAATCAGACTATTCCATCTGGTCTAAGGGTTTCCACTCAGGCCTTCACATCTTAAGACTCTATGGTTCTTCATCCATTTGAATTGTGATCCACAATATCTCTGCTATTTTTTCTTCTAGTTTAATATCTTGAAGACATTTCAGCTTTCACTTGGCTTCGGCAGGATCTATACCTATGATTAGAACATTGGCGAAAGTGACTGTTCTATCCTGACTCTTCCAACCCCTATCTCCTCTAAAAGTCCTTCTTTGTGTATTAAAATATTTGCCGAAAGCAGAACTTCCTTTTCAAGAAGTAATTCACAAAGTGCCAAGTGACAAGCCGTATTTGCACGTGAGCACAGATGGTGTACTTGTCAAAACAGGTACCTGTAATGCATGCATTTTATAAAAATTCCTGGAAAAATGCACCTTACTGCTCAGAATGGACACTTTTAAAAGTGGGCATTCACTTGGCTTACTTAGAGCTGACCTTGCTTGCCCAGGCAAAATATGCTGCACCGTAATCTCTCCCACCCTTCCAAGAGTTTTCTGCCCTCTATCCATGAATGACTTTGATGTATATTTTCTTTTCTTCTGGCTCCTCTATAGATTGACCGTAATGTACCAACCAACCACTCATGGCTTTGTTGGACTTTTTATCTGGAAATGTTTTGCTTCATTAGTTAGGAGTTTCAAAGACGTAGGAATACTGACTTTATGGGAAGGTTTTGAAATTGCCGCCCTGCAAATCATAGAATATTTCATCACCACAGTTAAAATTCCAATAGGTACTGATTGAAGAAGAAAACAAATATTATTTTGGTAACACAGAAGACAGCTACTGTATCATTTTCCCAGACTTGGGAATATATTAATTAATTTCAAGTCTGCACTCTTTCAAATCATTGAAATTTATGAATTAGCTTTAATTTACCTTTCAAGATTTACTAATTCAGAAGCATGATCTTTAATACAGATGTCATGAAATTTTTAGAGATTTACTGGCAAAATTCTGCAATTATGAGTCCTAAAGGAGTAAATACTTTCTAAAATTGTATTTGTTTAGCCAGCTCTGTTCTACCTTCGTACTCTTAATATTATTACCTCAGATTGTTATAAGCAATGTGCTCTTCATTGAATTTTTGAACACTTGGTTATAATTTTAAGAAATGCCTGCTAGCTACAAATAAAAGCTAAGTCAATGCTAATATGCAAAAATCAAAGTTTTTTAAAAAGACCTAAGAATTTAAAATGTTTCAATTTGTTTTAAGATGGTCATTCTTTAAAAATCTTTTAAAAAATCTTTTTGACACTCATCATCAAGGTGAGAAAATTTAAACAATTCAGTTTCTGCTTTTGCCAGTAGGCATTTTATGCTAATCAAGTTAGTACCTTGGAAAGCTGTCAAGGGTTTGATAGCCGACTGCAGTGAGCCATTAACTCCAGAAGCCAAATCCCCCCTAAATAATTTTCTAGAAACAAGAGTTTTCTGATGTGCTCAGACCTAACAGTGCTTCCCACTTCTCTGCAAATGCCCCAGACCTTCATAAACCTCCACCATGTACTTACTCACTTGATTAATTTAATACACACACACTGGCCACATGGAAGGCCACACAGTGTGAAGGCTTAATAACACACAGAGGTACTCCTGGCGGGTAGGTGGGCATCTAACCACAGCCTCACCAAAGTTTATAATTTCCTACAAGGAATTCGCTGGGTTCTTCTTGATTTTAAACAGGTTCTCACTATTGGATCCACTAGAAGTGTGCCTTTGAGAGATGATCTTTTTTGCTCTACGCCCAGCCTGGAGCGCAACATGGGCTTGAACTCATGACCCTGAGATCAAGACCTGAGCGGAGATGAAGAGCAGACTCTTAATCGACTGAGCCACCCAGGCACCTCAACACTCTAAAAGACTTTTAAAAACATCATCTCTTGGGACGCCTGGGTGGCTCAGTCGGTTAAGTGTCAGACCCTTGATCTCAGCTCAGTTCATGATCTCAGGGTATGGGATCAAGCCCCACATGGGGCTCCACACTCAGAGTGGACAAGTCTGCTTGTCCCTGTCTATCTCTGTTCCTCCCCCCACTCATGCACTCACTCACTCTCAAAAAAAAATTTTTTTTTTAAACTGTTAATAATTATAGAATTGATCAAATTCCCACAATCAGTCGCAAGTCATCGTGTTTGATGATTTGATACGTAGGTAATTAAGCTGATTTCCAATGCTAGGTTATTTGGGGTCAGATACAGTGCTGAGGCTGAGGGTGTCTGCCTGCCGAGAGAATGTAAACCACCTCTCCTGGTTTGGCAGTTATGGGAACTGTGGCCACGATCACAGGGCCTCCAGAGTCAAGAGTTGGGACTTAAAGCTGGTCGTTATCCTTCTCATAGCTTTCTGATGCAGAGTTTCTCTTACACTCAGAATAGTGCTTTTAAGTGTGCCTAGTGTCTAAAAGTTGTGGAGAGCAAAATGTGGTATGAAAAATACATTTTTTTCTGGCCTGACTTTGCATTAACTTGAAAAAAAATACAGACTACATGCTTCTATCTGTACTGCCTACTGACTTTGGGGGATATTGAAGTGTGGATTAAAAAAAAATAATAAAAACACACACAAAAATTATGGATGGATAGCTCCTTGTGATTTTATTTTTTAGAATTTATTTTTAAAATAATTATTACTCGTGACACGTTTTATCTTCAAAGTGCTTGGCAAATATTAATTAACTTTTTAAAACTTTAAAGGAACTCAAGTCAACTTGCTTTTTCATAGAGAATATCCCATTGAAGTCAGGTGGTCTAAGATTGAGCTATAATTGAGCTATAATAGAATTATTAAAAGATTCTTAATAGGGATGCCTGGGCTTCAAAGAACAGAGATCTAAGTGGAGTAAAGTAACATCTAAGAAATTAATTTGGTTCATCTTGAGGAAGAACTGTATTTATTGTCTTGGCCAAATAAATTCATGCCCAAATAAAATCCCTTCATAGTGAGAAATGGACTAGATTTAATTTGATTTCTGAACTATTCAGGAGGCTGTAGAGTGACACTGGTGTGATATCTATATTACATTCGTAGAATTTGGTCCATGTAGGCATATTATTAAAAAATTACTATTTCCATATTGACAGGTAGCAAAAAAATAAGCCCAGAATTAATCCATTCTAATAAAAATAAGTGGTCTAAAATGGTAAGCATTGAAAAATATTTTCAAAACAGTGAATTTATCTATTTATCAATAGTTTTGACAAACTCTACCAAGTCCAGAGTTCAGAACATCCTGCAGTTTTAAAATAATTGAATTCCCGGGGTGCCTGGGTGGCTCAGTGGTTAAAACGTCTGCCTTTGGCTCAGGTCATGATCTCAGGGTCCTGGGATCGAGCCCCTGCATCGGGCTCTCTGCTCAGCAGGAAGCCTGCTTCCCCCTTTCTCTCTGCCTGCCTCTCTGACTGCTTGTGATCTCTCTCTGTCAAATAAATAAATAAAATCTTTAATAATAATAATAATTGAATTCCCTTATTGGACTTAAAGATTTGCTTTCTTTGAAGGTTTCACCTTTAAGGTGATTATTCCAATATGGCACACATTATTTCCTGACTAGTGGCACCCCAGACTGCTTACATTTATGACATGTTCCATTCTTACCTGCCCCCTACATACACACACCATGGGCAGGTATCAACAGGAAGTTAATATTTAACTCTTGTGGTGATGAGGAAGTGCTCTGGTGGGTAAATCCAAAACCCTGCACGCCAGCAGTTCTTCATAATCCTTTCCATGTAAGGAAAGCAACTGGTAGAATACAATATATATTTTTAAAGATTCACATAAACAGAAGAATAATATAAACAAAGTACGGTATAGTTCCTGGGATATCTAAAGTAGCCCTTACCTACCTGAAACTCCGTTTTCTTATTTGTAATAAAGTTGCAGTTTAAAAGATAAAACCAAGCCAAAAAACTAGCTCAGTACTTGTCATATAGTATGTTTCTCATAAATGGATACTCCCTGTCCTCAAAGTCAAGGTCCTTGCAAGTTTCTGTTTTAGGAGAAAGAGAGCAGAGCCAATTCTGTTTAGTTCCTGGCTGCTTCATGCCTGAGATAATTTGCATGAACTGTTTCTCTCCTAGCAAAGTTCCATCCTGCCTTATCTGTCTTTTGAACTTTGTTTAGTCTTCAAAGTCCTTCTCAGTCTTTAGTTCCTCTGTGAATCCTTCTGTGATTTTCTTCCAGAAAAAATTCATCTATCTTTTCCCTGAGTTTTTGAATCTTTAGATAATTTCTGTTCTTGCCTGTATCCTAATGATGTGTTATTTTGTTATTTTTTCATCTTTCCACCTTCTCCACTTGGTTGTTAGCCCATCAGTGCTAAACTGCATTGGGTTCGTATCTGTTTTTTATTCCCTGGTATATAAATATATTTATATAAATATAAATATAAATCTTTGTTGAGATGAAGTGAAAATGCTCACTGTAAACACAAAACAGTCTTTAAGATTCAGTTTAAATAAAACAGCTTTTTTTACTCTGTTCCATTAAGAAAATGTTATTTTATTTTTGCAATAAAAATTAAATCCATTCCATTGCAGAAATTTTGGAAAACACATACATTTTTAAAGACAAAAATTGAAATAATTTATTATTTCATAAGAGATTAAACATTACTCACATTTTGATATACTTCCTCATTCTTTTTACTTGAAGGTATAACTATATGTATACATATGTGTTTAAACAAAATGGGGATGCTTTGCTGTTATGTAACTGCTTTGCTTTTTGCCAAGTAGTTTATAATTATCTTCACATATTTGTAAGTATTCTCCAAAGACATAGACCTACTATAATTTTATTATTGGCGATATAATTTTTTTTCCCGTTTTTTGTTTGTGGCTATACTAAAATACTGAAACCTTTCTATGCTGATTGAAAATTAGTCACCACCCCTGGTGTCCTGAGTGTCCTCTCTCTAACCCTCCTCCCAGACTCCTGATGACCCAGTCGATTCATGGGTTATGAATTAGCACAGTCACAGACCG
This sequence comes from Nasua narica, assembly GCA_028533885.1. NCBI lineage: Eukaryota > Metazoa > Chordata > Mammalia > Carnivora > Procyonidae > Nasua > Nasua narica. Next base: position 38,920,884 of record CM052813.1, on the reverse strand, counting down.
CTAGGACACAGGTGGCATCCATTCTGATTAGTTCTGACAGTGATACATCTCTTCAAAATCATGAATGACACCCTGAATCTTTGAATATACCTCTCATTTTTTTTTAAATTTAATCTCTATACCTGACATGGGTCTTGAACTCATAATCTCAAGATCAGGAGTCACATGCTTTTCCGACTGAGCCGGCCAGAAGCCTGGCATCTCTCATTATTTCTTTAAAGATCTAAAAATGAACATCTTTGGCCAACAATTATGTGTCAGGAGCCTATCAGGAAACAGATTGCTCAAATTAGGATAATTCGTATAGGGTTCAGTAACATTCATACAGGGTTCCGTAAAGGAACTGTTTGAAAGGGAGAGGACAGAGGAGGAGCAGAGCTGGTGAGACCACAGATGGTTCTCACCCTGGGACTGCAGATGCAGGTAGGAGTGGTTATAGGGACCTGCAAGGAGAGACACCTTGAGAAGAGCTGTGACTTTTGGTTGAGCTCCCACAAGGGAGCAAATGAGGGAGTACCCACTTCAGTTTCCCGTTCTTCTTTCCCTCAGATCTTCTATCAGGACACCTCAACTCCCAAGAGGGAGTCAAAGGAGGGTGGGATCTGCTTATATAGCCCTTTACAGGTCAGCTTCCCAGGATGGAGAAGGGTAGGGAGTCAATTTGGAGTGGTAAACCCATAAAAGAGCTAGCACACTTACAGCCTCTTTATTCTATAAACTTGTCTATTCTATAAAGTTTTATTCTGAAAACTTGTCTCCAGAAAAAATAATGTCTTAGATCCTCAAACGTAGGCTATAATGTGGGTGTTGGTTGATTATATTTACAGATAATCTGAATGGATTTATAGGGAGTGCAACCTCCATCCTCTGGTGTCTACAGATAGAATCTTCTCCAGTCATTACCAGTTGATCATGGAGGCTTCCCCTTGTGTTTCCTGCATTCAACATTCTCCAGCTTGTTAACAAAAATAAGCTGACCAGGATGTGACCATCCATCTATCTCAAAGCCTTCTATCTGTGGTTCTTTACCCTGGCTGCACATTACAATCATGTGCAGAGCTCTTATAAACATACCAACGGTCAGGCCCTGTCTCTAGAGATTCTGGTTTATTCACTGTATTCCAAGCGTTCAGGCATCCGTAGTTTGTAAAAAGTTCAGAGGGTTCTAGTGAACCCCAAGGGCAGAGAACCCTTGCTGCGCAGGAGGCTTCAGCAAGCCCTGGAATTCCCAGGAAGTGGGGAAGGTCTGCTCTGCTCCAGCTTCTGGCAGAAGCTTGTACTCCCAACACCTCCACCTGTCCACCTGGACACTGACGATGAAGTTGGGAGGGAATGAGAAGTCAGCTTCTGATCTGGAAGAAGATTGGAGTCTCAGTTTCTGACATGGCAGCTGGGACCAAGTTGCTCATAGTTTTACTGCTTTTAAGACGTTTTGGAAATCAGAAATAAACTGAGTAATAAGACTCCAGTGGGAAGCAAATCTCTGAGCTTATGAAATGTGGAGACAGAGTTCTGTTTTCCCAAGATTCATCCATTGATAGCCCACCATACACTCGAAGTGGTTACTATATATTTTGTGCATTTATGAAATATAAATGTCATTCTTAACTTTTAAGTTTCGGGGGGAATACACATTTTAAGTAGAGGTAGTCATATTTTTTTAAGATTTTACTTATTCGTGACAGAGAAGGAAAGGGAGAGCACGAGCGGGGGGTAGGGAGGGAAGGGGCAGAGGGAGAGGGACAAGCAGAGTCCCCGCTGAGCAGGGAGCCCGATGTGGGGCTTGATCCCAAGACTCTGGGATCATGCCCTGAGCTGTAGGCAGACAATTAACCAACTGAGCCACCCAGGTGCCTTGAGGTGGTCATATTTTTAATGGTTTCAAATGGCTCAGGAGAATTATCTTAAGTTATAGAGTAAATTTTTAGTAGCATTTTTAGGCATTTAGAAATAGTATTTCTAAAAATCTGCATTTGTCCCTTGTAATAAATATTGTGAAAGTTAAAGTATAAGACTGTAATTTATTATTGAAGACATTTATGTTACCTGCTACCTAATGTTTTATTTTACTAATGTTTTATTTTATTCATTTATTTATTTATTTTCCTTAGTTAACATACAGTGCTATATTGCTTTCTGGATTAGAATTCAGTGATTCATTATTACCTAATGTTTTAAATGAAGAGCAGTGAGTTGTATTTTTTTTTGACTTACATTTTCTTTTTACCAACAGTTTTATGAAATCCAAGCATCCTTGGTTCTCTTGTACCCCATCCATTGTGTTTGAAAAGTGCCTTGTCACCTATTTGACATAGGTAACACCTTTGACACCTTTATCCAAGTACAACCCAGGACACTTCTTTGTTTCAGGTCTTTAAAAGGTCATCATCCTTGCAATACCAGATATTTTGCAATTTAGTAAATGAAACAGTGTGCATTCTCTTCTGGATACCAGACATGACAGAACCATAGTTGAACCTCGTTAAAATATTCTCCATCCCTTTTTGAGTATTTTTTCTTGCTGAGAGTCCAACACAAGTTATGACTCTAGAAAACTAATTGCAAATTAATAAGGAAAAAGATTGTTCTTATATCTCTGTCTTAAAAGGGTAGCATGTGGGGCCCCTGGGTGGCTCAGTGGATTAGAGTCTCTGCCTTCAGCTCAGGTCATGATCTCAGGGTCCTGAGATCGAGTCCCAAGTCAGGCTCTCTGCTCAGCAGGGAGCCTGCTTCCCTCTCTCTCTCTGCCTGTCTCTCTGCCTACAGGTGATCTCTCTCTCTCTCTGTGTCAAATAAATCTTTAAAGAAAAAAAAAAGGTAGCATGTGTGTGTTTGTCTTAGAATTCCACGGACTAATTAAATCCATTAATGGCTGTCATCAAGAATTGAAATTATTTTGATTTTTGTGCTGCTTGCATTTCAGAGCAAACGTTCTCAGGGTGACATCAGTAATTAAGACATCAGGCTTTTAGGAAAAGATAATTCCTGTCAATGCAAGTAGAAACATAATTAAGAATATGTAAATGGGGACGCCTGGGTGGCTCAGTTGGTTAAGCAGCTGCCTTTGGCTCAGGTCATGATCCCAGCATCTTGGGATCGAGTCCCACATCGGGCTCCTTGCTCCGCAGGGAGCCTGCTCCTCTCTCTACCTCTGCCTGCCTCTCTGCCTGCTTGTGTTCTCTCTCGGTTAAATAAATAAGTGAAATCTTAAAAAAAATATTAAAAAAAAATATGTAAATGGATCTTCACTGCAATAAGAAATAAACATATTTGTGTTAACCTATTCCTCTAAAAAACAAAAGTCCTAAGGGCAGGGACTTCCTCACTGACTGGGGGATGAGCACTTTTCCCTTGTGGTTACATCAGATTTCCAAATTCTGGTAGAAAAGTAGCATGGAAGACTAGTGATGACCATTTGAGGATAATGTGCTACTGTGGCACAGACAGTAGCCCTGAGTGCACTGCCAAGTTCATTATTGGGTGGACTTGCCTCCTCTTTACCCACGCTGGGCTTGTGTCTTCACTTCTCCAGGTTTTCTTTTAGTCTCCTTATTTGTGCTCTTCTGTTTCTTGAGTTTATTTGAGATTCTTGCAGGCTTTTACGGGAAAATGATTTATACACTTTTAAGAAGTATTTTCAGAGCACTTTGAGTTGTTTAGAGGAAATAACTAAAAATGCACACATTACTCTTTTGCTTACATCTATTAATATTTATCTTTCCTTGGTGAATATTAAAATTAAAGAATTTTAGCCCTAGATAGGACTTTGGTGATCCATTTAGTGAAAGGGTAGCATAACTGGAAAAGTGCAAAGGAAAAACATGGTTATGATTTTGTTTTTAAACAAAGTAAGTTTCCTCATGAATCAGATTTGAGTTATAAAGCATCAATCCTGCACATTCTCTGCAGGAGCATAGAATAGGAATGATGATGCTTACAGGGAATTGGGAGGGTTGGAAATAATCCAATAACATGTATAAAAGCCTAAAGTAGAAACAAATGACAGACATTGCTGTCTCTCCTGCAGACTGTCCACCTCTCCTCCCCTAACCCCAGGTTACTAGTGCAGCATGACCTTCACTCCAGTGTCCTTGATGTGATTAGGCCATATTCCTTCCTAAAGCCTCCTGCTGGGTTCTAGCTTTCTTGGAGCCTTATAGTCTCTGGATCAGAAAACTGCCCTATCATCATTAGTTGCTCAAGGCATTAGATTTTAATTAGGACAAAAGCCTTGGCAAAAGCCTATAGAGATTGGGCCCAGTTTGCAGTGTGCCTTCATCACCAGCACCGAAATTACCTGCAAGGGAAAATTCGAAAAACAAAAACACGGCCTCCAGTAAATATAACCTAGCATGCCTTAGTCTGTGGCTTTGTTAGACTAGGGCAGGCATCATCGTCATCACCATCGTCATCATCGTCGTCATCGTCATGGCACCGCCTGAGCAGAGTCTTGAGGAAGAATTCTGGTTTGCCAGACAGAGCAAGGGGCATGTTAGGAGGGTGTTAGGGAACAACGCTTGCAAAGGGCTAGAGACTTAGCATTCAAAGGGAATGCTGCTTTTAGGTGATGGAAATACTTGGGAGCCCTTGGTTTTTAGATTACTTGGGAGATCCCCCTACCACGTGTCCTTTGTGTGACTTGGGTGGTATTTGGTTCACAGGTAACCATCTAGTCCGATGATAAAATATTTTACATTTTAAGTATATGTTGAGACAGTATTCCAAAGATTACTGACAAAGAGGAAAATGGAGTCATTTGTAGTTTTGCTGTGAATCAACATGGGGGATCATTTCTTTGAGTTCAGGTTGCTTCCTTTTGGATGGATCTTTTTAGATTCATGAAGCAGAATGATCATTTAGAGGACCATGTGAGGGGCAGGAGAAAAGGTATGAACAAAGTGGAGCTGGGGATGTATCTGACATGCCAAGTGGATGGTGAGGAGATAAATCTGCCCCCAGAGGGAGAGCCATGTTGGCAAGTAGAAAATGAGACTGGTGAGATTGTGTGTTAGTGTGGCGACACAGATGGAGTGCAGACCATATCATTCAGGGAAGATATGCTGAATTTTGGCTCTGACATTTCTGGCAGTGTAATTATAAATTAATCACTTAACCTTTCTGAAGTTTAGTTTCCTCAAGTATAAAATGGAGATAATTTTCCTCAACAGTTCTTCAGTTTGGAGTTAGGATTTAATAACAAAATAGATGTGAAGTGGTTGACACTTAATATATTCTAAATTCATCCTCCCTTTGGTTTGGGCGTTGGAGGACCTAGAATATGAAGTCAATGGGAAACTCAGTCATTACAAATATTTAAGATATTTGTACTTTAAGATATGCACGATACCAGATCTGTAAGTGTGGTGGCTAGCCAGTGATTAAAGGAATACCCTTGTGCTTAGCTGGGCTTTGGAAGGCACCATATGTTACTGATAAGTCACTCTCCTCCTCCTATGATTCACAGTAGCCCCACATTTTCTACATTTTCACACGTGAAAGTATTGCTCACCCACCATCAGAGTGCTTTGGTTTCTTTCCAGAAGTTTGACAGGGTTGCACACATCTGTCTCCAGTCTTTCAAAACCTTGGCCCTATAAGGCCAATAGCACACATTTGTTAGGCGACTAGCTACGATTGAAGAGATGGTCCATAGCCGTGAAGTCCAGAGAAGGAAAAACGACTCATAAATAAAGTAATGACCCTACTGTAGAATAAACATTTCAATTTAATAAAGTATGTATTTCTAAAGGCCTGATTAAGGCTCACAATCTTTAGGAAAAGGTGCCAATTATCAATCCAAACCAACGCGTTGAAGGTAGCAATCTTCAAAAGGATAACTGAATCATAACCTGAAACTGGGATTTTTAGTAAGTAATGGCATTAAATGAAATTCTAGGAATATGGAGTTTAAGATGAGCATAAGATAGGGGCGCCTGGGTGGCTCAGTTGGTTGAGCGACTGCCTTCGGCTCGGGTCATGATCTTGGAGTCCCCGGATCGAGTCCCACATCGGACTCCTGGCTCCATGGGGAGTCTGCTTCTCCCTCTGACCTTCTCCCCTCTCATGTTCTCTCTCACTCTCTCTCTCTCAAATAAATAAATAAAATCTTTAAAAAAAAAAAAAGATGAGCATAAGATAGCAAAATAAGAGCTCATGTTTTATGTGTTTGGAATGTTCTGAAGTCTAGTTTAGTTTTAGGTCCATAGAAAATTTGTTAAGCAGGAAAGGATCCAACCTTAGTCTCTAAAACTGATTTTAAATGTAGCATGTACACTCTTACTTCTTAAGATTAATTTTCTCTTAAGGTTTAATATAGTTCCAGAAGTCTTCACATTGGGGCTGTCTTTTGCCCTCTTACAAAGATCCCGCACACCCCTTCAGCCCTTCCTTCCTTCCTTCCTTCCTTCCTTCCTTCCTTCCTTCCTTCCTTCCTTCCTTCTTTCACACCCCTTCAGCCCCATAAGACAAATGAACTTATCCAGTGTCACCGGGTACAATTTAGTGTTCAAGGAACATCAATCCTCAAGTAAATTGATGCCACAGATTCTTTAAATTGAAGTTCCAGGTGGTGGCTTCAGATGAGGATTAACTCAAGATCTCTCTAATCAGGAGTCTACATTTTTAAAATATTTGTCCTCTTCCAGAGTTCCCTATTTCCGTGAAAGTCGCCTCTGCCTATCCACTAGCACAGACTGGAAAACAGGGCTTTTTTGTTTTTTTCTTGGTTCCTCCATTTCCATAGGCCCTCAAGTCCTCAAGCAAGTTTTTTTCTGTTCTGCCTCTCAAGTATATCTCAAATCTGTATGCTTTTCCTTCTCAATTAAACTGACAGCATCTCTGCCCAGACAGCCTTGGTGGTCCCTGGTTGGTCTCTATGCAACCACTCTGGCCCATCCTGTTTGTTCACCACGAAAGAGCAGCAAGAACAATCCTGTCAAAAGACAAGTTTTAAAAGTAGAACGATACAGAGTGTTGAAATTGAAAACACAGGCACGTACACACACAAGCCTTCTCCTGTTGCTTCCTGTAAAGCCCTTTGGCAGCTTCCCATCGATCTCGGTAAAGTAACACAAATCTTTATTCTTTCATTTGACAGATACAGATGGGCCTTTCTGCTAAAAAACCTTTTTCATCCCATTGTGTCCTGGCGATGCAGAGACGAAATCAGTCTTGTCTCCAACCCTCAAGGAGCCCATAGTCTAGCAACACTGTTTTGCTAGACTTGATCAAAGTTTACTTGTGTGTTCCTAAATATTCACTGAAATCCTGTGATTGACCAGCATCGTTGGAGAATGAACTTAGGTGTGCGTTGACTGTGTTATGCCTGTTAGTGAAATGGGTGGCTCGAGCAAACACGGCCTATGCTGCTCTAAGGATAATTTTGACCTGGTCAGTCTAAATCCAGAGGACATAGTCTTTCTTAGTCATTAGCTATGTCAGTCATCTTGCTACTGCATAGCAAACAACCGGAAAACGGGAAGGAGTTTGGCACAGTCTTTATGTGCTTACACATTGGTGTGGTCAGCTAAGCCGCTTGCTCACGCGCCGGGGTTGGCTGGCTGTCGGCTGACCAACGCTGACCTTGGCTAGGATGACCAGGGAGACTTTGCTGTGCTGTCTTTGTCTTATTTTTCAGTGGAGTAGCTCGGCTGTGTTCTCATGGTGATGGCTAAGGCTCAGGAGCGAGCAGATAAGTTCGGTCTCACATGTGCTTTCTAAACTCTGCTTGCGTCATATCTTGCTGACATCACAAATTGACTCAAGTGAATTACACAGCTAACTCTAGAGTCAGAACAGGTGCTGCTAAGCTATGTGGCCAGGAGGGGACTCAAGAAGAATTGAGCCCATAATTGTAATCCATCACCATGCCAGGATTTCTCTTATATCTTGTGTGTAACTTGGTCATTGGACTTAACCAGATTAAGTGGAAATATATAATATGGTAAGGGTTTAGCCTTTTCTCCAATGCACAACTTGGGGAGCCCACTATGGACAGAGACCCTGTCTTCAGTGCAATGCTTGGCATGAAATAGATGCCCAACAGATGTTAAACTAACAGAACTATTACTAGGCTGGTGATCTTGGGCTGTTGACTTCACATAATTAAATGTACTCAGCTTCAGCTTAATCATTTATAAATAAGAAATAATAATACCAACTGCAACCACTTTTCTGAGAATTAAACAGGGGGAAAATGTAAAAGTACATACTGTTTTCTCAAAAGAAGACAATTGCTTCTTCCCCTCCCCTGACCTTCCTTCCTCACTAGGAAAATAGTAAATGGTTTAATCTTGGCCTACTTTAGCCAAGAATTTGTGGGATAGAGAACCAGCTTTTGAACATATCTTGCATATATTCCAAGTAAAAAGTACTTTTGTATAATAATATCCATACTTTAAAGAGTTTAGGTCTTTGAACCTAAAGGCTTGAAGGCTTTGCCTGTTGACTATTTGCAGTTTGTCTTAAATTCCTATAATGAAAGGGTAGGTGTCTCTTTCTCATTCCCATAGAAGACATATGCAAAGAGGAAAAAGGAGTTTAGAATGGATGGAGGAGTGTGAGTTGGGGCAGTGGGGCTTTTTGAGGGAGAACAAATCGGGTAGATACCACAGTGTATGGGGCAGGGGGTGCATAGACAGATGGGATATGAGGCTTTCCAGCAGGAATGACAGGGCTACTGGAGAGGGCAAGGAATAAAAACCTCATTCTTTTTGTCATTTCCTCTGCACTTTAGTGGAACTTAGGGGTTGTTTGTGATGCCTGATCTAAATGTTCGGTTGTGCTTTATTAATATTCCTTTTTTAAAAGATTTTATTTATTTATTTGACAGAGAGAGATCACAAGTAGGCAGAGCGGCAGGCAGAGAGAGAGCGGGAAGCAGTCTCCCTGCTGAGCAGAGAGCCCGATGCGGGGCTCGATCCCAGGACCCTGAGATCATGATCCGAGCCGAAGGCAGAGACTTTAACCCACTGAGCCACTCAGTAGCCCCTATTAATATTCCTAAGTTAAAATATAGATAATTTTAACTTCTATTTGGCTATATATATTTATTTTTAGTTTTTATAATTATATAATTACATATTGCTATGTAAATTAATATATATCAATTATGTACAAATAAATATATATTAAGTTATGTTTATAACTTTCCTCTTTCTTGTAATCCCCAGATTTAGGGCAAATGCACATCTGGCTTCTATCGGTTAAGGAGTAGCTTTAAGCACATCCTGTCAAATTGTCTGTTCCCAAAAGCAATACCAGCACATTGAGTGGATGTCATTTTTTTCCCCCACAATTATGTTCTTGATTGGACCACAAATTTTTCCATAATACTGTACTTGAAAAATAGGACATTCTCTTTCTTTATACATAATCAGCCCCCTACCTCCAGCCTTTTTTAGAGAACAGTTTTTTTTTTTAATGAGGCATTATGTAAATTATATTCCAGCTCTGGAAAACCATTGAGTATTTGTTACACACCATCTTTTAAGTTGCTGTGATGGGTTGGTTCTCTTTCTTTATGTCTGTGTACTAATCGGGACTGATATACCTTACTACCTCCTGTCCCCCACATGTCTGGGACATGCTGCATTTTCTCCCAGGCTGGTTTTAAATCAGCTATTTACAAATTGAAATCAGATTATTCATTTATAATGAATTTAAGGTTAGTTAAAATTCTTTGAAAAATTCTAGACTTAAACTTTATTTTGTTAATTATACTCTTAAAGATGAGATGTTTTAACAGTTTTTTTTTTTAAACTTTTAGGAAAAAAGTTATAAGTAGGCCCTGTAATCTCCAGGACATTTTACTGAGTGTTTTTCAAAGTTGAACCTTAACTACTTAAAGCTATAATTAGGTACCCATAATATTTTTCCAGTTGTAACATAATTCATGGATAGGTTGTATTTTTGCAAGAAATTTGTCTGAGGTGTATGTCGTGAGGAGGTGCATTTTATCAGCGACCTGATAGAAATCATAATTCACTGGATATATCAGAGAAGTTAATGGGAAGAACCTAAGTTTTAACAAGGGAAGAATGTGGTCTTCCAGACATTTAAATTATACATTGGGAAATTACCTGATAACTTACAAAGTAAGTGTCTTTTTAAAAATATACAAGTAAGTAGGAAGAGGAATGTAGTGCATCCTATCTTTTATCCTTTAAGTGATCCCTGGGTGAAATAGCCCACATAACTTCTCAGGGATCTGCCGGATCTGCTGGATCTGGCTGGTAAATCAGATACTTGCTAGCATTCAGTTTTCTTTGCATATGCAAAATGAACCTGAAAAAGTCACAAGAAAGTATTGCTTTCAAATATGTAGTGTATACCTTCTAAAATGATGCAACCTACATCTGCCTCTCAATTATGAATATTAGGAATATTAAAAAAATGAGCTTTTGGGAGAAATTTTGATTCAGTTAAGTCTTCTTGATTCAATGATGTATTTGTTTTTTACCTGTATTTTGTAATCTATATTGTATTTACCTTTTATTTTGATCCAGTGTTCTGCTGTTGATGAACCAAAAATTCCTAAATACTTTGCATTAATAGATCATGTTATCAAGTTGAGCTGTATTCTGGGAAGTCAATTAGTACCTCTTCCACCAGATACCTTGCCCCAGCACAAGTTTTTACAGGGTCTTGTGCAATGGAATCCTCATAAGCTCCTGTCCTCCCACAAGAAATACACAGCACAAATGGCGCGTGTGTAAATGAATGACTGTGTGTGTATATACATACATATATAGTTCCGGACTTAGGAAACATTGAACTTTTGCTTCCGGTAAATGCGATTGATAATTAGCCCTGTTTAAGTGAGTGTCCTTCTTCTTAACGTACCTTGATAGGGCTATGTAACTAAATGTTTTATCTTTATATGACTATCTTAGGTTCGTTTTTGTTTGTAGGTAATATTTACTAGTATTTTTATCAGAAACATATAAAGAAGAAAACAAAAATAATTTGTAACACTCTCATCCAGTTATTTTTAGAATAATAAACCACTATATAAAATGATGAATCACGCATGTATCCTACAAGAAAAATTTATATGTAGCAGCCAGGATATGTGTGTGTATATACATATTTTCATGCTTACAGCAGACCCTTAAACAATGTGGGAACTGGAGGTGCTGATCCCCCCTGCAGTCGACATATGCACATACAACTTTTGAGTCCCCAAAAACTTAACTACTGATAACCTGTTGACAAGAAGCATTACCAATAACACAGTCAATTAGGACATCTTTTATATATGGTAGGGGTGCCTGACTGGCTCAATGGGTAGAGCATGTGACTCTTGAACGGGGTTGTGAGTTTGAGCTCCACATTAGGTGTAGAGATGACTTAAAAATAAAATATTTTTTTAAAAACCTATTTTGTATATGTATTATATATTCTATTATAAAATATGCTAGCGAAGAGGAAATGTAAGAAATAAAGAGGAAATGTAAGAAAAAATCATAAGGAATGGACCTTCACCTTAGCAACATAATTATGGATCCATCTCTTCAGGCAAAGGAAACAAAAGCAAAAATAAACTATTGGGACTACACCAAAATAAAAAGCTTTTATGCAGCAAAGGAAATGATCAACAAAACCGAAGGCAACTTAGAGTATGAGAGAAGATATTTTCCAATGATATATCCACTAAGGAGTTAATATCCAAAATATATGAAGAACTTCTACAACTCAACACCAAAAAATACAAAGCACTTAAAAAAAATCTGATTAAAAAATGGGCAGAGGACCTGAATAGACATTTTTCCAGAGAAGACATACAGATACATGAAAAGATGCTAAACATCACTAATCATCAGAGAAATGCAAATCAAAACTGCAATGGGATATCACCTCATCCCAGCCAGATTGGTTAGTATCAAAAAGATAAGAAGTAATGACTATTGGTGAGGATGTGGACAAAAAAGAACCCTAGTGCACTGTTGGTGGGAATGTAAATTGGTGCATCTACAGTGGAAAACAGTATGGAGGTTTCTCAAAAAATTAAAAATAGAAATACCACATGATTCAGTAATTCTTACTGAGTATTTACCCAAAGAAAACAAAAACACTAATTCAAAAATATATATGCACCCCTATGTTTATTGCAGCATTATCTATAATAACCAAGACATAGAAGCAACCCAAGTGTCCATCAACAGATGAATGGATAAAAAAGATGTGGTATATACATGTGATGAAATATTGCTTAACCATAAAAAGAATGATATCTTGCCAATTGTGACAACACAGATGGACCTAGAGGGTATTATGCTAAGTGAAATAAATCAGAGAAAGACATACCATATGATTTCACTTATATGTGAAATCTAAAAAACAAATGAACAAACAAAACAAAAAACAGACTCTTCAATACAGAGAACAAACTTGTGGGCAAAGGTGATAGATTAGGTGATTAATAGATAGATAAAAGGGATTAAGAGGTACAGACTTCCAGTTATAAAATACATAAGGCATGGAGACGAAAAGTACAGCATAGGGAATAGAGTCAGTAATACAGTAATAATGTATACTGACTGATAGTGACTACACTCATCATGATGAGCATTGAGTAACATATAGCATTATTGAATCAGTACGTCGAAACTAACACTAATGTACTTCAATTTAAAATTTGTTGAAAAGAAAGTCATAAGGAAGAGAAGCTATGTTGACAATACTGTATCGGAAAAAATCTACATGTAAGTGCACGCGCGCAACTCAAATCCAGGTTGTTCGTGAGTCAGCTGTCCACAGACGTGCTCTTACACAGCATCATTATTCTGATGCCTTAAGCTTTGGTAAGGATGATAAAAGATATTGTGAGATTATATCATAATTCATAGTCATAATTTAGCCAGTATCAATCATATTGTTGAACACTTGGGTTGTTTCCAGTTCTTTGGCTATTTCAAAACAGGGTCACAGTGAGCATCCTTGGACATATAACCTACTGGTGGTCTTGCAAACGTACTTGTGGAATAAGTTCCTCGCTGGGAATTGTTGGCGCAAAAGAGCACTATTTTTAGGGGCCCATAAAGCAGTGAACTGTAGGATGACAGTTTGTTATTCTTCAAGTACATCAGAGTGGCAGAAATTGACCAATAGAGTTATTAGAGGAAAAATGAAACTGTGCTAAGTCGTCACTGGGATGTACAGTGGGCTGTAAATATGGTGGTAATAGCCCGTAATTCACTTTCATCAGCTTTAGACGCTACTGACTAAAACTTTATGTCAGAACGCTCCCCCTGTCATTTGACGAAACAGTCAGCACACATTCTCAGGCTTCATTTTAGATCAAAGGCCACGAAACAAAGAAGCCACAGCCTTCCTGTGCTTAACTCCTTCTTCAGAATCGACCACCACTCTAAGAAGACTTCTGGAATGTTCAGAAACAAACTTGCATTTTTAATTAATGAGTGTGCTTTCCCTCCCTCAGGTGGAAGGGAAGATTTTGGAAAAGTAAACCACCGAAGAGGCATGGTATTGCTCCCGTAACTTAGAACTGGAGAGGAGGCAAGATGCTGGCATAGCTGTTGAACTGAGAACCTGCTATGCCAACATATTGCCATCTTTCTTGTCTGACAGCAGCCATGGCCACTGCCTGCCACCCCTCATGTGTTGCTACGGATGCGCGCCCTTCCTTGGATGTGGGTTTCCGTGACCTGGCCCAGCTCAGCTCTCTGGCCTCTCTTCTACCCATTTTAGCCCCAACTGGCCTTTCTGACGTTCCTGCCTCTTTCTCATCATTTGGGTCTCGGTGAGGACATCAGCTCCTGAGGGAAGCCTTCCTTGGCCACGCTGTCTAAAACAGCTGTCCCATACCCCGGTTGTCCTTCACCCCTCTGTCCTGCCTTATTTTTTCAAAATATTGGTCACTCCCTGGAACATATTCATTGATTTGAGTATCTTTATGTCTCACATTAGAATGTAAGCCCCTTGAGGGTTAGGGATCTGTCTGTCTCGTTCAGCCACTGAATCCTCAGAGCCTGACACACAAGAGGCCCTCGGTACGTACTTTTGAAACTCTACCCTGACGTTCAGGTGCAAGAAAGATGTCACATAATTATATTTTCCCCGTTACAAATGGCTTCGGTCAAACTCTGACTCACAATAACAATATAAAGAACTACAGAGTTGTTGGGTTCTGGGCCTGCAACCCTCACTCCTTAAAGTGGTCAATATGATATCACTGGGTCTACAGATTTTATCATTATATCATAATGAGAAAAGCAGGAGCTTCAAAATAAAGCCTCTGTGAGACTCTCACACTGGCGTTGCCTATCTCTGTGTTCTTGGACAAGTCATTTAACCCTTGAGCCATGGTTTTCTTAATTGTAAAATGAAGATAGCAGTACTAATCCCAAAGGGTTCTTGAGTCAAAGAGATAGGGGATTTTAGCCCAATGATTCTTTCTTCATGTTTGAAAAGTTAGTGTCTGAAATTCCTGATATATGTGTTGGAGTAGGCCCCAACAAATTTTAATTATTTTACCATCAAGAAAAAAAGTAAATTTTTCTTTGGTTAGACACAGGTAATCTGACATGAAATGAGTGGAAGTGGTCCAGGTGGAATTCTGTGTTAAGACTCAAGAGCTCTCGAGAGGCCAAGGAGTTAATTGTCCGAGTATCTCAAATTCTTCTCCTCTCCTGGTTAGTTCTTCCTCCTCTCCCTTCCTTTATTCCAGAAGTTACTGGTCTTTGGATCTCTTTTCTTCATTTTCTTTTTTCTTCTCCTTCCCTCCCCCTTTGGGATCTCTTTTTTTAAAAGCAACTTTCAGAGATTCAATTATAGCGTAAAAATATTTAATAAATGCTTATTTATTGTTCATGTTTTTCAGCATTGAAGCTTTAGTAAAATGTTTTGCTTTTAATAAACTAAATTCTATTTTAATTTTGATGCTTTTCCAAGAAATAAAATAACTGTTAGTACTCTTGACTCTCATTATTTATTGCTACCCATGGTATTGTAACTCTGATGTCCAGAAAATGTGCATTAAGCTTTTATGTCATGCCTCTGAGAGTATGTTAATCTGAGCTGTTAATTTAATAAAAATGCTACCTGGAAGTACGGTGATTTTAGTCCACAAGTTTTATAAGCATTCTCTTTATAGCTGACAATGATTAGTTTGGAGACGTCATTTAAAACTCAATATGATAATTAAGGACCTTAAGCAGCATTATGCTATTTTTCTAGTCTGAAGTATGTAACAGATTAATGGTTTCTGTCTTGATGGTCTGTGTATTCATTACCTCGATTCGTTCTTTTAATTCTTGAAGAAATCAATACACAGAAGACCAGCTCTGGGAGGGTCACTGCATAAGCTAATCTCGCCCATGAAGAACCCACACAGTAGCTATAGCTGACAATTGACATCTACATTGCCTTATTCATTCCCTGTCTTGCTGGTAAAAACATTGGTGCACAATCAGTAGACCAGGACATATTGCTTATTTTAAGAACAGTTGTTATTTAATACTTTTTTTTTCTTTTTAATACTTTTTTTCTTAACCTATAACATTGTCCTAAAACTTGTTTCATGAGCTTGTTTGGGTTTCTTTCACCTTTTTCAGAGTTCTGTTTACCCTCATCTACATCAGTTGACAGAGACGTCCACTGCCCCTTGATCTCAGTACAAGGTGAGCTGGACATAAGCATGGAAATGAACACAGAGCTTGCTCGGATCAATCCTCCACATCTTAATGTGTTTTACTGTAACTTGCCAAACACCTGAACCTTCTTTTTTGATTCCAAGTGGTCATGGGGGCATTCATTGGGTGGGGGAAAGGGAGGCAGCAGAGGGACGACTTAGGCCACTTGGGACATAGGAAGAGCAAAGTGGAAAAAGAAATTACTTTTCTCCTATATCCTGTAATTTCTTTATGTCTGTGGTTTTCAACCTTCAGCATTCATTATCAGTACCCGGAGAGCTTGTGAAGAAATGCAGATCCCAGACCATCCCCAAGATGTACTGTGTCTTGCCTGAGACTCAGCAATCTTCACTAACAAGCACCTTGCTTGGTAGTTTGACAATGTTCTACACTTGGAGAACCCGTGTCTGCAGTCTGAAATCAGAGGGCAAGTTTTTAAAAAATCTCATAGAGTTCCCAGTATGGAACTTTGGCATGGTCTTGGAAGCAGCCTGTTTTCCTGCTGCATCTGTGCTTCTGGAAACCTGGGACAGTGTTTTGTGATTGGGTTCTCCTTATGCTCTGGGCTTTCCTGCATGAATAGCCTGTATCACCGTGCACAGGAGCACCGTGGCCTCTGCTGTGCTTCCGCAGCCGTGTTTTTAACTCAATCATCTTTTCTCCGCGGGTTCACGTTACGATTTCCGAGATGTTTTATGTTCTTTTCTGATTGACTTGATATCGACCCAAATCCTTTACCTCTATATATTCTTTTTTAGAATTTATGTCACATTGTAAATGATATATGAGCTCCTCAAGGCTAGAGACTAGATTTAATTACGCAGAAGGGGAATTTTCAACATCATTGGACTCCCTACAGTGACAAACCTTTCTCTAAATGAAAGGATCACATCTTAACTGATCTATTTCTTAAGTTTAGATTTTTGTGGAGTTTTAAAAATTGGGGCATCTTTTCTGTTGTGAGACAGTGTGTATAGTAGAAACAGCTTCAGAGTGAAATGCAAAAACCATCTAGGCTGTAGTCCCAGACCTGTCATTTTCTAACTATGTACATGAATTTGGGCAGAGCATTTAATCTGTCATCTTATTTGGAAGTAATAACACAAGAGACTATATGGTACATTAGAAAGAAAAAAAGGGAAAGCAAAATACAGCTGTGGAAACAGCATGTAGGCAAGCTGGAAGGGAATCTACAAGAAGAAAATAGTTGGAGATTTTTAGTGGTCATTACTTTTATTTTAAAATTTTTATAATATTTTACTGCTTTGTGTTATTGTCTAATTTAAATATGAGTAAAAAATAATCAGTTTTGGTTAAAAGGGAGAACTTTGTTCTCATCTGGCCTGAACCTTTTATTTGCTAACTAATCTCAGTCAGAAGAAATGTGATATTTTAGTTTTATCTTAAGGAAAGGTCTGGTTTCTCTTATGCTATTGAAAACCTAGATATAGGCCTTCAAATAATCATGCTAATGACTCTGCCTCATATACCTTTTTTCTCTGTCATTAGCTTATTATGAGATTCAAATTATTTAAGGTATATGAAGCTGCTTTGAAAATGATTAGAAATAGGGACGTCTGGGTGGCTCAGTTGGTTAAGCATCTGCCTTCGGCTCAGATCATGATCCCAGGGTCCTGGGATCAAGTTCCACATCGGGCTCCTCGCCCAGCGGGGAACCTGCTTCTTCCTCTGCCTGCTGCTTGTGTGTACTTGTGTGTACTGTCTCTCTCTGACAATAAAATCTTTTAAAAAAAAAAAGAAAAAGAAAAAATGGTTAGAAGTTTTATGAAGTCCTAAGATACTGTAATTAAGTCCTCCTGAACCTCCCTCTTTCCCTTCACCTCTAGAAATGTTGACTTTTGAAGTGATTAAAATTGAAGTATTTTATTCTAAACTGGCTAGAAAGTTTTAATTCATAAGATTCCAATCATTTACCATTGTACTTGCAGCAGCTAAACTGACAGGAGCTGTGGCCCATCTTCTTTTAGTTCTGCTCATCTGGGAATGCAGAAACAAAAGAATGGGAGGCTTGGGGCCTCCAGTACTGGACATTTCCTACTCCAGCTACATGTAGCTCGAAACTACATTCAAACCAAAGTACTACTTGTAGTTTCACTGAAACTAAGATGTTTTTATTCTCATATAAATATTTTATGTATTTATTTAATGTATATTAGAAAAGTATACATTAAAGTATACTTTTGAAAGTAAATTTATTTTGGGGCTCCTGGATGGCTCAGTCAGTTGGGCGGCTGACTCTGATTTCAGCTCAGGTCACAATCTCAGGGTCGTGAGATCGAGCCCTTCATTGGGCTCTACCCTCAGCACAGAGTCTGCTTGAGATTCTCTCTCTTCCTCTCCTGTGGCCCCTCCCCCTCTAAAAATTACTAAAATAGCAATGTAAAAAAAGAAAGTAAATTTGTTTTAATATTGTAAAAGCTAATTTAAATAAAACGTTCATAAACTTATGGTAAGCGAAAACAAGAAAAATTATGAAAGTGGGCCCACATAGCCCAACTTTGGGAAATAGGAATTTGGGTGAGTAAGATCCTGCTGTGGAGGAGCAGGGGGAGTTTATGGAATGGGATAGTTGTTTCCTAATGTACAATGTGCAGTTCAAATTGAGAAGTTGATATATTCTTGGATGAAGAAAATTTTTGTTTTAAGTGAGAATGAATGGACTTCACCTGTGCATTGCATATATGGTCACATATTTAATTGCTCTTGAGAGTTACTAATATTTCCCTGATGTAAAGATCTTGCATCTTCTGTGTTTGAAAGCAAAGCCCAGTTTGCAAATAAGAAAGTGTATTCATAAATGATTAGCCAATCTGAGCAAGTATTTGAGGGTAGATGTGTGATCTTGATAAGAGGGCCCTCAGTGCCAAACTGTGCAGTTTCCATTGACAGAGCAGGCGCAAAATCTGTATAAATACAAGAAAAGCAGATACTCTTTTTTAAAGTCTAGAGAACTTTCAAAGTCTCATCTTATGTGAGAAAATAACAGTGGGAGATTTGCCTTACAGTGCCTACACAATGCCATGAGAAATGAAAATTAGAAAAATGTCAGCAAAAATAATTTGCTAAATTTGAAATTCAAAATCTAGAGATCCATAAAAATCTGCATGGAGGAGAACCATCAATCATGCACAAGGAAACAAAACCAGGATGACATCACAGGAAAGTGATGTAGTTACTGGGAAGCAGGCCGCCCTCATAGTTTGCATACTTTGGAAATATGTTGTATCTAAATGCCTAACTTCTCAGAAAAATGAGTGGTTTGACTTGCTAATTCCAAATTAATTACCTGGTCATTGAGATAATTTATAGGAGTGCATTTATGGAATTTGTGTAACCCAAATTACCTGCTCCTGTTTCCTGATCAGCCTTTTCACTTGCAAACCTTTCCTGATTTCTAAAACTGTATGAGGGACCCACATAATGGACTTTGAAGACTAGTCATAAAAATTAGGTTGAGTCTTTTGCTGGATTGTGGAGGTCGGGCATGGGTGATGAGGAAGAAAGAAAAAAGAGATCATCTTGGGAAGATTAAGGTCTAATATATTGTTTTGAAGATTTATTTCTTTGAGAGAGAGAGGGAGGAGGAGGGATGGGGAGGGGTAGAGGGAGAGAGAGTCTCACGCAGACTCCAGGCCGAGTATGGAGCCTAATGCAGGGTTCGATCTCACAATCAGGAAATCACAACCTATGCCAAAATGAAGAGTCAAATCTTAACCAACTGTGCCACCCAGACCCCCCAAGGTCTAATATTGAAAGAGAGATGAGCACTTGAGAATGAAGAAAAGGTAAAAACAAAGGAAGCAAATATAACAAGTGGCAAGGCCACCTACTGAAAAATAATTGAAATCCCACTTTGTAAAATTCAGACGATTAGAGTCAATGAATACTTTCCCTAAATTTAATACATTCAAAATAATTGTATAGTGTTTATAATTATTTTGAATGGTATGACTGTTGTTTGCATCATTATAATATAAAAATGCCATCAGTTTTTTGAGAATTACAGAAGTCCTTTACCCAACTTTCTATGTCATGGCTTCGTTTTTTTGCACTTATTTATTCACCATTCAATATTTATTAAGCACATTCCATGTTTGAGGAACATCATACCTTCCCATGGTTTGCATCTAAGAAAAGAGATAAGCTTTTGCAAGTTTGATTATGACAGGGAAGTACTTTTGTGTGTGTGGAAACATAATAAGGCAATCTGATTAAGACAGGAAATGATGAAGGAAAATCATTCCAAGGAAGAGATGTTTTAAGTTTAGTTAGGTCGTCCTAAGAGTGTGTGGGGGGGTAGTTTATGTCTTCTTTTTATATCTTCATGGTACTCAGGACAAACCATGCACATACATCTGATGAATATCTGTCATGATGATTATCAAGTATTGTTTGATGTACAAAGCACTTCAAAGGGATTGGCTTTTATTGACTTGAATTCTCCCTTTCTCTGTCTCACACACATGCATGCACGTGCACACACACGTATGAAATGCTGCAGTCCCTTTTGCTAAGCGAGGACTCCTTTCCCTGCTTAGGCTCTTCAGGAGTGCTTAATTATAGAAGCTGATGCTGTGGTTAAGCTTTGTTGATTTCAAGGATCAGAGTTTTGCCCAAGTTACCTCTCGGAGAAGGATCCAGTATAAAAAGTCATGGCTGGAACTAGAAGACATCTCTAAGGAAATGCAGCTCTAAGGAAATGCTCTTCTCTCCACCTGTTACTCCCTATACAGCTATTGTTCATTGCTTCCCTACTCAGCTCTGAGAGGCGACTCCATTTTCTCCTTCGGGTCACTTTTTGTACTTTTACTCATTTTCCTTTTTTCCGTAGCCTTGGCTTAGAAGGGGCTCTTACAAGTACCACTCCCCTACTTTTATAGACTCTGTCCTTGTCTCAGCTTTACCTCTCACTGTTAAATTCTCCATGTATCCCAGTCCTAACTACCAACATTGAGAAGCTGATGGGCCCAGCTCTCCTGTGCCAGATCACGTCGTAGGGTTCTACCATAGGCAGTCCCTGAGTCATGAACCACCTCTGGCGCAGTCACTTTTGACCTGATACAACACATGGTTATCTAGGTCATAGGTATTGTAGACAGGAGTCCTTCCTTGTAAAGAGTGTGAGAAGTGTTTACCTAAGCTTACTACATGCCATCACTGAGTATCCACATACACTTACAAATTTAAAATCATTTTCCTACTCTCATATATCCTAACCAAACTTCCACAAACACTAAAATAATTTGATTAATTAAAAAAAAACCCCTACTTGTTTTTCCTTTCTGTTTCTCCTCTTTTTCATGATGTGCTTCATTTTTCAAACCATTTATTTATTGGACTTTCTCATACACACATAAGATATAAGTATGCTGATGTTCCAGAAAAGATTAAATCTTAGAGATTCTTTTTTTTTTTTAAAGATTTTATTTATTTATTTGACAGAGAGAGAACACAGGGAGGAGGGGCAAAGGGAGAGAGAGAAGCAGGCTCCCTCCTCCCAGGAAAGGAGCCAGACTCCAGGCTCAATCCCAGGACCCTGGATCATTACCTGAGCTGAAGGCAGATGCTTAACTGACTGAGCCACCAGTCATCCCAAAATAGCCCATGTTTCTAATTTAATCTTACATTTTTCTTCATGTGCTCTTCAAAACATCCTTTTATGGTTGCAGCAGAATCAGATTAAAGCATCTCTTTATTTTGGCCTTCTTTAATTTTATTATTACTATTATTTTTAGAGAGAGGGAGTGGGGAGGGGCAGAGGTAGAGAGAGAATCTCAAGCAAGCTCCACACCTGGTACAGATCCCAACATGGGATCTCACAACCCTGAGATCATGACCTGAGCCGAGATCAAGAGTCAGATGCTTAAGACTGAGCCACACAGGCACCCTAGCCTTCTTTAATTCTTTTAAACATTAATGGACAAGTTTTTAAAAATAGAAATAAAGCAGTGTGTTGGTATGCACTCTTTCCTGGCCTCTTGCTTTTAGGTAATATTTGTAATTCCTTGTTAGTGTGCTTCAATATGTAGGTTTATTCCCTAGCTCTTTTTACAAGAAACATTAAAAGAGAAGCTAAAAGCTAAGAACATGTTCTTTCTCTTGGAAAGGCCAAGAGGAGGGGCACCTGGGTGGCTCAATGGGTTAAAGCCTCTGCCTTCAGCTCGGGTCATGATCCCAGGGTCCTGGGATTGAGCTCCACATGGGGGGCTCTCTGCTCAGTGGGGAGCCTGCTTTCTCCAATCTCTCTCTGCCTACCTCTCTGCCTACTTGTGCTCTCTCTCTCTCTGTCAAATAAATAAAATCTTTAAAAATATGTATTTAGGGGCACCTGGGTGGCTCAGTGGGTTAAGGCCTCTGCCTTCGGCTCGGGTCATGATCTCAAGGTCCTGGGATTGAGCCCCGCATTGGGCTCTCTGCTCAGTGGGGAGCCTGCTTCCTCCTCTCTCTCTCTGCCTGCCTTTCTGCCTACTTGTGATCTCTCTCTCTCTGTCAAATAAATAAATAAAATCTTTAAACAAAAAATATATATATATATTTAAAAAAAACTAGACTGTGTTTGCAACAGGTTGTTTAAAAAAAAAAAAAAGGAAAGGCCAAGAGGAGTAGTGATAATTTAGAAAAATTTGTAATATAACATTCACAATCAAGCTTCAGGAATCCCATGAGGAGTATCTAGGTTTCACTGCTGGCTTTGATATATACTCAGTAAATATTTGTAAAAATGACCAACAACCTTCATTATTAAATCTAAAAAGTTTTATGGTCATTTCTAACCCTCATAATCTAGATTTTAAAGGATTAACAAGTACTTAAAAATCAAGTTTCCTTTTGGAAGAACATAAAGAGTAATTAATGATACTACTGCCTTCCGGAAAAGTCTCAGATTTAACTGGGTAGCTCTTGCTGAAACTTTATCCTTTGGACAGACTGACAGAAGTATCCCCCTTGCCTTACATGAAGTGACCCCGTTTTTCACAGACCACATGCAGGATCTCCAGTTTTATTTAGGGCTGATAAACATACTGGACTCCTTTCTCTTTATTTATTCAAGCTTAAATTTGCTTATCTGCCAATAGATCAATGGTCTTAGTCTATTGTTTTCTAACATTTTCAAGGGAAAAAACATCTAGCAGTCATGTATTAAACGAACACCATGCATTATTGCTATTGTCATTAATTGCTTTAATTGTATGTTATAAGCAAATCAGATACCATCTTGAGAAGTTAAGGTAAATCATGCCATGTTAATGGTTTAAGACCAATTCATGAGGACAATGCTTACAAGGTAGAAGTTTCTTCCATTATTTGTCTTTGAGTTGGGAAGTGCTTGCTAGAATTTGATTTTAGCAGTAGATCATCTAGCTTCAACTTGGAAAACCTTTGTTACGCTGAGTCTGAGAACCAGTGGTCTAATTATTAATCAAATAACATGTCATTAAATTTAAAAATAATTAAATATATTAAAAATAAATTAAAAAATAACATGTCAGTCTAATGTAAAGTCTGTTGTAAAATTTTTAGAGTCAGAGAATTTAACAAAGATTTTCTTATTTAAAAAATAAAGTGATGTGGAATGCTTGGGTAGTGCAGTTGATTAACCCTTTGCATCTTGGTTTCAGCTCAGGTCGTGATCTCAGGGTTGTGAGACTGGGCTCAGCTCAGAATCTGCTTGAGTTCTCTCTCTCCTTCTCCCTCTGTCCCTCCCACTCGTGTACTCTCTTTCTCTCTCTAAAAATAAATAATTTTTTAAGTGGTTGTGCCTGTACTTATATCTCAATAAATTACAAACTGCTTTGCTTCTATTGCTCACCTTTTAATGCCCTCAGCTTCCTACCATCCTCCTTCCCCTTCATACTACATATATGTACTTTTTCTTCTCACATTTATGTGTGATCTTCTAATTATGGCTGAATAGACATGAATTAGAGATGGAAAAGTTCAATTTTGCTAAAATCTAAAATTAAGCATATAGTGTTCAGGCTCATACTTTTCTTTAAAAAGAAATCACTGTCCTTAAACTGGTTGGGATGGTAATGTAAAAGTACAAAGGAGGGGCCCCTGGGTGGCGCAGTTGGTTGAGCGGCTGCCTTCGGCTCAGGTCATGATCCCGGAGTCCCGGGATCGAGTCCCACATCGGGCTCCCAGCTCCATGGGGAGTCCGCGTCTCACTCTGACTTTCTCTCTTCTCATGCTCTCTCTCACTCTCTCTCTTTCCTAATAAATAAATAAATAAAATCTTTAAAAAAAAAAAAAAAAAAAAAGTACAAAGGATGTGGCCATGAGCTGCTATTCAAAATTAGGTATTTTTTTAAAGTTCATGTGATGAATATAAAATGATCTCCTTGGTCTCTGAAATTCCAACAAATAACCTGAAAGTCTTGTAGTACTACAGTACTTTGTATTCAGTACTCAATCCCAAATAACAGCTGACTGGCAGCCTTTCATAGTATCCATTTTCCCTTTGATGATATAAGGTGTTTTCTTTAAAAATGTTCTTTTCTTAATCTTGGAACACTGTAAAAATAAAATAAATAAAATAAAACATTCTTTTCTTCTTGGTACATGAAGATCATGCCTGCTGATGATTCAAAAAGAAACACAATTCTGAGAGCTTCAGAAACTGATGTAACTAAACCATCTTGAAAGTGTTAGGACACCACCAGCCAGGCAGTCCGTTCATTTCAGGGTGATCTTAATCTTGTTCCGACATTTAGGAAGGGTGAGATGAATAGGAAGAGGGTCAGTTTATATTCCCAAGGCTAATGAATGGCTTCACTATATGACCTGACTGTATCTGCTGCCCAGTCATAGTGACAAAGAGGACGTTTGTTTCTGTGTCTAAAGACTTCTTTTAAAAAAACGTTTTTTCTTGCCCCAAAAAGGAGAACTGTCACCACACGGGATACTTATCGGAGACACTGTCATAGTTTCAGCTTACTCCACCCCTGCCCAATTGCTACCTGCTGTTGGGTGTGTGTCACTATTTCCAAGCCGTCTTCTCTTGAATTTCAAGAGGGGACACTGTGGGCAGCTGTCTCCCAGTTTTGTATCTTTAGAATGACCTTTCTCATCTTGCATTCACACTTGACCCAAGAAACTTAACACACAGATTGGGTTTCCCAGCTTCTGAGGTTAGCCAGAGTAAAGTTTGACACCAATAGATGGGGTCAAACTAAGGTACCCTCAGGAAATCGATCATGAAGATACATTGACCCAATGAATGCTAATAAGTGTAATTATGCCTCCAAAATTGAATTTAAGTAAATCTGTTAAATACTTCTACCTCTGGGCGCCTGGGTGGCTCAGATGGTTAAGCATCTGCCTTTGGCTCAGGTCATGATCCCCGGGTCCTGGGATTGTTCTCTGTATCGGGCTCCTTGCTTGGCGTGAAGCCTGCTTCTCCCGCTCCCACTCCCCGCTTGTGTTCCCTCTCTCACTGTGTCTCTCTCTGTCATATAAATAAAAAAAAATCTTCTAAAAAATAAATAAATACTCCTACCTCTTTTGAGTTCCAGGCAAAGGTAGTTTATTCTTTGTAAAGAAGTTTACGAATCTGCTGCACCTTTAATAAGATTTTTTTAAGCAGTGATATCTTGTCTTAGTTTTTAGTGTATTTAAGAACATCTTGTTTATTTGAGACATTCTTATCCTAGGTCCAAGAGTATTTCTATCTGGAATTGAGGTGAACTTGGATTCCTGGCATGGCAATCCATAGATCATTTGCCATTCTCCCATCTTACGGGTCTTTTGATAATAATCTGAGAATTTCCTGGAATCATTTTAGGCTATAGCCTTCCCACTAGTGATCCTTCCAGTCCTGGTTGTTGACTGTCAAGAGAAATGTGTGACTAGGTAGTCAGACTAAGTTACTTAGCAAACTCATTAATCTCTAGACCAGCTCAGGCGCCAGTCTTCATATCTGCTTTCTGGTGGTTACACAAGGTAGCAGTATTGATTTTAGACAACTCTGTTAGTTGATAATTGCTTAGAGCCCTAAAAAATGTCTGCTAGATTAAGAAGGCAAAGGGCAAAGTTTACAGCTTTTTAATATTTTATAGTCTTCTGATTTGTTTTTCTCTTTGCTCTACCAAGTAGTAAAGCCTCTTTGAGGCTTCTCAAAACTCAGAGAATAATGGAACCCCAATGTGGAGAGCCCCATGAGGTTACAGTGGCTTCTCTGGTGTTTGTCTTCTTTGGTCCCTCACATGTTTCTTCAGGAAAGGAAGCAGTGACAAATCTAAACTGAGAGAGTTGACATCAGGGAGCAGTGGTATGGAATCCTAGTTCAGATCTCATATCATGAAGACTTCATGATACCAAATTAAATATGAATTGGAGAGGAAAAAAGGACTCCAAAAGGACAGGAAACAAATTTTCCCAATACTAGGCAATTTGTTTTTGTTACTTTAATCCTTATAACTGCTCTGCAAGGTTATTGTTACACACCTATTTTATAAAAACGGGAGCTTACTGCAGTTAACTGGCTTTCCCAGTACTGGGCAGCTCGTGAGCTACTTCAGAGCCAGTACTATCTCAGTGCACAACACGGACCCTTTCAAATCCATCACTTTGTTCCAAGGAAACATGACATCATTCATTACAACAGTGTGAAGTTCACTGGCACATTTCCTGAAATGTATATTTTGGCAGATCTTTTTCTATAATGATTTCCATCTAGAATCCTTGTTAACTTTTTTAGGTCCAAAGAGTAGTATCCATTTAGACATTGTATGCTATTCTAGAAGAAGTGTGTTCACTCACATTATCTGGCCCATTAGGTTTAAATTTGGCAAAAGTTTGGTGCAAAAGGACCCAGGACCCCTTGGCATCCAGGACCATCCCCTTAAACACACACACACACACACACACACACACACAGCTTTTCCTGAACTTGGTTCAGGCCTTCCAATCGTCATATTTACTTCCTTGAGCTCAAGTAAGAATTTCAGGGCTCTCCCTTACCAGCTGTTGACCAAACAGTTATATGCCAATGTGCCAAGCATATAATAAATAACTTCTCATATGTTATCTCAATTGTTGCCATGTATTGTTATGTATCAGGCCTCTATCCCAATTTTACAAATGGGGAAATGAGATCAAAATTTTAGAGATGTGTGCAAGTTCACCTAGCTATATTAC
The DNA here is from genome assembly GCA_028533885.1 of Nasua narica. NCBI lineage: Eukaryota > Metazoa > Chordata > Mammalia > Carnivora > Procyonidae > Nasua > Nasua narica. The sequence continues at coordinate 38,894,071 of CM052813.1, read as the reverse complement.
AGAGCTAGAATTTGAGGCTGTGTCTGTCTTGATTCTAAAATTGTTCTCTTTCTTGGGGCATGTTTACATTCACCCTTCTACTCACAGTCCCTCTGCTTGGATATTTCTACCTTAATTGTTAGCTGTCATTTTATTAAGACACTGTAAAATGAGAAGCACTCAGGGAAAATGAGAATACCTTAGAGTCATGTGGAGCTGGGTTTTACCATGACCTAACCATCTTTGTTATGTCTTTGTTGTTTAGTTGTTAATCCCCTCTAGTGAAGTTTTCAGATATTGTGTTTTTAAAATCTTGAATGTCTCTTTCATTTAGTTTTTTGTTTTCCATTTCCTATCTCATTATATTTATGTTCATTTTCCCTGTGGTTCTTATTTATAATAGCTGCTTTAATATCTTTGTCTGCTAATTCCATCATTCAGTCCATTTCTGTTGAGCCATTTTTTTTCCTGAATATGGGTCACATTTTCCTATACCTCATAGGTATAGTAGTTTTATATTGAATGCCTGACACTGTGATTTTATATTTTAGTGTGTTGGATTTTGTTGCATTTCTTTAAAGAATTTTGGGTTCCGTAATGGCAGACAGTCATTGGTTGTAAATTAGTTGGGGGTTTTTTCCCAGTCTTGCTCTTAAGCTCTTTCAATACAGGTCTAAATTAGTCTTTAGGATTAATTTAGCTTCCTATTTAAGAGTGGCTCTTTTGGGGTTCTTTATTAAATGCCCAATGTGTTTAGGAAGGTCCCTTCTAGGTGGCTGGTGGGAACTTGAATGATTTCTGACCCTAATTGTGCTCTTTGCCTCCAAGTTCCATCATAATTATTTTCTTCCTCTGGACCTTATACTCCTTGGGCCTTCTAGGGCTTTACCTGATCTGTGCATAGACTAGGATTCACCAAAGACTCAGGAGTACCCCTATGAAAATTTCTGGAACTCTTTCTCTGGATAGCTAGCTCCCTCCTTTTGGGTACTTTGCTCTGCAAGTTTTGGCTGCTTTGGCCTTCCCAAACTCTGATCTCTGTTTCTTCAACCCAGAGAGATTGCCTAGGGCTCCTCCTCTCTGCAGCTTAATCTGGAAATTGCCTCCGATCAGAAAGCCTCATTTGCTTCCCATCTCCCAGGAATCACAGTCTTAAGCTGCCTATCATTCAGTGACTACAAATAGTTGTTGCCTATATTTTGTCTAGTTTTCTAGCTGTTTACTACAGGAGGGTAATTCTTGACACCGTTACTCCCTCGTGATCAGAAGTGTAAATCCCTGTGGTTAGAAATGTTATTTAACTTCTTTAAATCACAGATTTTTTTTTGATTTTTCATTTTTAAAGTGACAATAAGACCTACCTATCAAGCATGTTATAAATATTAGAATTAATATTACTATATTCTCTTTGTACTGCACAACATTTGAATTTAATATGTCTGTGTCTTGATTTCCTTATTTGTGCCATGGAGATTGTAATAAGACTTAAATCATAGAGTAATCATGTTGATTAAATGGAATAATATCTGTAGTTTGCAAAAGTAATGCCTTGTACATAGTAAGAGTTATAAGTGTTAGCTAAATAAATAATTTTATACAATCATGGGGATGTTGTCTGCTATCAGAAAAAAAATAATCCTACCACTAACCAACAGCAAACACATGTGGAGTTCAGAGGACATATAAGAAATTTCTTAACTTTCCCCACTTAGATACTTTTAGGTTTGTAGAGACCATCTTTCATGGTTGTCCAGGGCTCCATCTCTCTCTTCCCCTGCCCTTCATTTTCCCTCGGTCTTAACCTCTTTTCCCTTCCCTGCCCAATTACCTTGTTCACTCCTGGTTGCATGACGAAATAGGGTGACCATTCTTGCCTGCATCTTTGAAGAGCTTCGGTGTACCTTTTACTGTTGATCTTAGAAAAGCTTGGCTTTTTTAATTTTGTTGGAATGGATCATATATAGCAGAAATCTTCCTCTTGTTATCTGGACCACTTCTTAGAACTTCGATGTGTTTGATGTGCTAAGCAATAGAGGTTGCTATTACAATATTTTGGAAAGAATCCTGCTGAGGCTTGGGGGGTAAAGAAGAGGAGGTGATAACAACCAAGTCTGCAAAGCTTTTTGAGAAAATATATATGTAGCATATGTAGTATATATTAAGTAAATGGTGGCTATTATTTGGATATTGCCATGTGAGTGGATACGTAAGTAGCATTGATATCCAACCAAGTATTAAGACTAGAGAAAATAAGAAATCAATTGTGAAATATCAGAGAGTTATAGGTGGACTATGTTGCCCCTGACCTTGATCATTTTGGTATAATCCAGACTCCTCTGTTATCAGTTCCAGGGTTCAATACTTCCACTACTCTTTTACTAATATTTTAGAGTCCCTTGTTCCATTATTATTCAGTTGGACCCCCCCTGACAAAGTCCCAATCCTGGATGGACTGTGGACCTTCTCTGCTTCTATTCAAAGCAAGGTAAATTGATGTTATTATTAATTAGGGTCACTAAGCAACCTAACCATGTATATTAGTTAACCAATACACACATATACATTAACTATGAAACATAATCATATATTATTTTGATGCCTACTTTTTTGTCTTTTTTGTCCATCCTTCCTGCTAAAAACCAAGCCTGCCATGAGTTCCATCTCTTTCTCCTCTCTCTACTGGCTTCTTCCAGTCAACAGGTTATCTTTCTTACCTTAAAAACAAGCCAAAATTAAAAAATAACAAAGCCTTCCAAGACTGAATATCCCGTTCTTGCTTTCTTTTTTTTTAATGCTAATTTTATTTTATTTTTTTAAAGATTTATTTTATTTATTTATTTGACAGAAAGAGATCCCAAGTAGGCAGAGAGGCAGGCAGAGAGAGAGGGGGAAGCAGGCTCCTGCTGAGCAGAGAGCCCGATGCGGGGCTCGATCCCAGGACCCTGAGATCATGACCTGAGCCACAGGCAGAGGCTTAACCCACTGAGCCACCCAGGCACCCCCCGTTCTTGCTTTTATTCCTCCATGGAGTGATCAAATTTTTGTTGGCATCACCTACATTGTTTTTTCCTTTTCATCTTAAAAGCATTGAAATCTGTCTCCCACACAGACTACTCTGTTAAAAATTCTATGTACCAAAAAAAAAAAATTCTATTTACAAAGGTCACTAATGACTTCTACATCATTAACTCCAATGTATGCTTTCGAGTACTTTCTTTGCTTATCCACTCAGCAGCATTGGACACTGTTAGGCCATCCTTCTTTCTTGAAAACTGGTTTCCTTTCTACTGATCTCATTCCCTAAATACTGGTGCTCCTCAGGGGTTGATCTTAGGCTACTTGCTTTTGTCACTCTGTATATCGAAGTTCTACAGCCAGGTGGTCTGTAAATGGAAAGAAAAGATGCTCCCGACTGATCTTATTCTGATCCACTTTTATGTTATGTTGTATAATTTGTTTATACATTACTGTTTTTCCCTTCTCACCTTACCTAATCCAATTAAGCTCCATTCCAAGGATCTTTATCGCCGTCTCACAGAAAAGGCCTAAATAGTAATCGGAAGACAGTAGGCAACCAATAAAAATGTATTGAATGAATTAACATCATGAGGACCAATACATGCTATGTAAGTGCTTTTAGAACATGCACCCACTTGATCCTTCTTTCTTTGGATTAATTAACATTTATTGAAAAAAAAAAGTTCATGGAAGATAGGCTTCATCTTATTTCCATCTGTGATTGATTAACAGGGGACTGTGCTTGGAGAGCTATGTTGAACATACTTGTCCAGGGGTCAGTGGAAAAAGGTGTTGCAATCTATTAATACTGTCGTGCCTCATACAAATAACATAATAGTATCATTTATTGAACATGGAGCATATGCCGAACACTGATAAGCACATTATTTCAATTAGAGGTCACAACATCTGCATGAGATACTGTTATTACCCTTGTCTTTGCATTGATATAACTGAGATACAGAGATGTTAATAGCTTGCCCAAGACCACACAGCAAACAAATAGCAAAGTTGAGATTTAACTGTAGTCTGTCACACTGATGGGTTTAAGCATCACCCTATACCCATAATGTGGAGTGGTGGCCTTTTTCTTCCCTTTATTTTTGCCATTCTTGGCTTAAATTAAACTATGAAGAGGGGACAGAAGAATAGTATAGGTGATGTTAGAATGGAGAAAGGTTACTCTGCCCTAGGAGGCCTTTGTTATCACATCTCAAAAATGAATTATTTCATTAAAAAATACATGCACACACACTTTTTTTCCTTTTGGAATAGTCACAAAAATTGCCAATATAGGAGACAGGATTTGGTTTTGAAACCAGTTCAGAGTAAGCTGCCGGTCTTATGCCCCAATATTCTCACACACTGTAACGTGTATTTCCTATAAAGAGGAACATTTCTCCTGTATAACCACAATGTCATCATCAAAATTAAGAAATTAACATCCTGGGGTACCTGTGTGGCTCGGTTGGTTAAGCATCTGACTCTTGTTAAACATCCAGCTCTTGATATCGGCTCAGGTCATGATCCCAGGGTCTTGAGATTGAGTCCCAAGTCAGGCTCTGTGCTGAGTGAGGAGTCTGCTTAAGATTCTTTCTCTCGGGATGCCTGGGTGGCTCAGTTGGTTGAGCGGCTGCCTTTGGCTCGGGTCATGATCCCGGCGTCTTGGGATCAAGTCCCGCATCGGGCTCCTTGCTCCACGGGGAGCCTGCTCCTCTCTCTGCCTCTGTCTGCCTCTCTGCCTGCTTGTGTTCTCTCTCTGTTAAATGAATAAATAAAATCTTTAAAAAAAAAAAAGATTCTTTCTCTCCCTCTCTGTCTTCCCCTCCCCCACATTCATTTACTCTCTCTCAAAAATAAAAAATAAAAAAAGGAAATTAACATCATTACATTAGAACCATGTAATAGCCTTCATGTTCAGATTTGTCCAGTTGCACGAATAATATCCTTATTATTATAGTAAGTGGACACTGTTAAAAATCATACTGTGTGTTCAGTTGACATATCCTTTAGTCTCACAGAGCCTCCAGCAACCCACCAATTACAGCTCAGGTTTCCTACCCCACACCTGTTCCCGCAATGGTTTCCACTTACAAGTCTCTGCTTCAGAAAACTGGTAGTCCCTGGATCTCCTGCCTCTCTCCAACTTAGGGGGCATTGGTTTGTCCTGGGTCCTGTGTCCTGTCTTATGGATCCATAAAGAATAATTGATTTTTCAGTCTGTTCACCCTTTTACTTAATAGGCCTGAGTAATGACTTCTAAGCTCCTTATATACAGAACTGGAAACCAGAAGTCCCTTTGGTCTCCTTTAATCTGAAACCATTCCTGTCTTTCTTTGACTTTCACAACCTTAAACTGTTACAGGGCAATTATTTTGTAGAATGTTCCTTAATTTTGGTTTAAGTGATGTTTCCTCATGATTAAATTCAAGTTATTTAAATTGATGGAAATAGCCCAGAAGGGATGTTGTGTTATTCTGAGTTGAATCTTATAAGGTGGTGCATGATTTCAACTTGAGCCCTTATTGATGAGGTTCACTTTGATCCTTTGAATGAGGATGATAGCTAGGCATTTTTATGTGACTGCCAGGCTTTTCCACTATTTAACTCATTAAAACTGGTAAGTATTTAGGCAGCTATGTGAGGTAATGGATATATTAATTAGCTTGACTAATAATCATTTCACAATGCACATGTATATCAAAACATCATGTTGTATATATATATATATAGAGAGAGAGAGAGAGAGAGAGTAATTTCTAGGGCAGTACTTTGAAATTTTGTCCGCAAGAACTCTGCCTTCCTCATCCCACTTTGGCTGTGACTCTTCACAGAAACTCTACCCCCACAGATACTCTACTTACTCTCCTCAGGCTCCAACACCACATGCCAGGTTAGTTCTCCATATGCACTTTTGCCTCATCCTCTTTGAACCCTGGCATCCTGCTCCAGACTACCATGCATCCCTTCCCCCCTTTTAGCACAATGCTTCCTTTTTTTCTGCCCCTCTACTGGCTTTAGGACTGAATTTTTCAGGAAGGGAACAGGAAGCAGAGATTGTATGTGATTTAAGATCACTTCTAACTACATCATTCTAGGACAGATAAATTAATATGGTTAAATATTTGCAAGTGTATGCTCAGAAAATGGGGGTAGGGGTGTGTTGAGACCACTGGGACAAAGGACTTTGCCTGAAATAATCACTGAGGCCAGGGAAAGTGAGGCACTGAGTAGCCTGGATAGGGCTAGATGTGTCAGATGAGGAGTCGGGCCAGAAGCACAGGATCTAAGAGGAGGCAGAGAAGTCAGGCTATGCATACCAGTAACCCTCAAAAAGGAGAGGTGATGACAGTGAAGAGCCAGAAAGCAACAAATGTCCATTAAAGCAGTCAAGTCAGGAAATGCAATTTAATAATACTAACCAGTAAGTATCTTAATATGAGTTAGAGTGATTAGTGATCTTATGCATTACAGGAACAATTCATTTTGTCAAAGTAATAATGTGTTGCTCACCACATGTTATTAGACCACTGGATGCCGTGAATGTCTTGACTTGCCAACAGTGCAAGTTGATCCCAGGCTCTAAGTAATTGATGTTATGCTGCCATCCTTTGGCCAAATTTAAAATGTCTTCCTTACTAATGAACTTGATATGTTTTTAACACACAGAAGTGATCAGTTTTAACTACAGCATTATATTTTTTAGACTGACAATGTTAAATTTGTGGGGGGAAATGGTGAATAGATAAAAATGTAAACTTGTGCAATTATTTTTTTATATTATTATGTTAGTCACCATACAGTACATCATTAGTTTTTGATGTAGTGTTCCATGGTTCAGGGCTTGTGTATAATTTTAAAAGTCAGGGGCGCCTGGGTGGCTCAGTGGGTTGAAGCCTCTGCCTTTGGCTCAGGTCATGATCTCAGGGTCCTGGGATTGAGCCCCACATCGGGCTCTCTGCTCAGTGGGGAGCCTGCTTCCCCCTCTTTCTGCCTGCTTGTGATCTCTCTCTCTCTCTGTCAAGTAAATAAATAAAATCTTTTTAAAAAAATTTTAAAAAAAAGTCACTTACAAAGTCCATTCTAGTCAGATAGATTGCTGCTGTTGGTTTATCCCATTTTCTTCAAAGACTGTCTTTTTTTTTTAAATTTTATTTATTCGTCAGAGAGAGCACATGTGGCGGCAGCAGCAGGCAAAGAGAAAAGCAGACTGCCCACTGAGCAGGGAGCCCAATATGGAACTCAAACCCAGAAGATCTGAGATCTTCTTCATGATCTGAGATCATGACCTGAGCCGAAGGCAGATGCTTAACAGACTGAGCAACCTAGGTGCCCCTAAAGACTTTGTCTTAATCAGTGATGCTTAAGAGCACTTTATTTCACTGTCATGATACTTTTCCATTGTTTTTCTCTAAAGTAGTGTAAGTTTGCAGTGGATTCCCTTAATTCCATCCACCAACGGAAGGGACCCATGCACCAAGCTTTACTGTCTCATGGGCTCTGAATGTCATTCATGACCCTCCACATGCACAGACATGTGTACAGGCACACAATCAAGCCCATGTACATACACAACTTTTTTTCTTAAGAATGCGTAGTACCCATGTCACTTAGGGTCTGGAGACCAGGGAAAGAATTCTCAGAGAGGAATGGGCCACCTACCCCCAGGGTGGACATGGGGCTGGGAATAGTTCATGTTTCCACCAGCCAAAGTGCAAAGATTTCCTAGATTAGGGACCAGCAAGTAGAGTCCTTATAAGGATAGTCTCTTTTTAGTGAGATGATATTGCCCTAGACTATGAAGTCTGCTCCATCCATGCTAGCAAAGTGTAAAAGCAAGTCCCAAAGGAATTAGAGTAATTCAACTATGTCCTAAAACAAAGCCCAACCATATATGAAGCACTTCACAAATCCAGTAGTGTCGAAATTATAATGTTATGAATCCAGTCAAAAGCTATCAGACATATGAAGAAGCAGGAAAATAGGACACAAAAACATTAGAAAAGTTAATGAAGAAACAAGGACTGGAAATGACACAAATGATAGAATTAGCAGACCAGGTTGGAACACCTATTATGAATATACCTCATAAGCTCAACAAGATAGGAGAAAAGGTGAATGTGATAAGGAAAAAAATGAAAGATAACAGAAAGGAGCAAAGTGAACTTCTAGAGATGAATAACATACTACCTAGAGTGATAAATATACTAGATGGATTAACATTCAGGTAGGATACTGGAGAAAATGGTGTCAGTGAGCTGGAAGACATCACCATAGAAACTATAAAAGAGAAAAAGACTAAGTGAACATCAGTTGCCTGTATGATCTTACTAAATGGGTCTGATATTTCTGCAGTTAGAGTCCCAGAAGGAGATAAAAAATGTTGAAAAATTAAGGTCTGGGATTTTTCCAAATTTAATTAAAATGATAAAACCACGGATTCAAGAAACTTAAGAAACTCCTAATAGAAAAAAAAAAAAAGAAACTCCTAATAGAAGATACAAGAAGAAAATCACACCAAGGCACTTTATCATCAAATAGCTGAAATATAATGATAGGAAGAATACATTAAAATCATTCAGGGAAAAAGAAGACAGATAATGCCCAGAAAAAATAAAATTAAGATCACAGCAGCCTTCTCTTTGGCTATCATGCAAGCCAAAACAGTGGAACAATATCTTTACAGTACCGAAAATAAAAACGATCTCCACCTGGAATTCTGTACTCAGCAACAATATATTTCCAAACTGAAGACAAAATACTTTTTCAGACAAACAGCAAGCTGAGAATTCATTGGCAGCAGACCTGAGATGCAAGAACTATTAAAGGAAGTTAGTCAGGAAAAAGAATAGTTATCCAAGAAGAATGATACCAAATAGAAATTTAGATCTACTGAAAGGAATGAGAAAGACCAGAAAGTGAAACTATGTGGGTAAATATATGATAATGAGTCAATATAAATGAAATACTTTCTCATCTTAAAAATCTCTTTAACATGTTATTGACTATTTAAAATAAATATAGTATCAATGCTTGTGGGGTTTAAACATGAAAATGTATGACAACAATAAATAGCACAAAGGATGAGAGGAAGGAGAAAGATATTGTTGTAATGTCCTCTATACTAAACTTTAAGCCATGTGTAATATTATTTGAAAGTAAATTGTAATATGCTAAAGATATATATACTTTAAGCCCTAGAGAAACTACTTTAAGAATAAAATGGCATAGCTAGGGGCACCTGGGTGGCTCAGTCAGTTGGGTGTCTGCCTTCAGCTCAGGTCATAATCCCAGGGTCCTGGGATGGAGCCCCTCATTGGGCTTCCAACTCCATGGGAGCCTGCTTCTCCCTCTCCCTCTAACCCTCTCCCTGCTTGTGCTCTCTCTATCTAATAAATAAATAAAATCTTTTTTTTTTAAAGTGGTATAACTGATAAACCAATAGTGGAGATAAAATGGAATCATTTTTTGTAATCAATCCCAAAAAAGGGGAAAAAACGAATAATTAAAAAATAAATAGCAATATGATAGATGTAAATCCTGCCATAGTACATTAATTATATTTGCCTATGTGCATAATCACATTAAATGTAAATGTAACAAGTAAAAAAAATAGCTATATATGAGACAGAACAAGGAAGGCATTTTTAAAAAGATATACAGTGCTGTGAGGATCCAGAAGGGAGATTATAGCTTCTTAAAAATAAAATCCAGGCCGAAAAGAAGAAATAATCCTTAGTCCTTGCACAGACAGGTAGTGGGGGTGAAAGAGGCATGGGTGATGTTTCTGAGAGAGAAAGCATCCAATAAATACACACACACACACCTGCTAGTTGTATTAAGGAAATAGTGAGTTATTAACTTTATCTGGAGATCAGTTTCCCATACAGGACATTTGGAACAACAGTGGGAGATAAGACTGGAAAGGTAGATTGGAGGCATATTCAGGAGGACTTAGAATATGGAGCTGGGTATTTGTAATTCAAGAGGCATTATTGATTTAAAGATACTGGTATAAAAGTTTACCATAGCTATAGGTACTCTAGGGAATATACACTAGCCAACTGCTCCTGATCTCTTCACATATAATTTTATCATTTATAATGGTTACATAGCAGGGCATCTGGGTGGTGCAGGCAGTTAAGCATTGGACTCTCGGTTTCGATTCAGGTCTGATCTCAGGATCGTGAGATCAAGCCTCCCGTAAGGCTCTGTGCGCAGCATGGAGTCTACTTGGGCTTCTCACTCTCTCCCCACTGTGCTCATGCATGCTGTCTCTCTCTCTCTCCCTCTCTCTTTCTCTCAAATAAATTTTAAAAGTCTTTTTAAAAAGTGGTTACATAGCATTTATTTTTAAAAAGATTTTACATATTTATTTAAGAGTGTGAGAGCGAGCATGAGCACAAGTGGGGGATGGTGGAGGGAGGAGTAGACTCCCCACTGAGCAGAGAGCCCAAAGTGGGGCTTGATCCCAGGATCATGGGATCATGACCTGAGAGCTAAAGGCAGCCTCTTAACTGACTGAGCTACCCAGCTGCCCCTACATAGCATTTAATTATATGGACTTACCAGCATTTATTTAACCATTCCCTTATTGTTGGACCTATAGGCCATTTCTAATATTCTGCAGATGCAATAATTTTATAACAACCTTCTTTTGCTAATTTTTTTCTCTTTCATATTACCTTTTATAGGCCAGGAACTTAGATATTCAACTGCTTCAATAAGATATAAAACAATTTAAGATTGGTCATATGTATTTTAAGGTTAATTTGCTCAAACATTTGTGCAAATTTACAGTTCTACTTGAGGTTTTAAACTTAGTAGTCTGTATAGATTTTCATGATCCCCCCCTGAGTGCCCCTACAGGTGCTGCTAAACCTCTGATGAATATTACTCATATATATATATTTAATATAAATATTAAGAATACTCCTTTAAAAAATACTCTCAATAAAAGAACTTTAATAAGCCTCACTAAATATTTAGAAAGCATATTGTGTTGAGTGAAACTTTGTATGGAATAATGAGGGTAATAGAAAATCATATTCAATGACTAGTCTGTAATTATCTCAAGGAGCACGTACAATGAAACAAGTTCTTTTGGTTACTTCGTCAAACAGCCAACACAATGGGGAAAGTGGAGGAAATGTCCCATAAACACTATGAAAAGGGAACCAGAAAACCTAACATGTAATCTTGGAGTAATGACAGCATTAGAAAACAAAGCCCACAAAAGAAAACACCTTCCAGAACAATCTGAGATGCATGAAAAGCAAACATTCACTAAAACTGGAGCTGTACTAAGTCTGTATGGAGATAAGTGGCATGTTTGACCTTCACCATGATTAACAAGCATTTCTTTGAAATTGTGTTGGTGCTGTTGGCCTCTTCTACGCTCTTCTCCCTCGAATTGAAACTGGCTCTTCCAAAAAAGAGCCAACAGAGAGAGATTAAAACTCTTGAATAAATTGCAAAAATCATCAATTCAGCCGTGTCTACTGCACAGGACAGACTTCCTCCTTCCCCAGCAGTCTATGAACCAGAGTAGACAGGCACTGGCCATTCTTCATGAGATGCTTCTGCAGATCTTCAACCTCTTCAGGGCAGATATCTCCCTGGATGGTTGGGAGGAAAGCCACACAGAGAATTTCCTCACCGAACTTCACCAACAGCTGGAAGACCTGGAGGCGCTTCGAGGCCTGGAAGTGGAGCAGAACAGCGGTGTCTTGAGGGGTGGGAACCCTAGGTTGCAGGTTAAAATGTACTTCCGGAGGATCCACGATTACCTGGAAAACCAGGAGTACAGCAGTTGGCCTGGACCATTGTTCGAGTAGAAATCAACCGGTGTCTGTTCTTTGCATTCCGGCTGATAAGAAAGCTAAGCGGACAAGAGATGGGTTCCTTGCATGTGGAGCAAGAGCCAACTGCAGGCTTTAAAAGCATAGGGTAGGTGGAGGAGTGGGAAGACTTTTCCAGACACTATTGTTTCTTTATGTCATAAATTGGTAGTATTGTTTTGGTTTTATTTGTATGTATATATACATGTTTTTTTTATCTGTCCTTTAAGATTGTGCATATTGACAATTGTCTGTATCTTGTAAGGTCACTTTGTATTTTCGATTCATCTTAAGTTTTATGATTTAACGTAGATTCATTAATATTTCCTAATTGGTTCTTCAAATGGGTATATTTTCATGAAAGTTGACCAGGCAAATAAAACGAAATATGTTTCCATTGTAATAATACTTTCCTTAACATAGAACACCCGTTTCAATATGATTTCTTTGCCAGAATGTGGTAGACACAATGAGAAACACTAGGAATAATGTGCATTGCAAGATTTGAAAATATCAATACACATCAAATATTTGTTACAGGTGACACGATAGAAGCAGAGCCAAGAGGTCGTGAACAAGCAGATTGCGGAGGGAAAACAAATCCATGAGAAGAGATTCAACCTCACTCATAATAATAAAAGGTGCAAATTAAAAGTAACATGCTATATGTACGCATGCACAGATGGATGAGGTCCCACACTCTGTGGAGATTTGGGGGAGGAATGCTCTTATAATTTGCCAGAGCACTGGAAATTGGTAGGATCACAATAGAGGTGATTTGGTGATACTTATTAAAATTATAGTCTTCGATCCATAAATTCTGGGATTGAAATTCATCTTATAAAAAGGCTTGCATCGGTGTATAAGGACTTACATACAATATTATTCATTGCAGCATTATTTATAATATCCCAAAACAGGAAACCACACAGACTCTTTTAATTAGAGACAGTTAAAGTACATTCACACAAAGGAACACTACCTAGCTGGAGAAAAGGATGAGGATGCTCTTCCTATACTGAAGAAAAAGTAAAAAAAAAAAAAAAAAAGAAAAAGAAAAAAGGCAAGATGCAGAACAGTGTGTATAAAATGCTATATTTGACAATAAAATATAAAACATTTTACATTTGGCCTAACTTGTATGAACGAATAAGGAATATATAAGAAATAAATTACAATGATAACCTATATTTTGGGGAAGAGAGACTAAAGGAAGAGGACAGGGCAGAGGTAGTTTTACAGCTTATTTTTATATTTTAATTTTTAGTCGTGTGAACATTACAAATTAAAATAATAAATGAAAATGTATCCAACAAGTGCCAGTTATTAGAAACATGCATGAAGGAGGGGTTCCTGGGTGGTTCGGTCAGTTAAGCATCTGCCTTCAGCTCAGATTGTAATGTTGGGGTCCTGGGAAGGGCCCTGCATGGGGCTCCCTGCTCACTGGAGAGTCTGCTTCTCCCTCCACCCCTCCCCCAGCTCATGCTCACTCTCTCTCTCAAATAAAAAAATAAAATCTTTAAAAAAATAAAAAGAAGGAAATGGGCACGAAGGAATTCTATTGGCAAAAAGAAGTGTTAAATGAAGATTAGAAGAAACAGGACTGAACCAGCCTTCCCTTGGTGGGGAGGGGAGTGGCCGGGAGGAAGGAAGCTGGACAGAAGGGCACCCATGCCAACCAAGGGAGAGTGTTACCACTCGTTAGAGCTGCCAGTGATGAAGGGATTCCAGCACTTCCAGCCAGGAGCTCTCAGAAATCATTGTGGAACAAATGTGGGGCCAGAGAAACCAACATTCAGTGAGACTTAGTGGCTTTCCTATACGGTCACGGTGACTTTTGCTCAATGGAAGAACCAGAGCCACAGCCCAAAAGTCTGGGGCTAGTTCTACTACCTGACATCATGTTCTCCTTCACATTCATTGCATAATTTGAGGTGAAATTGATCACCGAGTGTGAAAATTTGCTGAAGAACAAAACATATTTTATCCCGGTTTAATTAGTGTAACTGTAATTAGTGTAACTGGGTCCCTGCTTTCAGATTTGGCTTCAAAGGGAGGCGGATGAACTGAATAGGCTCCTGAGTCAGAAGCAGGGTCAGCTGCCCTAGAGGAAAGGGACAGGGAAGCAGAGGCTGGGTAGTCAGGAGGAAGTCTCTGTCACATTTCAGCCCAGGTATTGACCTGTTTACCTTCAAGTTCACCCAGAGGTAGGGAAGTGGAGGGAGCAGAGATACAAGCAAATACAGGTCATTTGCTTTACACGATCAGTAGAATCTTTGTTTTCGTTAAACCAGGAAGTTTTCAGAACAAAATCCTTCATTTAACACATTATTCAATTCTCAAGTTAACCTAGCAAAGTAGTTTCTGTTACTTAGTGTTTTCTCCGGTGAGAATGACAAGACTTTTAAGGTGAAGTAATTTGTTCAAAGTAAATGGAACAAGCCATGGAGCCAGCCAATGCCAGAACAAAGATTCTCAACCAGACCTGCCTGACTCAGAAGCCAGCCCCAGACCCCAGAAACCCGAACGGCAGGCACCGTGCGATATCTCTGCAAAACAATAATGATAACAAGAACGATGCTGATGTGCTCTGGCTTTCCTTATTCAAGGTGCACACACTGTCTGCAGCCTTGAATTAAAGAAAGAACATTTTCTGTCCCTAGACATTTCTTTCCTGAGAATTGAGGGAAACAGAATGGAGGAGGTGCCAAGAGGAAATTCAGAGCAGATAATACGTACTCATCTTTAGAACCTAAAACCGACACTGTGTCTGCTAATGTTTCCCCATTTAGCTTTATTAAGTTGACATCCTGCTTCTATAACTGTCTTCACTGCCTAATACAAAATAAAAACTGCTTGCTTTTAAATATATGTGCCGTCTTAAAACTTTTAAAACCAGAGTTCTAAACTTGGAGATATCGGGGAAGGTAAATACTTTAAAAGATGAGATGAAAAAAATTAAAAAAAATTTTTTTAAAGATTATTTATTTATTAGGAAAGAGAGAGAGTGAGAGAGAGCATGAGAAGGGAGAAGGTCAGAATGAGAAGCAGACTCTCCATGGAGAGCTGGGAGCCCGATGCGGGACTCGATTCCGGGACTCCGGGATCATGACCTGAGACGAAGGCAGTTGCTCAACCAACTGAGCCACCCAGGCGCCCCAAAAAATCTTAAAAATAAAGAGACTACATGCACTGCTATCAGTGCCTAGGTGAACTCAGAGTAAAGGTAAGATCATTTGTACTCACAGGCTGGGTCATCTGACTTATCCTTGTCGCACCTACATGTACTGAGCTAAACAGATTATTAAATGAAAAAGCAGGTTAAAAATAACTAGCCTCATCATATTTTCTACAAATAATAATGCATATAAAATGTCTGTAAAGAAATGCACTAAAACGTTCATAGTAGTGCTGTCTGGGTGATAGAATTTTCATTGTCTTATCCTTTTTGAATTTTAAATATTTCTCCATGAACAGAAATTCATTTTAGAATCAGGAAAAATAATTAAATGATATTGTTTGTGACATTTAAAAAAAGAACAATAAATATGGGTCCTTGTAGAGAGTGGGTTTAGGATACTTATCACCTGCAATAAATGAAACCCCATCTCCAGTATGTATCAGAATCATCTGGAGGGCTTGTTAAAACACAGATGGCATGGCTTCATGCCCAGTGTTTCTGATACAATAAGTCTGTAGTGGAGCCTGAGTGTTTGCATTTCTAGCAATTTCTAGATGATGCTGATGCCGTTGGTTCTAAGACTCCCCATTAAAAACCATGCCTCTATTTCTTTTTTTTTTAAAGATTTAATTTATTTATTTGACACAGAGAGATTGAGATCACAAGTAGGCCGAGAGGCGGGCAGAAAGAGAAGGAGAAGCAGGCTCCCTGCTGAGCAGAGAGCCCGATGCGGGTCTCGATCCCAGGACCCTGAGATCATGACCTGAGCCAAAGGCAGAGGCTTTAACCCACTGAGCCACCCAGGCGCCCCCATGCCTCTATTTCTTGATAGCTTTGGTAGACTTGTAACAGATAAAGGCCTGGTCTCCTTGATGTTACTGATCTCATATTTTCCCACAATACCATCCTATTGTATTGGGAGATAGCTGATGAGGAAAGTTTTTTTTCTTTTTCTATCACTGCCTTTTCACAGCAGCAGATTCAATGGTCCATCTCCTTCTTAAAGAAGCAGGATATAGAGACTGTGATACCCCAAGTGCACCCCGTGACAGTAACTGTCTTCTCAGGAAAATGATCTGAACCAAGTTTTTGTCTGGACCAATTTCTGTTCCTCGTGCCCGTGATTGTGTGAAATCAAACCTGCAACCATAACCTGACTAGATGAGGAATATGATGTGAACACAAAGGAAATCAAACCTCTGAAAGATAGAGGATTCCGAGGTAAGAGACAGCAAACTGGTTCAGTAATCGAGAAGTATAGATGTTTGGTAAATACAGAGATGTCGGGGGGCATTCTTAGAATTGCCTTTGGCTGAAATGAGTCACTGAGTCCGTTTTTTTTCCCTGTATCCAATGACTCGATGTGGGAGGATGAAGGCTCAGACCCCTCCCTCCACCTCTGAAAGGTCATTGCCACTTCAGAGCCTCCTCCCCCACCCAGGTTTTGACTGAAGCCCCGTTGTGACTGGCCGGCCACTCAGCTTTTCCTCTCTTCCAACTCCTGCCTTCTCTTCTCACGTGTGTTGAGCCTATAACCTTCCCTAATAAACTCCTTGCATGGCAGTTTTGTCTAAGAGTCTGCTTTCTCAGCACCTGACTTCCAAAAGCAAACCCCACAGACCTTCCGTTTGGGGCCATAGGAAACCCAAGTCACATATTGCCTTGGTCAAGTCCATATTAGCTTCCTAATATATGTTACTATCTCATTCTTGCTATTTACAACTCCTTAAAATTTTTCATTTCTCAGAAAACCCTTAGAGTCTGATTTGTCTAAATCTGTTTGCCCTTCCAGAGAAAAACTCCTATCACATCACAAGCAACAATGTACTTGGTTGGATCACTTCTCTTTCAACTAAAGTAACCTACTTTAGGGTGGGGAAATGGCTTCTTCATTCTTTGCTTATTAGCACATTCTTGAACACATAAAGGGACAATCTAAATATTGAATGAATAAAGACATTTAAAAGGCAGTGTTAACAAAAAGAAGTAATATATAGAGGTACCTAGGTGGTTTAGTCGATTAAGCATCTGCCTTTGGCGGAGGTCATGATCCTGGGGTCCTGGGATTAAACCCCGCGTCAGGCTCCCTGCTCAGCAGGGAATCTGCTTCTTCTCACACTGCTGCTCCCTCTGCTTGTGCTCTCTCACTCTCTTTCTGTCAAATAAATAAATAAAATCTTCAAAAAAAAAAAAGAAATAAATACCTTATTGTCATGGTCAGTTATATGTGTGAGAAGACACTCTACCTAGAGATGAGGAAGTCTTGTTTATGTGCCTGCTAAGAGGTTAATTCTTATTTTTGTGTTTCAGTTTTTCTACCTTTTGGATGTCCATTGAAT
Source organism: Nasua narica (assembly GCA_028533885.1). Classification (NCBI taxonomy): domain Eukaryota; kingdom Metazoa; phylum Chordata; class Mammalia; order Carnivora; family Procyonidae; genus Nasua; species Nasua narica. The sequence continues at coordinate 38,876,714 of CM052813.1, read as the reverse complement.
GGACAATTTGGATAAGCTATGTCTTGCAGTAAAAAATAAAGTATCTTTCATTCTCTAAGGAAATGTTGGTTTTTATCTTTGTATGGTAAGGGTACAATAAGACAACGACATAATATGTAGATCAGAAATGCTGGTGGGAGCCCTTCTTCTAACTAATTGTTCTAGAAAATCCTTTCCTGAACCCACTCCTCAGGGGCCTTTGATCCCTGTCTGCTGTTGATGGTTAGTCATGCTTTCAACTGCCAGTTAATATAGAAACCACTGACATCAACTTAAATGTTTCCTATTTTGGGTTCAGTTAAAAAAAATGTAACAGAAAACTATAGAACAGTACATGTAAATAGTGTAAATGGCTCACTTTTACAGTTGTATAAAGTGTAACACTCCTCCCATTGTTCTGTTCAAAAGACCACTTGTCTTGTTATTGTCCAAAGTGGGTGGGTGCTGGATTAGTTTTTGCACCTGCTATTAGTAGAGATTTGATGACAAATTGCCTTATTTCTTTGGCTTGCATGCTTGAACCATTATGGGTAAGCAGAAGATAACCAGCCTGTAGTACCTGGAGACTAGTAGCCAGAGTCACATCATTACAAGGACGCAGGGAACTGACCGTAACACAAAAATGGTCCCATGGTTTTACCTGCCATGCAAGAAGAATCCATCTTCTCTGAAATCTGTTCAGACAAGATTTAGTGACTTGAAGGTGAAGATGTGTACCTCTTGGGAAGGAGGAAGTAAGGTTCAAGGAGAACAAAGAACAGGGTTGCCCTTGACCCATAAATCATGTGACTTTTTCTACCTAAGAGTAAATGAACAAGTAAATAATATTTACTGTCAAGTAAATAAATAAATAAATCTTAAACAAGAAAAGGGCATAAAAATATCAAAATATATAATTGATATTAATATTTTCAATATAAAAAAACTCAGAAAAGTTTAACAATGCAATAGCAATGTCAGCAAGAAATATGGAAGCAATTTACAAAAGCAGACATAGCTACAAGTAGATAATATACATATATAGCCTTCCTAGTGATCATTTATATAAATGCAAAATCTGATGAACAACAAGATGGTTTGGAGATGGTTGGGCTAAGAGCACACACCTATACACAGTAGAAGTGTAAGATTTTCAAACATGGGTGGTTATTTTGGTAAAATCTACCAAAATTTTTAAACCACTGGACCTAGCAAATGCAGTTCTGGATACTTATATTACAAAAAGACTCTGTTCATACACCTGCCTAAACGTGTGCCCAAATTTATTTATTGCGGCATTATTTTTATAAAAGATAATTGCAGCCAAGTTAATGTGCTTATAAAAAATTAGATAAGTAAACAATGGGCATTCCGTATTATAGAATACTGGACAGCCATTAAATTCATTTACATAAAGAATATTCACCTGCATTCAGGCTCATGTTAAATACTGATGAATAGATTGTTTTGAATTTTTCCCAGTAGTTTGTTAACCTTAAAAAAATAAAAACAGCCAGTTATTTACCAACAGTAGATGGGTTTGTTCAGGAATAGCACAGAATTGCAATCAGGCACAGCAAGGTATAGCAAAACAGTAGGCAAGTTTGGAATAAAAAGAAGGAAATGTAGGAGCACCTGGGTGGCTCAATAGATTAAGCGTCTGCCTTTGGCTGAGGTCATGATCTCAGGGTCCTGGGATTGAGCCCTGAGTTGGGCTTCCTGCTCATTGGGGAGTTTGCTTCTCCCTCTTCCTCTGCCCCTGCTCATGCTCTCTCTCTCTCATGCTGTCTCTCTCTCTCAAATAAATAAAAATCTTTTTTTTTTTTTAAAAAAAGGAAAATACTTTCATAGAGAAAAGTGGTGGAGGGCTTTGAGGGGGATAGAGTTGTTATAAACAAAAGGTCCTTTGGAAAAAAAACTAGGAGCTCAAAGTATAGTGGCTTTTCATTGGCTGAATTGTAACATATCTCTCATTGGGCTTCTGTCAAGGGAGGAAGAAAGTTTTCTTCCTCCTGCTGGAATGGTAAATTAGTATTCACTTGCAAGGTCCATCTCCTCCTGTTGAATTTCCAACTGACTATGAGTGGTAGCAATGTAAGGCATGAGAATTCCAACCTCCCAACTCCCAATTCCATTTTGGTGAGGTTTCTCTTTATTAATTTTCACATGTTGCATAGATAATCTATGTTACTGATCACATTACTGATTATGATAAATAGCTTAGAAACAATGTGTACAAAAATGGTCTGTCATTTTATTTAAACAGCAAATATATTTATGGGAATCCAGAATAAGTATGTAATGCAAAATAAAGGGGAAAGGCAGGCTTTAAAATGGTGATGTCAACCTAATACCAGTTCTGTGCTATTATTTGCTATCTAATCTGACCACATCCCACCATTCAATATAATTGTTTTTAAGGGAATTTGGGAATTTTTTTTTTCAATCCTGATTTTAACAACTTTGTGCTCTGGTGTCTCTTTGCTAAGAAGCATATTGGAATGGCTTAGTGCTACTTAAAAAAAAAGAGAGAGCTTTAGCTGTCTTCATTAAGGATGAACAGAACATGGTGTTGTGTTAATTAACCAGATGCACTAAGGCATATGAATACCTAGTGTTTCTTTATTTCTCAATGTTGACACACCGAGCAAACCATTCTAATGACTGATGTTATTCTGTCCTCTAGTGGTTCAAATTTAAAATCCCTGTTTGACTATATTCCAGGAAAATAGCTTTAATTTAAGGCAGGATCCTTATGAAATTTTCCCCTTAAAAGGACAACAAACCAAAAATGAAAAACAGCATGGAAAACTTGATGCATATACATCATCAAATAATCAGAGCAGAAATATTTTGATAACAACATATTTCAGATTTGCACTGTTTTGCCCATTACGTCATTTAAAAGTTTTCAAAACTGCAACATATCAACTCGATTTTAAGCATTTATAACCAACAGTGGAGTTCTACAGAGGCTTCCCCAGGCCATTTTCTGAACAGAGTACCATAGCTTCAAGCCTTAGGAGAGCAAGGTTTTTCAAAGACAGAAAAAAGGGACCACACAACATATCCAAATATAAATAAAGCTGACCAAGTCTTAGTATTCTAAGTGCTTTTTATACACTATTTCTTTGAAGGCACTAGAATCTTTGCTGCTTTATTATTTTTTTTTCCTTTGCTGCTTTAGTTCAGTAGCTTTCGTCCAGTTCAGGCAAACACACACACACACACACACACACACACACACACACGTATGAATGACACAGAACGGCTTCTAGACCAGCTAACCCAGATTCTCTCAGTGCTCACACATGTTTCAACCAAGATTATTTATTGACCTCCTACATAGCCAAGTGGCATTGACTACGTTCCCCATTCTCCAGCCCATTATCTTGACATTATGTTCTCCTATACTAAGAATTGCCTCACTTAAGATGGATGTGCCTATGAACACTTGTGATATTTCATGGTATTTCCTAAACCTCAGCCTGCCTGGACATATTTGCATCATTCTTTTGTAGCTATGACTGAAGGAATAGTTTAAATAAGAAGGAGTATCAGAATAAGATGGGTATACATCAGTTGCGAGCTCCCCACATCTCTGACTCAAGCTAGGCAGTTTTATTATGCACAGTCTCCTTTTCTAGTTCTTGACTATAAAAGCATGTCCACCTCTTCATTGGTCCATGTTCCCAAACTGCTTCAATAAAAATGGAGGTGTATCATTCTTTGACTTACTTCAGCCAAGGGCCAGTCAGCAGCCTTGCCTGCTACTCCTGCTGCTTGGGCTCACTTGCTCTCTCTGACAAATAAATAAAAAATTCTTAAAAAAAATAATTAAAATAAAAGAAACAGTACCATTTTTATGTCTACTTCCCTGTGAGAATAAGTTTCAGCAGAACAGGAAATACATGTGCTTTATTTATCTCTAGGCTTTTCTTTTTTTCATTTTTTAAAAAAAGATTAATTTATTTCTATATTTGAAGGAGGTGCACAGGAAAAGGGAGGAATCTCAACCAGACTCTCTGCTGAACGTGGATCCTGACCTGGGGCTTGATTCCACAATCCCGAGACCACAACGTCAGTCAAAATGAAGAGTCTGACGTTTAATGACTGAGCCACTCAGGCATCCCTTTTTGAGGTTTCTTTTTAATATTTTATTTTTAAGTAAACTCTATACCCACCGTGAGGACTGAACTCACAACCCAGTGATCAAGGGCTGCGGTTCCACTTTCCATGAAATCACCGAGGAAAAAATATGGCATGAAAGGGCAGACTATGCACAGAAAAATTACCCCACGTTATTCCCCAATCCCATGCTATATTTTTCTCCATGTCAAACACACTGACTTCTCTCATTCGTGTTCCCACCTGATCCGGGGTGCTCTCGGCTTATCCATTCCACCAAACCCACTTGCATGTAGGTCAGCAAAGGCATCTGTGTTGCTGACATCGCAGGCAGTTTCAACCCACATCGCCCAGGAATCCCCTGACAGTCCTCTAAGCACATTTACTTCCTTAAAGACTCTCATCAGCATCCTCTCTTGTTATGTGTGTGCTGTATGGCCCTGAGTCCACTGTCCCTTTAAAGATTGAAGAGCCTCAGAATCAAATTTATGTCTCTTTCTCACATGACATGGTCTCCCCATAGGACCACCTCTGTTTCTGGTTTTCCCTGCTAGGTATGGACCTCCACCATTGCCTATCCTGTCAAATGCCAGCTCACATCCCCCCTGACACTGGATGTTTGTGCCTCCATGGCTGCCAGTCACCTGTGGAGGGGTCCACAGCTTTCTGTGTACTTCCTGACCTTCCCCAATCTAGCAGCAGGTGAGAGCTGTCAATTGCTTCCCTTCTTCATTATAACAATAAATATGAGGATTGTGTTTAGATTCCGATGCCTACAGGAACCAAAGATGTAGAATTCAGGCACTGTATTTATTATGTCCTATAGCCTAAGGGCAACGTGCAAGTTGTCTTAGAGGATGTCAGTTGTTATTTCCGAAGTTGATGTAGTATGATGGGTAAACGCATTCTGCTGTCCACTTTCCAATCAAGTTGGACAATTGGACTTGGTGTGACTGTTTGAAAACACTTTCTGTAGTAAAAGTTCAATAAGGAAATAAATAAACTGATTAAATATTAAAAATATATTTTATTATATTCTGCAATGTAAAGGTACACATTACATTATATAAGAAATCTGAATCTTATCAATATTTAAATAAATACTTAAAGAGATAAATAGAACATGCACAGTCATGTGTAAGTGACAACTGCTTGTAGAGTTGACATGTTATGATAACACTTGACACATTGACTCCATTCCTGTCACTAGGACAGCAGAGATGAGAGTCTTTGACATGGGAGAACTCTGAAAAGTGTGATATTATTGGTCAGAGGGAATCATTTCCATGTTGAACAGGTCTCTCTTCTTGCTCCTTAATCTTTTTTGCAAGGTTGTTGATGCATATAAGCGTTTCATGGTTTCTGCTCTGACCATCTCCCAGGCACAAGGGCTGTGTTGCTTCTCTTGCAGATAGAGGGAGATTCTTTGGAAGTAGTCCCTCAGGATGGAGTCCACGTTCTCGAGGGGAGCCTCGCCCACCCCCGCCTCCCGCAGGGCACAGGCTTCCAGGTGACCCAGCTGCTCAGAAAGTCCCGAGCAGAATTCCTCCAGGAGGGTCGTGTTCCACGGGGCAGATGGGGCCTCTGTGCAGAAGAGGTGGAAGATCTTCTGGTCCATCAGCTGGACGACAGAGAGGGCTTGAGCCTTCTGCAGCTGCTGGCCGTCAACCGCCTGCTGGGGGAAGGCAAAGTCATGCGTGTGCTCGTCACAAGAGCTGGCAGACAGTCTCCTCATCTGTCCCAGGAGCGCCAAGGCCCTCCAGCTCAGCAGGCCGTGGTTCTGAGGCAGGTCACATCCCAGAGAGCAGAGGGAG
>CM052813.1:38811372-38870293 GCA_028533885.1 Nasua narica | reverse complement strand
TCTCCCATCCCACATGTGTCTTGAGAACTTTGCCCTTTCCTAAAAACGTTGAATCTAATCCACCTCCCATTAAATATGGGAGGGCTTAGAAATTGCTTCTAAAATTATTTGTTAGAAATAATGTTGCATGACTTCCAAGTTTATGTTTGAGTTTATCACCCTTGACATGACTGATAGTTGAGGCCCGACAGTTCTCTGTGGTGGGGCCCTGTCCCTTGCACTGGGGGCTATTTAGTAGTATCTGCGGCTTATATCCACGAGATGCCTATAAGAGCCCTCCTCAGTTGAGACAACCAATAATGTCTCCAGACAGTGCCCAAAGTCCTCTGGGGGACCACATCATTCTTACTGAGAACCACTGGGTTGGGTCCTGAAAGATGACACAGCTTGGTCACTGGGCCCCTCATTTTTTTAAGTCCTTGGGCCCTGTGTAACCGGTGCAACTGTACTGGGTCCACCAGTCTGTCAGAAAAACCAGGCCTCAAGGAGAAGTTAGAGCGAGGTGCTCCTGCACTCAGGGCCAGCTGAGATCCTAGCTGAGACCTACAAGCCTCAGACATATCAGTGAAAATGTCTACCGACGGTCAGGTCAGCCCCAGTCATCCAGTGGGGGTGCGTTCCAAGTTAGATCATGCATTTTAGAATAATTTGTTTCAAAGCTATAGTAATGGGGGGACGCCTGGGTGGCTCAGTTGGTTGGGCGGCTGCCTCTTGCTCAGGTCATGATCCCGGCGTCTTGGGATCGAGTCCCACATCGGGCTCCTTGCTCCTCAGGGAGCCTGCTCCTCTCTCTGCCTCTGCCTGCCTCTCTGCCTGCTTGTGTTCTCTCTCTGTTAAATAAATAAATAAAATCTTAAAAAAAAAAAAAAGCTATAGTAATGGGGAGAGTTCATATTGGGAGCCCTGCTCTGCTGCGCCCCTGATTGCTCCCTCGCTGGACACCTGCCCAGGTCCATAGCCCAGAGTGCACGGACATCCTCATACTATGAGACAGCTGAAAAGTGTCCCCTCTCACACGTGCCTGAAGGACAGAACCTACCTCAGAGTTCCTTGGGAAAGACGGACTATCACCCAAATCCAGAAGACACAAGGCTCCCGTTTCCACCGCCAGATGCTCCTGCAGATCTTCAGCCTCTTCAGCATAGACCACGGGCTGGCTGCCTGGAGCCACGCCGCCCTCCATAACCTCCTCTCCAGCCTTCATCGCTGCCTGGGACACCGGGAGCCCAGGGAAGAAGACAGTCCTCTTGTGTTTGGGGATCGTGGTCTAGAAAGACTTCTAAAGCCTCCGTCTCTATCTCAAGGAAAAGAAACACAGTCGCTGTGCCTGAGCATCAGATGAGAAATATAGCTGAACCAAAACCATGAACTTAAAAAAAAAAAAAATGTATTGTCTAGAATGAATTTACAGAAAACAGGTTCAGAGAAAACATGATCTACTTTCTTAAATAAATGATTTTATGATGTAATTTTTTTAAGTCTGTTTAAGTTTTGGGGGTATATTTCGCATATCCAAAATATAAAGTCCAGTCCTTTATGGAAGAGTACTTGAGGATAGTATTTTGTTGAAGACATGTGTCAGTTAAGTGAATGCCAGCTGCTGTAACTGATCTACAAAAAACTAACAGGAATTCCCGCTCAGATGACTCCGCTGATGGGCTCGTTTTCAAATAGTGATCTGGGGACACCGGGACCTGCTCTTCTGTGACTTTGCCATATTCCACATAGGACTCCAAATGTGTCTGTGGTACTTGAGTCTATTCCAATCATTTGCAAAGGGGAAACGTGGGGTGGATCACAGGGGATGATTTCAAGGACCAAGACTGTACCGATGCGGGGCAGTATCACTTCCATCAACATCTGCGTGGCCTGAATTTATTCTCATGGGTGGGGTCTCAGTATAAAGAAGTTTCCACTGAGAAACAGACCGCTGGGGTGACTAATGCAAGAGGAGACAAGTTCAATGAAAAAGATCGTACATTATTTGTGCTAATGCTTTTTTTAAGGGGAAAAATAACCGATAAGTTGGCAGCACACACTTTGTTGAAAAGTCCAAACAACTGACCTAAAGTCTGAGGACACAATTTAAACCAGGGCAAAATTAAATGGCTATCACTCTTTAGACTTGATAGCATCACTGACCCTTTGAAAGAAGCATTCAAGTTGATTCCCAAAGGCATAGCCTGACACCACAAGGGTGGAGATGAGGTCTCGGAACACTCTGTAAGATTTGAAGTTATTTCCTCGTTAGGTGAGGGAGGTGAGCAAGGCAAGAGGAGGTGGCTCCTTGCAGTCCTTGGGGCTCACTGAAATAAAAGAGGAGAGTGAGCCTTCTACTGATGACTGACAGCTTGTGATTCTCATCCTGCTACCCTAAATACTGCAAATACAAACTTGAAGGAAATTTTCTTGCCCATAAACATTTTTTTGTTTTGTTTTCTTTTGTTTTTACATGCCCCACTGGCTATTCCATTATAACTTTCCTTGTGGAACCATGAGGAATTTATAAAGGATCTTAAGATCTATTGAATCCCCACATTATATAAATCATATCTCTGTAGTATCTCCTGGTATTATTCTTTCTCCTAGAATTACCATGCTTGTTTTCCTCATGAATAATGATGGTGCTCTGAAAACGAGGGGGACCGGTACTGGATGCCTAGAAAAATAAGTTGCATAAGAGGAAGTCTCTCCTCTCAGGTATTTTACAGATGCTTAGAGGGAGATATTCTAAGGAGAAAATAGGGCAGGTCAGGGCTCAGTCCCTTTGGGCTGCTTTTAAAAAAATAGTATATCCTGGCTAACTTGTAAAGAACAGAAATTCATTGGTCACAGTTCCAGAGGTTGGAAATCCAATATCAGGGTGTCTCTTATAGGGCCCCAATTTCATCATCAGGGCTATGCCCTTGTACTCTCATCATTTTTAAGCCCTCAGGCCAAAGGGCCCCCACTGAATAGCATCACTTCAGGGTTAAGATTTCAACAGACAACATCCAAACATTCAGACCACAGCAGGTCATTAAAGGCTTCATGACTGCCATCTAGAAGACAGAATATAACCATGCTCAGTACCAAAGAAGAGTGAGTAGGTATGTTAGTAAGTAAGAGCAAGTGGGGCCAAGAACTGAGAATCCACATCTTCATTTTTTGACCCGAAGTCACACTCTGCTTATTACCTGCCAAATTGTGGAAATCGAACTGAAGTGGAGCCCACTCTCTCTGGGTGGAGAGAAGAACATGCAATTGATGGTTCATTATTGTCTCTGAGTTGTCTCCAGAACACCTCAGGATAAATGTCATTCAGTGACACTTCAGGAAAGATCCGCCACAACTCATGGATAAATAGCCTGGTTGCTGTAGGCTGTGTGAATTGGGGAGAGTTTGAGTTTAGATGTGTGGCTCTCTGTAGGACACCAGGCTAGTTATTTTTCTGTGATGACCAAATTTGAGGGCAAATTTGAGGGCAAATTTGAGATGAGACCATCCTTGGGGGCTTCCTCTAGTGCTGGGCAAAGGCTGAAAATTGTGCTTTTGCAGCCCAAACCCCAGAGCCTTGTGCACCTGAAAGCAACTAGAACCCCAGTGGTTTCAGCAATAATTCCAGTAGGTGTTGTTGACACCAGAAAGAGTAGAGTGGATATTTCAGCCACGGTCTCATACAGTCCTAGCAAATATGGCCATGATGAAGCAAACTAGTCTGGTCATTCATGAATGCCTTCTGATAGGATGAGGAAATCGGAGAGCATCCTGCAGTTAACATGACATTAATTGAGCCAGGGCACTGGGCCCAGTGCCAAGGATGGACGAGTGAGTTCATGTCTAAGAGCTGGTATGTCAAAGATGGTTATGTACCTTACAGGGAAAGAGTAGACGTGTAGAGCGGTAAGGTAACTTCCTATGCAAAATGAAAAGAGTTCAGAATAGAAGGTGAAAGGAAGTTCTTCATGTGGCAATAATCGATATTTACACAATTTTAAATTTAGGACAAAACACTTTCCGTTTTTTTTTTTTTTTTTTTAATAGGTCTGGTTTGCAACCTCTGAAAGTCCTTTGGGAAATTTGAAATTACATGCAAAAATAAAAACAAAGATTCAGGGCGCCTGGGTAGCTCAGTCGGTTGAATGTCCCACTTTTGGTTTCAGCTCAGGTCATGATCTCAGGGTGGTGAGATGGAGCTCTGCATTGGGCTCCAGGCTCTGAAGGGGTTCTGCTTGAGATTCTGTCCCTGTCCCTCCTCCTGCTCTCTCTCTCAAATAAATAAATAAATATTTTAAAAAAGAAAGATTCACATTGGATATGTCTTTTTACTTGCCAACTTTTACTACCAATGGTGCAAAAATTAGTTCTTGGAGAGTGAACAAATCTTACATATTACAATGATTTGCTGTTCTTTAAATCAACCCTATTCAACAACCCTATTCAAACAAAATATCCTTAATATTTATTTTCTCACTATCTCACATCTTGTTGGTTTTTCTTGAGTATCTTATGTGAAGTATTGATATTGAGTTTATGAAAGTTATAGAAAATGGATGCAAGTTTAGAGCAATAAAATTTACATCAAATAAATGGCTCACCAGAGGACTCTCCCTCCATCATTTGCTTGATCTCAAAGCTGTATTGTAAGAGGTGAGAGGAGAACTTCCCTCACTTAGTAGCCGCCATTGGTTGTCTGTTTGTGTTGCTTATGTTGGAGCCTCAGTGTGAACTGGGCTTTAGAATTAAACGCAAGTAGTTCATATTTGATCATTTAATTCTACCAAAGTCATCAAACACATTAATAATTACATCAAGTGATGAGAAGAAATAAATGTTGAGAATATCTGGATGAATATCAAGCAGCCAGTGAAATTAAAAATTATTTTCTGATATGAAGCAAAATTAAAAGTTAAGACCTAAAAATACATGTTAGGAAAATACTGTGAATTTTCAATGGTTTTGAGTACCTCTAATAAATTTTGAAGTGTACCATTGCAGTCATATTATTATTATGCATTGGTATAATTTTAATTTGAATATGATTTGAATACATTACTATGTAAGTATATTAAAATTTGCTCTGAAAACTTAGCTATAAAGATAAATAAAATGTTAATAACCTTTAAATTTACTTTTAGCTTAAAATTTTTGTCAATCTTGGGGCACCCGAGTGGCTCAGTTGGTTAAGCGACTGCCTTCGGCTCAGGTCAGGATCCCAGGGTCCTGGGATTGAGCCTGCATGAGGCTCTCCTCTCAGCAGTGAGTCTGCTTCTCCCTCTCTCTCTATGATCTCTCTTGCTTTCACTCTCAAATAAACAAATAAATAAATAAATAAAATCTTAAAAATATATATTTTTTGTCAATCTTAATCTTGCATTGGATAAGAGTCAAGTTTGGCACTCTTTCCTTCTAGGTATAAAGTACAGATACGTAGAGAGGACATAAATAGATCTAGAGGATAACTATGTCATTAAAATTTTATGAGGGATTCACTTAGCAAAAAATATCTAAAATGGCTCTGGGGTCAAGGGAAGAGGAGACAATAATGAAATGAAATGGTTGAGAAACACTGCTCTAAACCCATTTGGAGAATGCAAAATGAAAAACAAAAACAAAAGTAGAAAGTAAGAGGAACATTCAGAAAATGGAAACTAATGCATCCCCATTTAAGAGTGTGCACAAGGGAAGATGTTCAGAGAACCTAGAGCCACCATTCCCAGCCTTGCCCACCCCAACGTGGCCAACAGCATCTGCAGGATCCCCGATGGCCCTGCCCCGCTCCTTCTTGGTGGCCCTGGTGGCGCTCAGCTGCAGCTCCCTCTGCTCTCTGGGATGTGACCTGCCTCAGAACCATGGCCTGTTCAACAGGAGGGCCTTGATGCTTCTGGGACAAATGAAGAGAGTCTCTCCTTTTTCCTGCCTGAGGGACAGAAATGACTTTGCCTTCCCCCAGGAGGTGTTTGATGGCCAGCAGCTGCAGAAGGCTCAAGCCCTCTCTGTCGTCCAGGTGATGAACCAGAAGATCTTCCACCTCTTCTGCACAGAGGCCCCATCTGCCCCATGGAACACGACCCTCCTGGAGGAATTGTGCTCGGGACTTTCTGAGCAGCTGGGCCACCTGGAAGCCTGTGCCCTGCAGGAGGCGGGTGTGGGCGATACTCCCCTCGGGAACGTGGACTCCATCCTGAGGGACTACTTCCAAAGAATCTCCCTCTATCTGCAAGAGAAGCAACACAGCCCTTGTGCCTGGGAGATGGTCAGAGCAGAAATGATGAAACCTTTCTCTTCATCAACAACCTTGCAAGAAAGGTTAAGGGGTAAGAAATGAGATGTAGTTCAACATGGTGATGACTCTCACTGACAAATAATATCATACTTCCATGTGTTCTACCGGGTCAAAGATTCTCATTTCTGCTATAATCATGACACGATGGAATCAATTTGTCAAATGTTTTTGGGAGTATTAAGTGACATCGTGTGGAGCATGTCAGCTCTACAAGAACTAGCTGCTTTCAGATGACCATGCTGATCTATTGATGTATCTATTTAGTAACTTATTTAACTATTTATAAGATTTAAATTATCTTTCAACAGTATTAGGTATACTTTCTCTTTGTGGTTAAGAGAAAAAATATATCCTTTATATTTGTTCAACTTATCATTTCCTTTCTTTATTAAATATTTTGTATAGAAAAATTATTGTATTTATATTTATTATTTTAAAAAGAAACAAGTCTGATTGTAACCTGATGAGAGAATGGATTGTAAAACATACCTTTATTATTATATTATTATGTTATTTTTTATTACGTTATTCATGCTATAAGTTAAAAATAGACTTTCTCTAAGCCAGTTTATATATTGCTGTCAAGATAGAAGTGGACATAATAAATCCAATCCTGCTTTTTACCACTGATTTTTTGTGGAGAACCAACCTAAAAACAGTTATACTGAAGTATTATCAATTATGTTGAGTGATATAATGAGAAGGAGAAAAATGTAGTTCTCTCAGCAGAAGTTGCAGTGAGTCATGTCAGGAAACAAAAACATAAGCGATAGATCTCTCCTCCAATTGACTGGTAGACATCCAAGTGTAAATATTATTGGAAAATGGATATTTGGGTGTGCGATTTATAAGCAACCCCATTAACTGAAAACCTAGGAACAGAAGTGGTCATATGGGAAGAGTAGAATATGAGAAAAGAACGTAAGATTAATTCCTCGAGGGGCGCTTCATTGGCTCAGTGGGATAAACTTCTGCCTTAAGCTCAGGTCATGATCTCGGGGTCCTGGGATGGAGCCCCATGATAGATAGGCTCTCTGCTCATCAAGGAATCTGCTTCTCCCTCTCCCTCCACCCCTCCCCTGAACCTCCACTTGTGTTCGTGCTCTCATAAAATAAAATAAAATAAAATAAAAAGATTAATTCTTTAAAATTTCAAATGGTAAGGGAGAAAAGAGCCACAAAGGAAACAAAGGTGGAAGGCCCTAAGGCAGTAGGATAAGAGAGAATATTGGTAAGAATATTTCAAAGACAAAAAGTGCCTCAAAGAATGGCATCATTGCAGAATGTGAATGGAAAATGTCCACCACACTGGGATATAGGGAGCATTGAAACTTTAGTGAGAGCTGGCTTGCCAGAATTCAACAGAAACCATATTGGAAGGAGCGAGTGAATAAGAGAAGTGAAGTTTGGAGAAAATAATTGTGAGAGATTTGCCTTCCAAAATGTAACAGGAAAACAGAATGGGAATTGGAAATTATGTGCATTTTTTTTCTGCAGAGTTCCCCTTTTCGCAATGCACGTGTCTCTGGGTCTATTCATGGATTTAAAGTATTAGCAAATCATGTCCATCTGTTTAATATGTATTTCTTTTAAAGCACGGCACATTACTCACAATGCTAATTTATTCTTATTTTGGTTCCTACCGTGTGGAATGTCAGTAAGCTGCTGTATGGACTGAAACCATGCAGAAACCACATGGCATCAGGTGGAAGGCCAGTTGCCGAAGAGAAGAGCTCCTGATGTCTTTCTCTCACCTGGGAGTCACCTTAGTGTTGTCACTCCCTTCCTGGTCAGATAGTCTTTGAGCTCCTGTTGCCTCAAAGCATCCAACTGTGATGACAGCTTTCTAGCAAAGCTGAGTGGAGAAAGAAAGAAAGAAAAAAGATGTATTGAAAGTGATAGAAACCAATGGTCCGAGCCCTTCTGTTTCCATTTTTACTTCCCTAGTTTGGTACTGAACTCAAGATTAAATGAAAAGGAATTGAGAAGAGCAAGACAGCTCCTGTCCAGAAAATTACTAAATTAAAACAAACATACTCGATTTTAAAAACTCTGAACTAGTGAAGCAAAGATGGCTAGTTGTATGTAGCATCCTATGTTGCCTCACTGCCCCACATTTTCACTGTGAGACAGAGTGTGAGGAATCCAAAGGCTCAGGAGAAGAGGACTGACTCAATAATGCAGGGACAGTCATTCCTTCAGTTGAAGCCTCGCACAGCAGGGAAAGTCACACAGAGCCGCCTTTTGCCTCAGAAATCAAGAGCAGAAGTACTCCACAGTCTAATGAACTAAACTCCACATAGAAATCATCATTAGTGAAATAAGATTGCTATCGCTATTTAAGGTAAAGTTGAAAAAAAAAAGGGGGGGTGGATAATTTGCCTACATCCATGTCCCTGACACATGCATGTAGTACATAATATATACCTGCGTCCTCTGGAAGACATGGAAAAATATGACACTTGGGTACCTGACAAAAAGAAGAGGAATTGGTCACAGAAACACTCTTGCGTCTTTGGCCGTTTGGTTGTTTGGAGGGACAAAAACAAAACCTCTCCAAGATAGGTTTGCTCAAAGCTGGAAGTGTGCTGAGCTGACCCCTGGCAGCCAGGTAGAGAGAAAGGGAGCAGGCGAGGGAGGAAGGGAGTGAGGAGGGCAAAGGAGGAACACACGTGGCTATGGGCACAGCATAAGATGTAACCCACCCTGCTTGGGGAGATGAGGTGGTGTCCAGAAAGGACACATGGATGTGCAACTGAAATTAGAACAAAAACACCCAGGTGCACCTAAAAAATTAGGAAAACCAGCCTGGGGGTTGGGAAAGAAACTGATGAGTCATTAGTAGGACAAGGCAGAAAGAGGGGGAAATGCCACTTACCTCCCCGGTCATGAGACACCCCCCCCACAGCACCCCACGTGGCAATCCTTGGAACTCTTCTTTTGTACACAGAATCTGAGAATATTCTTCATCAGTCATTATGCTCTAAGCAATTAATATGAATGCTGGCCAATGACCAAGGTATGGGACGACCCCAGAGAGTGCTTGTCAAACAGGGGGAACACATCCTTTCTGAAGAGGACAGATGCCGAGGGATGAGGCAGCAGGGCTGAGGTGCAGAAATGAAAAGAGAGGAAACAGAGCCTAGGAGCAGAGGTAAAATAGCATTCTCAGCAAGGAGAACAAAACTACCTACTTGTGACTGTAACACAAACATTTTTTTTCTCACTTGAAAGCTTTGGCTCCATTTACATAGAAACACCTCAAGTATTGGACAAATTAAACTTCAATGTAAAAAATGAAAAAATAACCGAAATGGGTGGTGTCTTCCAATCTCTTCTAAGTAAAGAACATGTAAAGAAAAGCAAATAAAAATTAAAAGGAATAAAAAGTGTCCAGGAACATTCTGCAAATGAAAACTACCCTGTTCTATTTAAGAGTCATGAATAGAGAGAACTGGAGAGGAACCAGAGGCCACAGTGCCCCCAACTGGTCCCCAGACCACCAGATTCAGCTATGGCAGAGATTTTTGAATTGTCAGACCAGGAATTCAAAATGACTATCATTAATATGCTGTGGGTTTTAATGTATTCATATTCTCGTTCATTTATTCATTCATCTATTTTTCTACTATGTACTATTGAAAACAGATTTGTTCAGCAAGATGGCCTTTTAAAAATAAAAAATAGTTCTGTTCATATATTTACCTTTATAATACATTTTAATGTAACAAAATCTGTTCATCTTATTTTTGTCAAATTGTTTTCCTTATGAAATTCTTCACTAGGAGATATTTTAGATTTAAAAATCTAAAAAGATTTAGAAATTAAAAAGAGAGATAACCTGAATTTGTGACCCATATTGAAGAATGGATGATAAATTCAAATCACTCATTCATTTCTCATTTGTTATTTTAAAACTGCTTATCTCTATGCCAGATTATGTGTTATTCTGGGGACACAGAGGTGAATAAAACAATTGTAAAGCTTCCTCTCTTTGAGCCTTCCATTTTGAAGAGAAAGAAACATAAAACAGGAGAATGAGGCAAGATGGCAGAGGAGTAGGAGACCTAGATATCATCAGGTCCCAGGAGTTCAGTTAGATAGTTATCAAACCATTCTGAACACCTACAAACTCAAGGAGATCGAAGAGAAGAGCAGCAATTCTAGGAACAGAAAAGCAACCACCTTCTGGAAGGTAGGACATGTGGAGAAGTGAATCCAAAGCAACAGGAAGAGAGACCGCGGTGGGAGGGGCCAGCTCCTGGCAAGCGGTAGAGCAGTGGAGCACAAAATTGGAACTTTCTACGGAGCAGAAGTCTGCTCCGTAGAGGGATGTTGCTCCAGGGGTTAAGTGAGGGGTGGGATCTTCTCTAGGGCAGTGTGGTCTCAGGACCTGCAGGGTCACAGAAAGATCGGGGGTGTCTGAGTGTGGCAGAGCTCCCAGGTATCAGAGTGAGGAAGCTGGCTACAGAGATGGAGCCAAGGAGTGGGCTCTCAGCTTGGGCTTACCTTAAACTGTGATCGGAAGCACCGTCAGGCCACTGCTCTTCAAGCAGGGAACCCACAAATGGCACATCCAGGGAGACCCCCTCCTTCCTCCTCTGGGAGGAGTGGCACAGGAGTGGGCTGCAGGAGTCTGCTGGGTTTGGAGACTTCAAACAGGGCTGTGCACCAGAGACAGAAATGCTCGGTCACAGGCCGGGTGAGCATGGAGTGCAGCCAAAGACCAGGGAGATAGGAGGGATTGACTGCTTTTCTCTGAGGGCTCACTGAAGGGGAGGCCCAAATTCTCAGCTCCTCTGGGGCTAAAGATTGGGAGGCCACCATCTTTATTCTCCTCCTCCAAAGCTGTACACAAAGTGTTCAGGGAACAAAAGGTACCAAGAGCAAAACTGAGCAGATTACTTAGCCTGGCCCATAGCAAAGGCAGTGCAATTCTGCCTTGGGCAAAGACACTTGAGAATTACTGCAAGAGTCCCTCCCCCAGAAGATCAGCAAGAACATCCAGCCAAGACCAAGTTCAACTATCAGTGAGAATTGCAGAGCTCCAGAGCTAGATGAATGCAGCACATAGAATTCATGGCTTCCCCCAGCCCCACAATTCTTAGTCTTTCAAAGTTAAATTTTTTTAATTTTATTTTTTCTTATTCTATTTTTTTATTTTTCCTCTTTCCTACTTTAACATATTTTAACTATCTTATCAGTTCCTTTTAAAAAATCTTTTTAAATTTCATCTTAAGTCATATTCCATCCCTTCATCATGTTTACCCTTGTGTTTACATATATATAAGTTTTTCTTTCTTTAAAATTTTGGGAGGCAGTTCCTTTTAAAAGACCAAAATATACCCCAAATCAAGTGTGTGGCTCTGTTCTATTCACCAGTCTATTCATTTTTTTTTTTCCTTTTTTCTCCCCCTGGTATCGGGTCTTCTGATTTGGTTAGTGTATATTTTTCTGGTGTCGATGTTACCCTTTTAGTATTTTGTTCTCTCATTCAGCTATTCTTCTCTGGATAAAAAGACAAGGAAGAAAAACTCACCTCAAAAAAAAAGAACAAGAGGTAGAACTGACGGCTAGGGACCTAATCAATACGGATATTAGTAAGATGTCAGAACTAGAGTTCAGAATGACAATTATAAGGATGCTAGCTGGGCTTCAGAAAAGCATAGAAGATACTAGAGAATTCCTTTCTGGAGCAATAAAATCCCTTTCTGGAAAAATAAAAGAACTAAAATCTAACCAACTTGAAATCAAAAAAGCTACTGAGGTACAATAAAAAATGGAGGCTTTTGGGGTGCCTGGGTGGATCAGTGGGTTAAGCCTCTGCCTTCAGCTCAGGTCATGATCTCAGGGTCCTGGGATCGAGCCCCACATAAGTCTCTCTGCTCACCAGGGAGCCTGTTCCCTCTCTCTCTCTGCCTGCCTCTCTGCCTACTTGTGATCTCTTTCTCTCTGTCAAATAAAGAAATAAAATCTTTTTTAAAAAATGGAGGCTCTTACTGCTAGAATAAATGAGGCAGAAGAGAGAATTAGTGATATAGAAGACCAAATGATGGAGAATAAAGAAGCTGAGAAAAAGAGAGATAAACAACTAGTGGATCATGAGGGGAGAATTCGAGAGATAAGTGATACCATAAAATGAAACAATATTAGAATAATTGGGATCCCAGAAGAAGAAAGAGAGGGGAGGCCAGAAGGTATATTGGAGCAAATTATATTGGAGAACTTCTCTAACTTAGGGAAGGAAACAGGCATCAAAATCCAGGAGGCACAGAGAACCCCACTCATCTAATAGTAAAACTTATAAATCTCAGAGATAAAGAGAAAATCCTGAGGGCAGCTCAGGACAAAGTGGTCTGTAGCCTACAACAGTAGATATATTAGATTGGCAGCAGACCTATCCACAGAGACCTGGCAGGCCAGAAAGGACTGGCATGATATATTCAGAGCACTAAACAAGAAAAATATGCAGCCAAGAATACTATATCCAGCTAGTGGTCATTGAAAATAGGAGAGAGAAAAAAAAAGAAAATAGGAGAGAGAAAAATCTTCCAGGACAAATAAAAACTAAAAGAATTTGCAGACACCAAACCAGCCCTACAGGAAATATTTAAAGGGGTCCTCTAAGCAAAGAGAGGGCCTAAAAGTAACAGACCAGAAAGGAACAGAGACAATATATGGTAACAGTCACCTTACAGGCAATACAATGGCACTAACTTCATATCTTTCAATAGTTACCCTGAATGTAAATGGGCTAAATGCCCCAATCAAAAGACACAGGGTATCAGAATGGATAAAAAAACAAGACCCATTGATATGTTGTCTGCAATAAACTCATTTTACACTCAAAGACACCTCCAGATTTAAAGCGAGTGGGTGGAAAACAATTTACCATGCTAATGGACATCAAAAGAAAGCAGGGGTGGCAATCCTTATATCAGACAAATTAGATTTTAAGCAAAGACTGTAATAAGAGATGAGGAAGGACACTATATCATACTTAAAGGGTCTGTCCAACAAGAAGATATAAGAATTTTAAATATCTATGCCCCTAACATGGGAGCAGCCCATTATATAAACCAATGAATAACAAAATCAAGGAAACACAAAAATAATAATAGTAGGGGACTTTAACACCCCCTTACTGAAATGAATAGACCATTTAAGCAAAAGATCAACAAGGAAATAAGGGCTTTAAATGACACACTGGAACAGATGGACATCACAGATATATACAGAACATTCCATCCGAAAACAACAGAATACACATTCTTCTCTAGTGCACATGATCTCCAGAAGAGATCGTATCCTGAGTCACAGATCAGGTCTCAACTGGTACCAAAAGATTGGGATCTTTCCCTGTATATTTTCAGACCACAATGCGTTGAAACTGGAACTCAATCACAAGAGGAAAGGTGGAAAGAACTCACAGACATGGAGGCTAAAGAGCATCCTACTACAGAATGAAAGAGCCAGCCAGGAAATTAAAGAAGAATAAACAAAATATAGAAACAAATGAAAACAAAAAAACAACTGTTCAAAATCTTTGGGATGCAGCAAAGGCAGTCTTAAGAGAGAAGTATATAGCAATACAAGGCTTTCTCCAGAAACAAGAAAGTTCTCAAATACACAACCTAACCCTACACCTAAATCAGCTGGAGGAATAATAACAAATAAAGCCTAAACCCAGGAGGAGAAGAGAAATAATAAAGATTAGTGCAGAAATAAATGAAATAGAAACCAAAAGAACAGTAGAACAGATCAACAAAACTAGGACCCTTTTCTTTAAAGAATTAATAAGATTGATAAATCCCTGGCCAGACTTACCAAAAGAAAAGAGAAAGGGCCCAAATTAATAAAATCATGAGTGAAAGAGGAAAGATCACAACCAACACTGAAGATATACAAGCAATTATAAGAACATATTATGAACAACTATATACCAGCAAATTTGACAATCTGGAAGAATTGGATGCATTCCTAGAGACATATGAACTACCAAAACTGAACCAGGAAGAAATATAAAACATGAACAGAATGATAACCAACAAGGAGATTGAGGACAGCATTACCTTGATCCCAAAACCATACAAAGACCCCACGAAAAAGGAGAATTACAGACCAATATCCTTGGTGAACACGGATGTAAAAATTCTCACCAAAATACTAGCCAATAGGATCCAACAGTACATTAAAAGGATTATTCACCACGACCAAATGGGATTTATTTCCTGGGCTGCAAGGTTGGTTCAATATCCACAAATCAATCAATGTGATACCATACATTAATAAAAGAAAGGACAAGAACCATATGATCCTCTCAATAGATGCAGGAAAAAGCATTTGACAAAGTACAGCATCCTTTCCTGATCGAAACTCTTCAAAGTGGAGGGATAGAGTGTACATACTTCAATATCCTAAAAGCCACCTATGAAAAACCCACAGTGAACATCATTCTCAACGGGGGAAAACTGAGAGCTTTTCCCCTAAGGGCAGGAACACGACAGGGCTGTCCACTCTCACCAATGCTATTCAACATAGTACTAAAAGTCCTAGGCTCAGCAGTCAGACAACAAAAAGAAATAAAAGGCATCCGAATTGGCAAAGAAGTCAAACTCTCCCTCTTTGCAGATGATGTGATACTTTATATGGAAAACCCAAAAAACTCCACTCCAAAACTGCTAGAACTCATATAGGAATTCAGTAAAGTGTCAGGATATAAAATCAATGCACAGAAATCAGTTGCATTTCTATACACGAACAACAAGACAGAAGAAAGAGAAATTAAGGAGTCGATCCCATTTACAATTGCACCCAAAACCATAAGATACTTAGGAATAAATCTAACCAGAGAGGCAAAGAATCTGTATTCAGAAAACTATAAAGTACTCATGAAAGAAATTGAGGAAGACACAAAGAAACGGAAAAATGTTCCATGCTCATGGACTGGAAAAACAAATATTGTGACAATGTCTGTGCTATCTAGAGCAATCTACACATTTAATGCACTCACTCCCTATCAAAATACCATCAACTTTTTTCACAGAATTAGAAAAAATAATCCTAAAATTAGTATGGAACCAGAAAAGACTCCAAATAGCCAGAGGAACATTGAAAAAGAAAACCAAAGCTGGTGGCATCACAATTCCAGACTTCAAGCTCTCTTACAAAGCTGTAATCATCAAGACAGTATGGTACTGGCACAAAAACAGACACATAGACCAATGGAACAGAATAGAGAGCCCAGAAATGGACCCTCAACTCTATGGCCAACTAATCTTTGACAAATAGGAAAGAATGTCCAATGGAAAAAAGACAGTCTCTTCAACAAATGGTGTTGGGAAAATTGGGCAGCAAAATGCAGAATAGTAACTGGACCATTTCCTTATACCACACACAAAAATTGACTCAAAATGTATGAAAGACCTTAATGTGAGACAGGAATCTGACAAAATCCTTGAGGAGAACAAGGGCAGCAACGTCTTCGACCTCAGCTACAGCAACTTCTTCCTAGACACATCACCAAAGGCAATAGAAACAAGGGCAAAAATGAACTATTGGGACTTCGTCAAGATCAAAAGCTTTTGCACAGCAAAGGAAACAGTCAACAAAACCAAAAGACAACTGACAGAATGGGAGAAGATATTTGCAAATGACATATTAGATAAAGGGCTAGTATCCAAAATCTGTAAAGAACTTATCAAACTCCACACCCAAAGAACAAAATAATCCAATCAAGAAATGGGCAGAAGACAGAAACAAACATTTCTGCAAAGAAGACATCCAAATGGTCAACAGACACATGAAAAAGTGCTCAACATCACTTGGAATCAGGGAAATACAAATCAAAACCACAATGAGATATCACTTTACCCCAGTGAGAATGGCTAAAATTAAACAGTCAGGAAATGACAGATGTTGGCGAGGATGTGGAGAAAGGGGAACCCTCCTACACTGTTGGTCAGAATGCAAGCTGGTGCAGCCACTCCAGAAAACAGTATGGAGGTTCCTCAAAAAGTTGAAAATAGAGCTACCCTATGATCCAGCAATTACAATACTGGGTATTTACCCCAAAGATACAAATGTAGTGATCTGAAGGGGCACGTGCACCTGATTGTTTATAGCAGCAATGTCCACAATAGCCAACTATGGAAAAAGCGTAGATGTCCATCAACAGACGAATGGATAAAGATATGATATACATACATACACATGTATATACGCATATATGCGCATATATATGTATATATATATATTTATACACACACACACACACAATGCAGCCATGAAAAAAAAAAAGACCCAAATCTTGCCATTTGCGACGTGGATGGAACTAGAGGGTATTATGCTAAGCAAAATAAGTGAATCAGAGAAAGACTCTGATTATCAGAGATATGATCTCTCTGATATGAGGAATTTGAGAGGCAGGCTGGGGGGAGGGGTTGTGGGGAGGAAGGGAAGGGGAAAAATGAAACAAGATGGGACCGGGGAGGGAGACAAACCATGAGACTCTTAATCTCAGGAAACAAACTCAGGGTTGCTGGGAGTTGGGGGTAGGGATAGGGTGGCTGGGTTATGGACATTGGGGAGGGTATGTGCTATGGTGAGTGCTATGAACTGTCTAAGACTGATGATTCACAGACCTGTACCCCTGAAGCAAATAATACATTATATGTTAATTAAAAAAAAACTAAAATCAAAAATTATGATGCAAAATGCCAACTTTATTAGTATAGTACCAACTATCCTTTACTAAATGCTTCCCTGTCCATGTCTAATGCCAATCACTTTGTAACATTCTCTACTTGTAATTCTGGTACAGATACCACAATTATTAACACCCACTGTAATGCCATAGACAAAAGGGTAAGCTTTAGCTTTGAGAGCTTACCTACCCCAGGGTCTTTCAGTTAATAATTGCTTGAGCTGTGGATAGGACTTTGGTTTTATTTCTCTTGATGGTATGTTTCTGTAGTTTTGAATGAAATGTTCTATGGGAGCATATTTGTCTTTGTAATCAAAACCAGGTGATTTCTTTTTTTTTTTTTTTAAAGGTTTTATTTACTTTGACAGAGAAAGAGATCACAAGTAGGCAGAGAGGCAGGCAGAGAGAAAGGGGGAAGCAGGCTCCCTGCTGAGCAGAGAGCCCGATGTGGGGCTCGATCCCAGGACCCTGAGATCATGACCTGAGCTGAAGGCAGAGGCTTTAACCCACTGAGCCACCCAGGCGCCCCAAAACCAGGTAATTTCAATTACAAACCAGAAAAATGTGAACGTGACTGAATGTTTGCTTTACGGGTGAACTACAGGAATTCTGCTGTTGGCAAGAAGGGAAAAAAAGTATGGATTTGAGTAAAAATAAGATCTGTTTTTCTTAATGCCCATGTATTTGATACTTAGGAAAAAAACACATTATTTTGTAATATATACATATTTTATAAAACCTGAAGAAAAAGTTGTAATGATAGCAGTATATATGTTTCCAAGTTGGATTTATTTCCTTTTATCATCTAGACTTTAGGCTAGAGTCTGGCATATTGGAAAAATATTTGACAAACGTCTGTACCTATGTATATGTATAATATATCCAGTATTAACAGAAGTTCCCCTTGGCATGTGGAAACCATGGGTTTTATTTACCTGTACTTTCTATAATACCCATAAATCACTTCTATAATCAGAAAAATAAAGATTAATTTTGAAACTTAGAGAAATAAAAATAAGAAACATTAAAAATGCCTAATTAATGTTTACGGTTTACCCTTTTATTCCAGGTCTTAATTTTCCATAAAAAATTATTAGCGTATAAAGTAAAATCTCTTTCCAATCATTTTAAAGCCACTGAAAATTTCTTTATCTATAAGCAAGGAATTCAAGATGTAATTAGTAGCATTAGTATACCATCATTCACCTACTCTGGAACTGCCAAGACAGCGGTCTACTGCAGAAAATTCTAAAAGGGCGACAGGTGGAACGCGTGAGGCTGGAG
This sequence comes from Nasua narica, assembly GCA_028533885.1. Lineage (NCBI taxonomy): Eukaryota > Metazoa > Chordata > Mammalia > Carnivora > Procyonidae > Nasua > Nasua narica. The sequence goes on along the minus strand of CM052813.1, from coordinate 38,852,039 downwards.
GTTAGGGGATGTAGGTGGAGTAGTTAGCTTATCTAGTTAAGCAATTCTTAGCTAGTTACAAAGCAACAGAGTCAACTGTAATAGAAGGCAAAAACCTTTTTTCCTTAAGGTAAAGAGAAAAGCTTGTGCAGAACAGAAGGCAAGCAGGGTAATACCACCTCGGCCGGTCAGAATCAGCACCAAGAGTAATTCATCAATACTACAGAAAAAATAACCATAGCAGAATTATCCTTAAAAGGTCAAAATGCAAAAAGATGGACAAATTTTATCTCTAAAATTAACTGAAAGGCCCCGCGCCTTTGTAAAACCGGAATAGGTTGAGAAAAAGAAATCAAGCAAACAAATTCCAGTTAAATCGTATTTATTATATAAAGAGATCCTATAACTCGGTATGAAAAACAAAGCAAGTCCAATAGGTATCACAAGGGTAAAGGACATGAACATTCAAAGGCGAAACAGAGCTACTAAAAAAACACAAATATTTAACCTCATGAATAAAGAAATGATGGGGATGCCATTTCTTGCTTATTTAATGCATAAAGTTAACATCAATTTCTACTTTTTCTATTTTCTAAATGTACTCAACTGTGCTATTTTTAGTAATAAAAAATTTGCCATTTAAAAAAACATAGAAAGTATGAAATTCTCTGCCAAGGCAGAAACCATAAAAAGCATTAAAATGAATCAACACTTGTATGGGAAGTAAGGTTCAGATCCCTGGAAGCCACTTCCTTTTGTCTGGGTTCCTGAGTTTTATTATGGGATTGTCAATGAAGAGAAGATTGTTCCTGATTTATACCATGACAATCTCCCAAGTGTAGGGATATATTTATATGTATGTAAATGTGCCTATGTCAATTTTTCTTCAGGTAGGCAATTACTCCAGGAAAGTACCTCTTCAGAATCACTCACTGCATACAAAGGTCTCCTATGACTCCCATTCACTGAAAAGGTCTCATTAAGATCTCCCTATATGATTCTCAACCAGTAGGGATGCCCTTGGTATTTTAGAGGCTGAACATCTAATTTAGTACCTGTCTGAAAACCAGCAGTGTCCTAGGCTTTCTGTAGCTGGCTTCTTAGGGAATCTGAAGTTGGTCCCATTCTTTAGACGTAGCCAAAGGGACATTTTTCTGATTTGATACAGAACTGAGTCTATCTCCTGCTTCCTCGGTTCACAGCCTTGAGGCAGATCGTACAAAGCTCAGGCTGCACATGGGCTAGCGCGACCACCCCAAGTCAAATGATCACGGTAGAATGACTAAGTTGGGAGACTGAACTTAAAATCCTACAGCTTTGTTCAGCATATTTCTTTCTTAGCTTTCCTCATGTAAGTTTTACTGAACAAAAAGGCAGAAAATAGCAGAGCTTAAACTTACTCGGCAAAACCAATTCTCGGAAACCTGAACTCTGCTAAACAGCCTGTATAAAAGCAACTCTACAGAAAACAATACACACCAGAAAAAGTAGTATGTTTCATCTGAAATAACAATTTAGTCAAATGACAGATTTCATAGTCAACCTAATATGTCGTAGCCCTAATCTATCTCAATTTAGTATGACTCTATAGATTCTTATTTTCTGGTACTGAATTCCCATTTGAATAGAAATAGATGCAATGTAGAAGAAAAAAATTAATTTAAAGACAATTTCTCTATAGCTGAAATACCGATCAATTAAAAAATTATATGTGTACGTGTATGTATGAATGCATATACACATGTATGTAACGTATGTACATACATATTTATATTCTCTCTCTTTCCCTCTCTCCAGAGATACAAAACCCTGCCTTAGGGGTATTCTGTTTATTTCTCCTATCTAAGAAACTTCACGTATTCTGAATGCACTCAATCAGGTGAATTGGCAACGATGTCAAAAACTATATGAAAAAAGGGAGGTAGGTAATAATATTTGGTGACCTTTTGTTTATTTTAGGTCAGAGCAGGCAGCCTCCCTTTGATGTTTTGAAGTAAAAGAGGAAAACTTGCAGCGTTGAAGCGTAATGAACATAATCATACATTGACTACAATCACCTACAATTTGACCTACACAACACCACAAACATCTATAACATTTTTCTACATATCTTTTTACATTTGTTAAACAGCTGGCTATGTTGAATACATTTTCAGAATGCATTTGTTAACCACATGAGAAACACAGAGCCAAACAATACAAATAACATCAATTACCATTTTATCTAATAACTGTACCAATCATTGTAAGAAGATACAACTAAAGGGAAAGTGTGAGATCATCCATGATGCACTGCAAAGGTACTCCATTTTAGTCCTAAGAATGATCTGAAGGTGCTGAAAGAGGTGATTCTCTAGAAGGTGATCCAGGGTTTTCCTCGGGTGGAAAAACTGTGAGAGTACAAGCTCGAATGCCACCAAGTGACTCTGGAAGGTCAAAAACTTTATGCCATTCATCCTTTTCTGGGTCATATTTCTGGACAATTTCTACCATACAACGATTATTCCAAGAATATCCACCTACAACGTAGATTTTATTTTCAAAGACGGCAACTCCAACATCGCTTTGACCTCTTAACATAGCAGCAATTGGTGTCCACTGGTCAAGGGTTGGTGAATAGTATTCACAGCTTAGAACATCATCATAATCACTTGTTCCTCTGAAGTGATTGCCACCAATGACATAGAGCTTGTCTCCAACTGTACACATGCAGTGCAGACCTCTGACTGTGGTCATTGGAGCCTTCTGTGTCCATTTGTCTGTATCGGGGTCAAAACACATGAGCTCATTCTGGAAGGTGTCATGAGTAATTCCTCCTGAAATATACATTAGGCCTCCATACACTGTTCCAGCATGGCCATAGTGGGGTTCACTCATTTTTGCAACATAGCTCCACTCATTCATCCTTGGGTTGTAACATTCTACTGTGGCCAGTTCACCAGCTGCACTTCGCCCACCAACGGCATATAAATGTCCTTTGAGGGCACTCAAGTGGAAGAATGTGCGCTTTTCATTTAATGATGCAACCTGCATCCATTTATTATACCGAGGATCAAACCTGAAAACTGTATCAACAGCAGTTTTTCCTTTCGTATCATAATTGCTTTGACCACCAACTACATAAAGAAAGTTTCCAATGACAGCAATACCATGCTGATAACGAGGAGCATCCATGGGGGCCAGAGATCTCCATTCTTGTGCCCTTTCATCATACATCCGTAATTCTTTGCTGACAACCAGCTGCTGTCTCAAAACTCCTCCTAATGTGACCAAGTGTGTCGAGTCAGATCGAATGGCAGTTCTATCTGACTGCATCACTGGCTGCATATATGGCATCATTTGGTAATTGCTAGCTTCTAAAAGCAAATTCACACAGGTATTGTCTGTTCTCATGAAATCTACTGTCTGCACGTAATTGATGAGATCCTGGGGTGTCATCAAAGGAAATCGAATATTCTTCATTAATTTTGCAGCATAATCCATCCGAGGGTCTTCCAACCTTAGCCAACGACAGGCAGCCTTGAAGAGCTCAAGTTCAGAACAGTGCTTAAGACTATTACTAGAAAGCACAAAGGCAAGCCGTTCAAAGGGCAGTTTCAGAAACTCCCCCGTACTCAGTAATGCAGGAAAATTCTTCAGGATGAAATTATTGACATATTTATCCACTTCGATAAGATTGTAGGTGTTAGCAATTCGTCCAACTTCAACACAGTTATCTAAAGAGACTCCTGAAATAAGAAATACTTTGCAGAAGTCCAAAACAGGTAAAATTTGTAAAAAGCTGGCAGCCTCAAGCGTATCCTGGAGATTGTCCATATTAAGGGAAAGTTTCGCAGTATAAATAAAATCAATTATTTTCTTCAGACCAACTTTGTTCACCCCGTGAAGCTTAATGCACATTAAATCTTGTTCTTTCATTCCACCTGTGAACATCGCCTTGAAATAATCACTAGCAGACGCCATCATAGCTCTGTGAACGGGGAAGATTTCATCTCCATCACCTGGTACCAGGGTCACATCACAAAGCAACCCTTCTATTCTAAGCTGATCAAAGCCTTGCAATACCACCGAACTGTGAGTATTGCTGGTAAAAAAACGTGTGGTTCCTGCCTTGCAAGGCTGCAAATGGGCGGAGACGCCCATTTCGCCGTTACCAAGAGACACTTTCATGTGAAAGCCTTCCTCTGGCACACAGATCTGTGCCCGAGCACGCAGTTAGAACCTGAAAGCTTTCAAGGAAACCAGGCAGCCCAAAGAGCAGGAGAGCTCGCCTTCCTTCTCAAGGGCAAGCGGTCACTGTGGCACCCCTCACAACACACCAGTCAGTCATCCACCGAAAATTGTTCGACAGCAGGACCACAAAGGGCTGCGGACCTCAAATCTGATTATTATGCAGATGATTCACCAGAAGGCGGTTAAGGGACCCGGTTCACCTGGTCAGGCCTGCGCTGCCGCTCCTCCAGCAGTTCCGCTCCGGGCCAAGGGCGAGGCGCCGCCACGTACTGCGGCTCGCGAGGCGGCGAGGCCGGCCACCTCAGCCAGCGGCCCGCTGCGCCCTCCGCTGTCACCAGAGCGCCGCCGCGGCGACCGGCGACTGTGTTGGGACGACGGCCTGGAACACGGGCCTGGCTTGGGCCTGGGCCTGGAACACGGGCCTAGCCCCGGACGCCGAGCCGGTCCTTCCGGAAAAGCCTCGTCCCAGGATCCCCCGGGTTAGGAGCGGCCAAGGCGGCTACTGCGGCTGCGCGGCCGCCTGATCGCGCCAGTGGGCGGGGGTATGGGGGGTGGGGAGGAACGGCGCGCGGGGCGCGGTGGAGGGGCTGTTAAGAAGGAGTTGCTGCGCGGGGTGCCGGCGAAAACTGGCTGGCCTCTCCGGGTCACCCCGAATGTGAGATTCAGTCGGCCCCAGCGGGTGCACGTCTGTGATGCTGCGCGTTTGGTATAAACTTTGCACGGCATCGGAACTCTCCAGCTAAATTCATACTTTCTCTTTAAGATCTACACTTCCTGGCTTCTGCTTTTTGAATGAAATGCGGCTTTTGTATAAATTGAAAAGAAACAAGGCAGAAGAGGGCTTGCGGTCAAGATGCTGAAAACCGTTCCTCAAAGCGCTTGAGTTATGATTTTTGTCCTACACAATTTAGTAATACCTCAATTTCGGTTCCTATTTTCATATTACTAATCAATTAAATGCGTGTGTCTCGAAATACCAAATTGTGACCATGGCATGTAAATAATAATAGCCTGAATTTTTGCTGTGCAATACAATTACATCTTGTTTTCCACTCACATTTTTAAATGGCTACACAACTTTCCAATGACTGTACATACTATAGTTTCCTTTGCCCATTATTTATTCCTGAATATATACCTTCTTGTACTTACTTTTTAATAGACTCTTAATACACTAAAATCTAGGCAGAAAAGTTTCTCCTGTATTTAGACAGGGGAACATTAAGGGTTCAAGACGCATAAAAATTTCTTTCCAGTATTGTCACCAGCAATGTTTTTGCATGTCCCCCATATTTATTTTCGCTTTATGGATATTTTCATTAACTTACATTTCTTCAGTAGTAAATTTCAATTTTGCCATATGAATAAGTGTACATTTTGACACAATTTCTTCCAACATTTCCCACAGTTTGAAGAGTTTAATGTCTTTTAAATCTATCTAGTTTCTTTTTGCATAGGCAAACTAGTAAGAATATAGTTATATTCTAAAAGATAGCAGTCCATGGATGCAGGGGATAGTGGCAGGCAGCCCCCACGGGACTCGATTCCACAACTTTAGGTTCATGACCTGAGCCAAAGGCAGATGCCTAATGGACTGAGCCACCAAGGCATCCCTATATTTTTATTATCTTTATTTAAAGTTTTACTGTCAAACCTTTTTGCATGTGTTTATTTTTAATAAATACCAAGACTGATTTTGTAGCTCAGTTGAAGGTAGAGTTCATTCATCCATTTGATTCAATTTAGATACTTACGTTGCTAAATCACAGGCACTGTCCTTGCCTTCAAGATAAAAAAGCTGAATAAAGAAAACAAAGTGCCAGGGGCCTGGGTGGCCCAGTTGATTAAGCAGCTTTCTTCTGCTTAGGTCATGATCCCAGCAGTGTCCTGGGATTGACATCTTGGAATTGAGCCCATCATCAGGCTCCCTGCTTAGCAATGAGTCTACTTCTCCCTCTGCCGGCTGCTTCCCCTGCTTGTGCTTTCTCGATCTCTCTCTCTCTGACGAATAAATAAATAAAATCTTTTAAAAAATAAATAAAAGGCTAAGATGTCAGGCATCGTTGCTTAACCGTGTTTAAGTACCAGTGGGCTGGAACGTTTTTTCATTTGCTAGTTTTAGTTCTCTTTATTTGGGTTTTATTTTATGACATTAACTAGTTTTGTATTGTCCTTATGCATTATGTTTTTATATATCCTTAATTCTTAAAAGTAGGTATAATCCTCTCATGTAGATGGTGGCTACAGTCCTATGATGTACCTCTTTGTCCCATTTCCTTTACATTTTCTTTGAGTTCCAGTATGTCAAATATGTAGACCCAATACTCTCCCATTCCCATTCTGCTATACAGCTTATGAATTGCCAGTTCCCATTTATGTTTTAAATCTTTCACATGTTTTTCTACATCTCATTCGGATTTTATTTTCATCTATGACTTGAGATGAGAATCTACATTGATTTCTGTCTGGATCACCAGGCGTTTATCCTATTACCAATTACTGAAAGTCCTTTTCTTCTGTATTAACATCTAAGACACCTTTAATTCCAAACTTAATTACTACTGATAATACAACAATTTGTGGGATTATTTTCTTAATTATTGTGGCCACCTATGTTTCCTTACTGGCCCCATGTTTATGCTGTTACTACATTATAATCCAGTTCATTTTCTGGTAAAGCTAGATCTGTAAAAACAAATTTTCCTATTCTATTCTTGGATATTTTTGCTTAGTGATCTTTCCTGATTAACTGTTGAACTGCCCTACAGAGGTCATCTTTGGTTTTATAAAAATCATAAAATTTTGTGGACTCAGATATAACCATACTGCAATGAATATATAATTCTGAGAAACTTCTTCATCAGATAGAAAAATGAAGTTGTATCAGAGAAATTCTCCTTCACAATAATCTAAGGTAAGGAACAAAAAATAGATGAAAGTAATCAGAAAGTACAAATGTAGCTGCCAAAAAGAGAAGCCCAGGGGAAAAAAAAGAGGATGAAATTAAAAAAAAAAAAAAGATTAAAAAACTAGACATCCGGAGCACCTGGTGGCTGAGTCGGTTAAGCGCCTGTCTTCAGCTCAGGTCATGATCCCAGGGTCCTAGGATCAAATTCTGCACTGGGCTCCCTGCTCAGCAGGGAGTCTGCTTCCTGTTCCCCCCTGCTCCTCCTTCTGCTTGTACTCTCTCGAGCTCTCTCTCAAATGAATAAATAAAATCTTACATCAATCAATCAAACAGAAATCCAACTTAAAGAATCATCCATAGCTCACTATGGGAGATTCTGCTTGCTGATTCTTTTTTTTTTTTTTAAAGATTTTATTTATTTATTGGACACAGAGAGAGAGATCACAAGCAGGCAGAGAGGCAGGCAGAGAGAAAGGGGGAAGCAGGCTCCCTGCTGAGCAGAGAGCTCAACACAGGGCTCAATCCCAGGGCCCTGAAGTCATGACCTGAGCCAGCCGAAGACAGAGGCTTTAACCTGCTGAGCCACCCAGGCACCCCTCTGCTGCTGATTCTAAGTGGCATTCTGCCTGGAACTCCCGTTCTGCTCAAAGTCTGCTCAACTTCCCTGAGAGTCAGTTTTCTCGAATGGAAAAATGGAGTAAAAAATATTTGCAGAGCTGATGTAAGTACATTTAAGAGCCCTTAGGACATCCTCTTCCTCGGAGTCAGCGCTTAATAAGTGCTGACCATTTTCTTCATCTTCTCCATTGCGTGTCTTCTACAAACTGGTTGAAAACTGCCATCTTGCTCTTGATCGCTGCCTGACAAAAGTCAGCTGAATTCCAGCCATAAACCTGAAGAAAACGGGGATGCATCCCATCAAAGCCATGTTTGATTTCCGTCCAGTCAGCATAGCGGCTGGCATCCATATCTGAAACGGGGAGGAACCTCCTAGACTGGAATGGGAAAGACATGCTGCTCTCCTGGATCTATTCCTTCACTAGTTTTCTTCTACTTCGGTGCAGCAATTACCAGGGAGCTCCCCTCCCTCCCCGGCTCCATCCCTCTCTCCCTTTCTCCCTCTCTCTGTGCTGCCCTTTCAGTACACCTGCTTGCTCCCTGTCTTGTTATGCTTTCTGGCTAAAAGTTTTCCCAGATGAACACAAATAGTTGAATGAGATTTCCAGATTTTGTAAAAACACGTGGAAGACAAGCCTCCCTTTTTTTTTTTTAAGATTTTATTTATGTATTTAACAGAGAGAGAGAGACCACAAGCAGGCAGAGAGGCAGGCAGAGAGAGAGGGGGAAGCAGGCTCCCTGCCGAGCAGAAAGCCCGATGCAGGGCTCGATCCCAGGACCCGGAGATCACGACCCGAGCCGAAGGCAGAGGCTCCAACCCACTGAGCCCCCCAGGTGCCCCCAAGTCTCCCTTTTTTTTAGGCTGAGTACTTTTATAGCCTCTGGGCAGCAGCCCTCGTAGTTCCAAGGAAGCAGAAAGCAGGTGCAGTAACTGTGGGCTAATAAAAGAACCCAAGGCAGGCTAATAAAAGGTGACCAAGGGTGACAGGGCTAGAGACCAAGTTTGTGGAGGGCAGGCTTCTGGTCTGTGTAGATGTGCTCCTTTGGGGGAATTTTCCTCTGGAACTGGTAAGGGGCTCTTTCCTAGCAGGAATGGACTCTCGTATTGGAATCAGCCTCATAACATAGTCTTGGTTATGAAGAATGAGTCTTCATGTTTAGGCACTGCATGGCACCTTTGGGCCTAGGGCACCTATGTTGAGAGAAAGGGGCCAAAATGTCTCCTTTCTCCAACTTGTACAAACTCACGGATCCTGATCAATGACCAGCTAGAAGGTAGGTATGGTCTAACAATCTGAGGGTAAAAACTGCAAAAGATATTTTGAATACAACGGCTCGCATTGCGTGGTGCATTACATTTCTCCGTTAATAGTAAATTCCCAGCTTCACAAATTTGTTTTTTTCAATTAGCAATAATCGCGCCTCGGATAAACCTCATTGGCTACGATACTGCCACTGCGCAAAGCTTCAAATTCGTTTTTTTTATACCGGATCTCTTGATTTTTATAATTAGGAAAATCGGTTCATCCAAACTTGGCATCAGGATTGCAACATCCGTTCTAATGCCGACACGGTAGTAAAAGAGCAGTCTTACTCCATGTCTGTCTGGAAATTTCCCAATCACCCCTTGTGAAAAGCCCAGCTAATTATTGCATCTTTGATAAACGCTGATTCCTTGGCAGAATTCTTAACTCACAATGCTGAATGCCTAGGGCTGCCCCATGGCTGTTTTTGTGTGTTTTTTTTTTTTTTTTCAGCACTAACGACCTTATCTATGTTCCTGTTCTGCTCTCTTCCCGGAAGAGGAGAGCCCCTGGAAGGAGAGACTTTACCTGATTCACCACAGAATAGGTATTAACGAATGGTCGTAAGAGCATTGCCTGCTTTTCACTATGATAGCACCTAATTAAAATACACCAAGACCTTCTGGTTGTCCTGGCACCGCATCTGTTTTTTTTTTTTTTTTTTTTTTTGACTAGATTCCCTAAATTAAAAGTACATTATTATGAATGAAACACAGAACCTTGTGATTAAGATAGAACACCTGAAAGGCATGCAGAGTGCAGCGGCTAAAGAATATACCAAGACCATGAAACAGTTAAGGAAAATGGGTTTCAAATCACACTGACTGCATCAGATGACTGGGTTATCTTTGTCGATGTGAATAAATAATATCTAAACCCTCCTTGGAGGGAGTGTTGCTGAATGGTCAGAGAGCTCATTTATCACTCACTTCTCCCATCAGAGATGTTAATTCCGCCAAAGTATAGAAACTGAGGAAAGCCTACACAAGCAGAGTCATGCTGGTAAAGGGCTATGTGGCACCCTGACCTGCCCCCAGTCTGCTCCCGGAAGCACTTCGAACCTCCTGTCTCCCGCAGGGGGTGTGCACAAGTTCCTTTTTGAGGGTATCTTTCTGGAGCAGCTAAGCAACTGTGGGAGCAGACTTTCTTTTCTGGGGTAGGGGAGTGGGGATGGGGGGGTCCTGGGAAAGACTGTGCTCTGCTATCTTTGGGATCCACTGGGTCATTACTCACTGTAACCTCTTTACCTCCAACCTTTCCCTACCCGCTGGGCCATTTTACCCCTCACTTTCTATTTTATCACCACCTCCAAATCCATTTTTATCACTGGATCCTGTAATATCCAAGGATTGTGTTTACCCCACCACTGGCCTTTTACTTTCGACACACAGAATGTGAAGATACTAGAACTTTGTCACCCACTTTGTCTTTCAACACTACTGCTCACTTGACCTACACTTCCCAAGTTCTCCTCTCCCTTCTCAGCTATGTATGTTTCAAGAACAAACTCCATGGCCAAGATTGCAAAGCCCCTTGGAAGAATCCCCCAGGCAGGTTAGAGAGAAGAGATTCAGTCCCCAAACTGGATTGCTCTTTCCCTTCTCCCTCACCCGTGGCAAAGGAAGGTCAGACAGCCATGAGAGGGGGCCCTCCAATCCTTCTCATAGGTTTGTAGAATTAGACCCTGAGCCTCCATCAGCCTTACTGGGACCCATGGCTAACAGAGTATACAGTATTCAGAAATGACCACCAACAAAGACCAGAACAGTCCATTAGAAGAGAAACTCCACAGTCTTCTGACCTATGTCTCAGGTCATTATGTTACTGTGCCCTTACTATCTAATGATATAAACTAACTTTTCATCAGAGAAAGAGAGATTCGTCATTGTTGACTCCAAGAAAGTAGATAATCCACATGGCCCATCTAGGAAAAGTGAAAAGGATAAAAAAATAGAAATAATCCCTTGGCCGACCTGGGCAAGTAGAGCCCTCTCATTGTTTTGAAGGTCTTCATAACGCAAACTGGAATCAGGCTTCCCTCCTCTCCAGACAGAGATTCTTCTCACATGCCTAAGAGGTCAGGACAATATGGTATTGATTTATCCCTCCTTTCCTTTAAAACTACATTGTTTTTATATTTTTCTATTCAGTTAAGACTTGGAATGTGTTGCTATGTGTGAAAGATTGTACTATATAATGCGGATAAAGAGATCAAGAATCACATCCCCACCACGAATTAGCTCCTAGTCTAGTTGGAAGAAAGAAACATGATCTGTTACATTTTAGTGCCGTATGCCACAGGATAGGAGTTGTGCTCCGAAAGATTAGTAGAGTCGGACTATCAGGGCGTTCTGGTAAAAGTAACAGTCTTCAATGAATTATGAAGAACAAGAAAGAGAAAGTAGCACGCATAAGAGAGTATGTACCTGTCCGGGGGAATATCATGTCAGCTTGGGTTTCCAGGGGCCTGAAATGGACGATCTTGTATATTGTGATGTTGGAGGTTAGATACCCAAGAAGCAGAACCTGAGATGAGAGATTATTACCTACAAGGGGTTTATTGGGATGTGCATGGGTCAATAATTGGGGCAGAGAAAGTTGAGCTGCAGTGCAGTCCTATCGGGGCTTTAGCGGATCCCAAGGGAGCTCTGAAGCTGAGATGACCCTTTGGAGGTAAGAGTACTACCCCACCTGGACCAGTAATTGGATACAGGCTGCCCCCAGGAGGGGGAAAGAACTTTGGGCTAAATGATTCACTTTAACAAAGAGGAGTTTCCAGAGAGTGCCTATATGTAGGGGAGCTGTCAGCTCACAGCCCTATCAGTAGCCAGAGGGAGTAGGTCTTTAGGTCTTAAAGGGAGATTTGAATTGTGTATCCGATTTCTATTATAAATGCTTAAGTGTCGGATTGTACTCATAGGATTATAGGAAACAATTGAATCCTGGAAATAATATGACTAGAGTTGTATTTGTAAACTAAACATATTTGACGCCATCAGCTTCCTTGAGAAGGTGCCACAGCAGTTGGACAGGAGGGTTCCCTAGAATGATCTGTAGTATTTCTCTATGGACGACTTTCTGTCTCCAAATTGCTAAGTCATTTGCAAAAAAATAACACCATCTTTCCAAATCTTGTTACTCAAGTAAGAGGCCTCAGGTCCCTCTAAGAAGTGGAGAAAGAGCCCTGAAGAAATATGATTGCGTTAACAAGGCCAACTGGGAAGCCAAATAAGCGAAGAGAATGTGTAGGGAGGAGAAGAAGAATATCTTACCATCTAATTACTGCCTTGTTATCATTTGCAGAAATTAGCTCTGCAGTCTCTAGATGTTTGTTCTTTTTTCTTGGATTGTAAAAAAAAAAATTGAATTATTCCTTTTGATAAAAGTTTTTCTCTTCCTTTTGCTTCTTTCGGGTGGATTTGGTCATACTCAAATTTTCAACTTGGTCCGTAAGTTGCAAAAAGACACAATAGGATTATGCTGGACAATGTGTATGATATTTATGAGAAGCAGTTTATGGATATGGTATTTGTTGTCTCTGACTGGGGGCATGCAGATGGGATCACACAATTGGGCACCTCTGAAATAGTGTGAATGGGAAGGATGTAGATACTGGGAAGCCATGGGTGGAACAGAGTAGGACACATTAACTGTTCTCACAGCCTTTCTAGATCTGCCCTCCATCCATGACATCAGGATCTGCAAGGTGAGTCAATCAGATAGCTGATTGGCTATCAGGAGCTGCCGGTGAGCCAATCAGATAGCTGTTCTCAAGAGTTTGTCTCAAGATAGCCAGAACCTGAGACTTAGGAGCCAAGTCACCTTAATAATAATGTTCTGAGGTTATTAGAGTTTATGTAGTCCTTACCTCTTCTCAGTCTATACTGTTTAACCTTTACTTGGATTCTATGAAATATCATGCTATTCCTTGCAGCACATTTTTAAGATTTTATTTTATTTTTTAAGATTTTACCTATCCATCTGACAGAGAGAAAGAGAGAAAGAGAGAGAGAGAGAGAGATCACAAGTAGGCAGAGAGGCAGGCAGAGAGAGAGGGAGGGAAGCAGGCTCCCTGCTGAGCAGAGAGACAGATGCGGGGCTCGATGTCAGGACCCTGAGATCATGACCTGAGCGGAAGGCAGAGGCTTTTAACCCACTGAGCCACCCAGGCACCCCAGATTTTATTTATTTGTTAGAGAAACAAAGAGCACAAGCAGGGTGAGCGGCAGGCAGAGGGAGAAGCAGGCTGCAGCCCGAGGTGGGACTGGGATCACGACCTGAGCCGAAGGCAGCTGCTTAACCAACTGAGCCACCTAGGTGCCTTAATAATAAAAAATAGAATATAACAATGTTTTATCATAGGCTTACTTATCCATTTTAAAATTTCTACAACATACACCTTATAATATGCAGAGTATTTTATAACTGTAGTATATACATGGTAAATAAAAATAAAACATTGGAGCTGTGTACTCAGTGTTTTTTCTGAGAGGGGTAGAAGGTGAATATTGAGTACCTGTATCTCCATAACCCCGGGTACTCCACCTTAAACACACGGGTGGACATTCTCTGGGATTCCACGTATGTGTTAAAAGTTGGCGGTTGCTGCTTTGGTCACAGGAAATAGCACAAGAGTGCTACTCTTATAAACCTACACTTTTTTGGACATGTTAGGTATACCCGGGGGAGCTAGATTGTGTGAGATGGCGTACCCACAGCACTGAGTAAATGTCACAATCCCCTCTCCCAAGATGGTTGTGGGCTGTCAGGACAGATCCAATGTCCACGAGTCACTCCTTCCAGATCCTGGACTCACAGAGAGCCCCTGCCTTGCTTCCCCTGTGCCTTGCTCCCCCTCCACCTCGATTCTCATCTTCCTACGTTATCTGTCTAGGTAGTTAGCAAATCTATCACCAGCACAAGTGTAGTCAAGATCTAGGGCTCCCGGGGCAGCTGGGTGGTGCAGTCCGTTAAGTGATCAACTCTTGGTTCCGGCTCAGGTCCTTATCATAGGGTTGTGAAATGGAGCCCCGTGTAGGGCTCTGTGCTCAGTGCAGAATCCGTCTGACATTCTCTCTCCCTCTGTCCCTCTGGCTTGTGCTGTAAATAAATAAAAAAATACATACAACTTATTTTTTTAATACATACATCTTCTTAGAAAAAGATCTAGGGCTCCTTCTAGGAGTCTGGGGGCTCAAGGAGCACCCAAATATTCAGGACAGAGATGAGGCCAGTCTAGGACTTCATAAAGGTTTAGCACCAAGCACTTGCAAAGGTGTTGAGCCAGCCCCACTGGAGAGAAGGGACTCTTAACTCACACAGCCCATCTGGCCTCCATTATCTCCTCTCATCTGCAGAATGGAGCAGAAAATAGAGGTCCCCAATCTGTCTCGTGCTCTAAAGGACACTGCTCCTTATCAGCGGTAGCCCTTGGGCACGTCCCCTCCTCCTTGAGCCCCATGCCTCTTCACTCTTCACAGCTTTCTGAGTTGCAAGAAAGAGGATGTAATGCAAAGAATAGTGTGAGGCCATCTGCAAAGTGCTCTGTGGGAATGGGTCACTATTCTTCAACCCCTCTGATGGGATTGCATTTGCATGCTCCCCAAAGTGGAACTCAAAATTTTGAAGTTGTGAAAGCCCTGGGTTCAGAGGGTGAAGGGAAAAAAAATTGGTGACCATGAACCTGATAGGGCACTGCATGCATCTGCACCCAAGATCCCATGCCCTTCTGGAAGAAAGCTGGAAAGGTGAGCACGGCTGCTCATTTCTCAGCCTCAATGAAAACAAACAACTGATTCCCACGTGTCCTCTCCTCATCCCCGTCACGGAACGTGCTCTGGACCACGAGGGGACACAGGACTTGTGGCTCTCATTCAGTAAGTGCTGCTGGTGGTGGAGCTCTGTTGGGTACTGTGGATCAGAGGTGGGCTGGGCTGGCTAAAGCAGGGTGTGTTCTCTACTGTTTCCTCTTGACAGGAGGTGGCTAAAAGAAGGGCAGCTGATAGAAGGGTTAGGAAATATTGGAGGGGAAGGAGAAAATACTGCTTACGGGCTTGGGGAAGAAGTGGACGCCTATCTTCCAGTAACACTCATGTCACTCTCAAACCAGTGGAAGGGAACTGGATTCAAAGCGAGGGACGTGAAAAGACAGCCATGACCCCCAGGCAGCCCGGCTCTGAAGGGGCTCAGAGACTGGATAATCTTTCTTTAAAATTTGACTTTTTCAGATGTTAGAGAGGCAACCATGGTGTAGGGGCCACAGAACTTGGGGAGTGAGGGTGGAGGTGGGCAGGGGCGTTGGGAGAAAGGTATTGCTAAGCTAGGTCCTGACACAATTGTGCTAAGGCCCGAGACTATGGTCAGTGCTACTTAGAGATGGGCAAAATCTGTGATATCCATCTATTTTGTTTTGTTTTTTAAGATTTTGCCTATCCATCTGACAGAGAGAGAGATCACAAGTAGGCAGAGAGGCAGGCAGAGAGAGAGGGGGAAGCAGGCTCCCCGCTGAGCAGAGAGCCCGATGCGGGGCTCGATCCCAGGACCCTCTGATGATGACCTGAGCTGAAGGCAGAGGCTTTAACCCACTGAGCCACCCAGGCGCCCTATTCATATGTTTTGACACAGACTTCAAACTCAAAATGAACTCTCCCTGCTGGTTAGTCACCCTGGGCAAGGAAGCCCCTTCCTCACTGAGACGCTGTCCTGCTCCATAGCATCAGTGCAGGGCAAAGGGGTCACCGGGTCTTCAGTGACGGGAATGTTTGCACTGCAGACACACGGCACCCATAGGAAAGTGAGGAGAGAGTGAGGAAGAGTCAGGCCTTGAGTGAGTGAAAAGAAGAGAAACAAATGAAGAGGGACCGAAGGACCCTTGGGCGGGAAGGATGGAGAATGTCCCTATCACCACTCATCAGGCCACACTCCTCCGCCTGCTCTTCTCCCCTAATACCTGACTCAGGCTCCACCTGCTGGTGATCAACTAGAACATTGAGAGGTCACGTGGCCCTGGTGCCATCTTGGCAAGAGTGTTCAAGGAGCAGGTTCGGAGGAGGGTGTCTTTGTGCACAAAAACAATGCCTGCCAAACTCTTTTTTGATTAAGTGACTTTTTTACAGCCATTAAAAAAAAATATTTTATTTGTTTATTTTTGCTAGAGCGAGCAAGCAAGAGAGAGAGAGAGAGCTGGGAGCCGGATGATACGGGACTCAATCCCAGGACCCTGGGATCATGACCTGAGCTGAAGGCAGGCGCTCAACCAACTGAGCCATCCAGGTGCCTGAACAGAGATTCTTCCTGACATCGTGCAGGATCTTGTACTCAATGTGAACAGTTGGCCTATCAGGCCTGAGGGGTCCTCTGTGATTGTCATATACTCGGCAAAGTAATGGGCTATCTTCTTCAGGACACACACAGTGCCTGGACCACAGGTGGGTGATTGTGACAAGCGTGAGGTTTTCCTGGGCTCCCCTGGGACCTCTATGCAGCCCACTGAAGCCAACATGGCGAAACGTGCTAAAGGACTCTCCATAGTTCTCTACCTCCAAATGGTCGGGATCAATGCCACAAAAGGGCTGAGTGGAGTGACCCCTGAAAAGAAGAGCCACAAAACAGTGGAGTCACCAAAAAGGAGGAGTCCCCATGAAATAGAGAAAAGAGCCACTGGAGCCACCTGTCGTGCCATTTCCACCTGGAGGAGAGAAGATGGTGAGGTCAATGTATCTCATCCTGGCTCTCCTCCAGTCTCTTCACCTGCCTTGGCTCCCATATCCACATAGAGAATCAACCCTTATCTCCTACAGGCAGGTGTACCCTTACGCAGCAATTCAAACCTGAGAAGAAGAATGTCTGCTTTTTGTTACATAATTAGTAATGCTGAACTTAATTTTAAAAAATTTGGTTCTCCTTGGGCACCAGAGTGGCTCAGTCGGTTGAGCATCTGACTCTTGATCTCTGCTCAGATCTTGATCTCAGGGTCATGAGTTCAAGCCCTGTGTTGGGCTTTACTTAATAAAACTGAATCTCCTAAGTTGAGTTTCAGACAGGGTGAGTAACCACATAGGTAGAGGATCCAGGGCTAAAGAGCTCAGAGGAGGTGACCCTCAGGACAGTGACCTTTCTTATGCTCCCAAGGGCAAACACGACTCATCCGAAGAGAGGTAGTGGCTTCACTTTCTGAGGACTGGCGGTGGGTCCCATAACAAGTCACATCTGCCTCCCAGATCTGTACTTTTCTCCAGAAACACACATGGGGTTGGGTAATCAGACAAGGTGTGTACTCACAAAGAGGTACTACTAGATTTTCCAAAACTGGGGGGGGGGCACATCACGGGAAGGATCTCTTACACTAGCTCTGCTTCTCCCTGTTTCCCCTTCTCCCCTAACTCTTGCCCACATTGACAATATGAATTTCTTGGTTGCTTTTAGTGTCATACAAATGTCTTACACCCAAGTGAGAGTCTCTCTAAGGAAGGTGCCATGAAGTAAAATTTATTGGTGGCAGTACATACACATTGCAAATAGATGCTGCCAATTATTCACCAAAAAATCACCACATTAATCTGTATTCAAGAGTGTATAAATCCTTATGTTCCCATACATTGACAAGCACAAGATCTTATCTCTTATTTGTTTTTTTTTTTAGTTTTTACCAATCTGATGGGTGACGAATAGCATCTCCTAGCAACCATGAGTTGTCCTTTTCCAATGGGCAGTAGTTGGGACCAGAGTGCAGTCAGGAAAACAAAGCCTACTTCCAGGTTTCCAGTCCATCTCCTGAAACTGGAGTGGAGTAACTTCAAAAGAAAAACAAATCTACTGGCAAAGCAGAAATACAGTGAAGGAATGGGAGCCCCGGCATCACAGAGCAGAGCTGAGAAGAATAGATTTGGAGCTGACTTTAGCTTTAAGAGCAGTATATTTCCATATTCATTGGAAACTCATATATCTTCTGGGTTTCATACCTACCGACAATGCATTTGTTGCTTCTGTATTGTCTTTTTCTGAATTACTTAAAGAAATTCATTATTCATTTTTTATACTAAGTCTTTAGACAACACGCCCTGTATGGCGCGCACGCGCGCACGCACACACACACACACACACACACACACACACACACGGTCTGTAAGATCTTCGGTTAGACCCTGGGTGTGCTGCTCTGCCTTTCTGGGTGCCCCTTCCGAGTTTCACTGGTGATATCTAAATTTGTGGTTTTCCTGTGTCCAGTGCCTAGAATTCTTTTCAGTTTAAACTCATCAGGGGCGCCTGGGTGGCTCAGTTGGTTGAGCAACTGCCTTTGGCTCAGGTCATGATCCCGGGGTCTTGGGATCGAGTCCCGCATCGGGCTCCTTGCTCGGCAGGGAGCCTGCTCCTCTCTCTGCCTCTGCCTGCCTCTCTGCCTGCTTGTGTTCTCTCTCTGTTAAATGAATAAATAAAAACTTTAAAAACAAACAAACAAAAAAAACCTCATGAACTAGGTCCTGACCCCATCTAATTTTCAGGGCTTGAAGCACAACCCGTTTGCTGAGGTAGTCTGAAGTTCTGGAATCATATACCCAACAGCCTGTTTGATAGTTGGTATCTAATAAGCATCTCAACTTTATGTTACTCAAAATTGAAATCTCCTTTAAAAACCTGGAAACCAGGGATGCCTGGGTGGCTCAGTTGGTTGGGCAGCTGCCTTCGGCTCAGGTCATGAACCCGGCGTCCTGGGATCGAGTCCTGCATCGGGCTCCTTGGTCGGCAGGGAGCCTGCTTCTCTCTCTGCCTCTGCCTACCTCTCTGCCTGCTTGTGTTCTCTCTCTCTCTGACAAATAAATAAATAAAATCTTAAAAAAAAATAAAAACCTGGAAACCAAATAAAAGCAAACACAACTCACCTTCCTTTCTTGCTGTTTACCATTTGGTTAATGACAACTCCATATTTTCAAGTGCTCAGGTTAAACACAAGAAATCATTCTCAACTCCTCTTTCTTGCCTGTCATGTATTGAGTTTGATTGTCATTGAGGTTTTACATCATGGAGGGTTTTCATCCCTGAACTTGATAAAGCTCTGCACTTTGAGCACAAGACTTCTAAAATTGACTGAATTATATTCATAGCTATGGTGCAAGCCTCCTTGAATTATTATATAAACTCTACTTGATTATGATTTATGAATTATTTACATAATTATTAACATAACCTTCTGATTTATTTTACTGATATTTTACTCATTATGCATTGATAGTTTTTTTCATCTAAGTTTCTTATTTAATCCGTTAAAAAATACTTGAGGGACACCTGGGTGGTTCAGTCAGTTAAGCGTCTGCCTTCAGCTCAGGTCATGATCCCAGGGTCTTGGGATTGAGTCCCAAATCAGGTTCCCTGCTCAGTTGGGAGCCTGCTTCTCCCTCTCCCTTTCCCTCTGCCTCTGCCCCCTGCTCGTGCTCTCTCTTTCTCAAATAAATAAATAAAATCTTTAAAAAAACCCTGATCCCCCCAAACTCCTACCAAAGGTTTAAACATTTCAGTATATTTCTACTTTCATTATTCTAATAATTTCCTATGGCCCTGGACTTCTTAAGGTCAAGATCTTGCCCTTTACTCTTATCTACCCTTCCCCCACATGGCTCCTCATAATTGAGAGTCACTTAAATGTTTGTGATTAGTTGATGCCCCAGAGCAGAAGCACTTCTACATCTCTTACTCCTACCCAGTATTCCGCACAATGTTAGGGATATTGTGGGTCCTGAGAGTGATTAACAGAAGTGGCAAATGTAGTAAGTTTAAAATAGTTGTGCCGGGTGTGTGTGGGGAGGGCTCAGTCAGTTAGGTCACCAACTCTTGATTTGGTGATGAGATGAAGCCCGAGTAGGGCTCCGGCTGATTGCAGAGCTTACTTAAGATTCTCTCCCTCTCCCTCTGTCCCACATCATGCTCTCCCATTCTCTCTCTCTCTTAAAAAAAAACAAAAGTTGTGCCAGTAAGAGTGTTCAAAAACTTCTATTCCATTCCATTTTTCTCTGGTGGGTTACTGTGGTCTCAGGTGACCCATACATTGCGAATAAGGCATTTCTGAATCTTCCCCTCAATTTGCTACATGATTGGGGCAATTGTTTCCATTGTCTTATAGTGTAGTTTTCTTCAAAATAAGAATAACTGGAATATCATATTGTATTCAATATACCATCCCATGTTCTATTCCCTAAATAGTGAGAATACAATAGAGCTATTGCATTGAATACAATGCATACTGTATTAAATACAAATTGAGTAATTGGATAAAGCATGAGGGGCATACTACACATAGTTATGATAGTTGTTACTGTGACAGATATATCCAAAGGTATAAAAGCCATTATTTCATGCCCTCCCCCCAATGATGATTATGCCACATTTGTGCCTTGGTTACCCCATAATTCTATTATGCAAAAACTCTTTCTCTTTCATTTCTGAACGACAGTTTTGTGGCTAGAGTCTTCCTGGTTGGGAGTTTTTTTTTCCTTTCAGCAGTTTGAAATATAATGTGTCACTGCCTTCTGGTCTGCAAAGTTTCTGATGAAAAATACACAAATTAAAAAAATATATTTTTTTGGCCACCTTAACATTGTAGCAGAAATTAACCTTTAAAATGGAAGGAAATCACTTGTATATAGGCTCACATTTTCCCTTTCCCTGAATTCATGTCTTTCTCCCCAGAAACAATGGTGGATCTGCAAACACACCCCACGCAGCACGCTCTCAGTTCAGGCCCTGCATCCGGAGGAACCATGACCCTAGTACATCTCTCTGGCTAAAATACTGCGCGACAAAGAAGAGGATCCACCCAGGGGCCAACCCAGTAAGGACCAGCTTCGTGCAAGGCACCGCACAGCATCCCTCGGTGGTCACGCCCCGCAAGGGAGTTTGCTTTCTGTGCTCGCGACTTCACCTGGTCCCGGAGTCCCTGGCGCCCAGGCCGGGGCTGGAGCCCGGCTCCTGCTTGCTGCGAAGCTGTGATTCTCCCAGAAAAGCAGCCCCGGCTGGCCAGAGGTTCCCGCTCGTGGGCAGGGCCATTTTGGTGAGTTCTGGCGCCGCCCGCTGGCCGTTGGGGGTACAGCGACGGAGCCTTGTGTGCTGGGTTTCACTGTGGTCCAGGGAAGCCTGGATTTCTGACTCCCCAGTTGTTCCGCGGATGGCCGTGGTGATAATCTGCTCCATTTCTCAAACTTTACCTCTTAGAATATGTCATCTTCTATTTTTCCAATCATTTCCCATATTCACCTAAATTCGTAGCATAAATAATTGTTCTTTTTAATCCATAAGAACCAGTAGTTCAGTGTTTTCTACACGGGAGTCATTGAAATGTTTGTAATTCAGTCCCTCTCTAGTGCAGGGGCTGGAACTCTCATGGATCTTGTGTCCCAGATTCTCAAAAATTTATGGTGAGAATTAACGAAACAATCTCAACAAGCCATCTGGGATATATTGAAATGGTTATTTTTTAAAATTATTAATAAAATTATTACCTTTGTTGGTCACATTTTAGGCTCTCAGAAGTAATTGCCAATTGATCATTTCACTTGGCTTATGCAAAATAATGAAATTACTTTGTCATCTGGTCAATATATGAACACATTTGGAGGTGGAAGACAAATTAATGACAACACAGAGAATTTGTAATCAGTGAGGTAGGAGACAACAAGGGAACACCGATGTGTAAGAAGTCTAGGCTTTCCAGAAAATAAGTGTAGTTCACTACAAGCAGTTTGCACAGGCATCTAATGCTGTGGGTGAGGAGGTGGGAGTTTGGAATCTGAGATAGCGGGTTTTTAAACCTGGATTTGTCATTGACTTCTTAGATTATTCTATTTTATCTAAACTCTTAGGAGCTGCTGTTTAGAAATAACACTATTAACAACTACATTGAAAGGATTGAAAGGGTCCCTTACAAGGGCAACGTATTTGTAGTTGCTATTATCATCAACATCAGCATCATTTTTTATAAAGTCTTTGATACTATGGAAACTCTACGGAATTTGGTAGCTCCTTCAGGATCATCATCAAAGAGTAGCACTGTAACATATAATGAGTCAACAATTAGGAATAATGTGCCATAAAAAAGTGAGGTCAGCATCAAAAACTGTGTTTTTCATCCCAAGTGAATGTGGAAACTAAAAGCTATTCTAATAAAACTTCGTCATACCCACAATATTTGGGGATCTTCTTATCAGGATGTTCTGGACTGAATGTGTGTACCCAAAATTCATGTTGAAACCCTACCCCTCCACGTAATGGTATGGGGAGGTGGAGTATTTAGGACATAATTGGGATTAGGTGAGGGTCTAGGGAGGTCTTGTGAATGCGATCAATGCCTTTGTGAGTCACGAGACAGGTTGCTTCCTCTGTCTGCTCTCAACCAGGTGTGGCTCCAAAGAGAAGTTCACCATCTTCAACCCAGAAGAGGCATCTCACCAGATCTGAACCATGCTAGGTTCAGACACCCTGATCTTAGACTTCCAGCCTCCAGGATCCTGATAAATACATTTTTGTTTAGTCTTTGGTAGTTTGTTAAGCCGCCTGCACAAAGACTGGGGGCATCATTCATTAATCACTTCCAACATACTAGTTGAGATTGTGCCTACATATTTCCAGCTCAAATCATACATGACAGAGATGAAGCAGTCACATGTAACTATTTAACTTTCATTTAAGAAAGGCCTGATATCTGTGCTCACAGGGAGAAATGTAGATGCTGAATCCAAGAAAGAAGGGGAATGATGGCCCCATCTAAAAGGCTTGAGTAATAATGAGAATGGAAATAATGAGAAAGGAAATGGCAAGAAATAGGAGGAGGCTGCCAGAAAGAGGATGCTGGTGTGTGGCTCCCCACCCCGCCCCAAGCAGATCGTCCCAAATACAATTTTAAAATAATTTTTATTCTTCAGGTTTTGAAAAAATGTTGGAGGCCATACCAGTTGTTCCCTAACCATGGCCTGCTCTAAATATTTGCATCAACCATTCCTTTGTTCACTAACCAGTAAGAAGGAGGGCAGTGAAATTAGCCACTTGCTGGATTTCATGTGCAAGTGACCATCAATGATTTCCAGCATCTCCAGGGTCAAAAACCTTTTCCCTAATTCCTGAATGTTCTTATCAACTCGTTAATGAAGAAGAAAAACTGACATGATTCCAGGGCCAGAATTATTTTATTTATTTTCCTACTCTCCTTGCAAGGACAGAAGGAGGATATGATTTCTTTTTAATGTAATCTTTCCGTGGAAAAATATTCTCAAAGCAGTAGGCTATTTTGCACAGTTTCTTAGTAAATCCGCAGGTGCTTTAATGCCAAAGTGGGTGTATCAGATCAGACAGGAGCTGATAAGGAAAGAAAGGATTTACTGGTGAATCCAGACTCATTAAATGTTTAAAGGTGTTTTGATTTTACACTTTGTCACATGCTGATCTAAAAATCTATTTTTTAGTACAAAGTATTTCTCTATGTTTACAATTATGATAAATGTTTATGCATATAAAGACTTACTCAACATGTCACTGTGATAGGTATCAAGGAAAAAAACATCTCCTAATATCTCTGTTGGGCTTTACTAATTCATGGAATGAATATGAACTCTTAGCCCCCAATTATGCAAAAGTCCTTATTGACATAACTGGGAAAATTCTGTTTTCCCCATGCCAAACAGTTGTATTTTTTAAATATTCAGAAGATGATCCATTTCGGTACTTTTAAAAAGTGTTCAACGTTTATTTAAGTTGTGTATTGAGCCAATTTTTAACATCCTCAACAGTGACTAACATCCTTCCATAAAGCTGATATGCTTGAGAAATGAAGGTCGGTCCATGTGCATTCCCACTTTCATACTCACATGTACATCTTCCATCTCTTTGTGAAAGAGCATCCCTCTTCCTCATCACAGGCCTCTGGTGCACTGCCCCCGGGGGCAAAACCTCTGTGACACCAAACAGAGGGACCACTGCAGAAGGCTTAGCTTTGGGGAGAGATCCCCTTGACGCATAAGTACAGAAGGTTCTAGTAAGATGCTTAGGACTGACCAGGGACCGTCTCTCCTTTCTGGATCCACATTTTCTTACTCCCTTCAAAAGAAGTGAACATCAAATGTGCTGAATTTTCCATCTTGTTTATCCTCAGCCCTACGACCACCTGTAGGCTTTATCTTGCTTCTGTCATGGTGTTCATACCCAAACTTTTTGAAGTTCTCTGTCATGTCTGTTCCTACTTCACATTCAGGTCTTCCTGCACTCACCAGAATGTGGCTTCAGCCCCTTGTTCTCCTGAAACTGCTCAGCCAAGGTTTCCAAGAAACTACACCTTACTGAGGTCAGAGATTGCGGTCAGTCTCCTTGGCTGACATTTCACAAACGTCTGACCTTTCTGAGCACATTGTCCCTGTTCAAGTCTTATGTCCATCTGGCTTCTGTGTTCCACTATCTTCTGCTTTTCTGCTGCTCCTCTTCTCTTTCTTTTGGTGGTACTCCCTCTCACGTTGGCGGAATTTTGGTGTTTCTCAAAATTCTCTGCTAGGTGCCTCTCTGCATGTACAGACTCGACCTCCCAAATAGTTCAGAACTGCTTAACCAGAAGTTAAAAATTGTTTAACACTGTCACGGAGACCCAAGAAATTGTCAGACATACAGATCTTTCCACTGAAAAGAAGGAAAGAAGTAATCTTCAATAGATCATAGAGTTTGTTTCCGTCAATGATAGAAAAGTCAAGCTATAGTCAATAGTTGTTGTTTTTTAAGGATTTTCTTTATTTGTCAAAGAGAGAGAGAGAGAGAGAGCATGAGCACACAAGCAGGGGGAGCGGCAGCGGGACAGGGAGAAGCAGGGTCCCCACTGAGCAGGGAGCCCTATGTGGGGCTCCATCCCAGGACCCTGGGGACTGTGACCTGGGCTGAAGGCAGACGTTTAACAGAGAGAGCCACTCAGCTGTCCCTCAATTGTTGTTTTGATGTAAATAAAAAAGAGCTTCAATTAGGTCGAAGAAGTTGACTATACTATTATGAGCTGAAATATTTTCAATATGAGCAATTTTGATGTTTTATGTTTTACATTTCACTTATTATCTGCTAATATGTCATGTGGATGAAGTTGACAGGGACGCTGTCAGAATTTCTAGGTTCCTCCTTTGCAGTCTGCAATCTTGTTCCACCGGCTGACCCCACTGTTCCACCGGCAAATCGACCTCAAAGTCAGGGGAGCGTGATGTGGACACATGACTTCCTTCCAGCGACGACACACACGAGGCTGGCTGGTGACTGGCTCTGTCCACTGCGCCCTCACTGGGGTCCAGGCGAGTCCTGTCATCTTGTTCTCTTATCACCCCATCGTCCCGTCAACCATCATTCCCTCCTCTCATCTCTCATTCTCCCATCGCCCCCTGTGCTTTGCCCTGTTGCCCCATCCTCCTGTTACGGTGTTGCCTCATCACCCCATTGTCTGTCAACCCATCATGTCATAGCCCCATTGTCCCATCGTCCTGTCAGCCAGTCCCCACAATCCCCATTGTTTTAAATCTCCATCATCCTGTTGTCCCTTTGTCCTATGGACCCATACTCTAGTCGCCCCATCATCAAGTCTCCCCATCACCCACGCCCTGTTGCCCGATCACCCCAATGTCCCATCCTTCAGTCATCCTATTGCCCTATCATCCCATTGTCACCCAGTGCCTCCACATCCCCATCATCCCATTTTCCCATACCCTCATCACCCCTGTGTCTGATCATCCCATTGTCCCTTCATCACGTTGCCCAATCACGCCGACTTCCCATCTTCCCATTGCTTATTGTCCCATCCCCTCATTGCCCCAATGACCTGCCACTGGTTGTCTGTGTATGTTGCTTATGTGTAAACTGGGCTTTGGGAGTTAAATGCACATAGTTTCTATTTTATTACTTTTGCAGATACAGTGACTCAGCCCATTATAATTATTTTGACTGCTGAAAAGAAAAAAAAATGTTGACACTATCTGGGTGAATATCTAGCAGCTAGTGAAGTTAAAAATTATTTTCCGGTGGGCGCCTGGGTGGCTCAGTTGGTTGAGCGACTGCCTTTGGCTCAGGTCATGATCCCGGAGTCCCGGGATCGAGTCCCATATCGGACTCCCGGCTCTGCGGGAGGTCTGCTTCTGCCTCTGACCTTCTCTCCTCTCATTCTCAGTCTCTCTCTCTAATAAATAAATAAATAAATAAATCTTTAAAAAAAATTATTTTCTGAGATGAAGCAAAATGGAAAGTTAAGATCTAAGTAGACATGTTAAGGAAATAATTTAAATTTCCAATTATTTTTAGCCATTGTCAAAGATTTATAAGTTTATCCTTACCTTATTATAATTAGTATATATTTGTATGAATTTTTAATTTGAATATTTTGAATGTGAAAGACTGCTCAGTAACCAGAAATTAAATATAAATTATATTTCAGACTGTCATGGCATGGCAAGAAATTGTCCAACCTGAAGTCCTCTCCACTACAAACAAGTAAAGTAGAAATCTGGAATGCACAATTGACTTAGCTTTCATCAAATGTAGGAAGTGAAGTTATTCTATCATTGTTTTGGTATAAATAAAATATGTTTAAGTTCCATTGAAAAAGGTGCCTAAAATATTCTGAGTTGGAATATTTTTAATATGAAAATATTTTAGTATTTTGTTTAACATTTTAATTTAATATGTATTGTGAAATATTTCAGGCTGATCGAGTGGACTGCAGTGCTGTATGAGTGTTGATATTCCTCCTTTGCAGGCTGCAATCCTGTTCCCCTGGTGGCCCCACTGTCCCTCTGGCAGATCGGTCTACAAGTGAGGATAGTACATTGGGGGCACACGACTTCCTTCCAGAGATGATGCAGAGGATGGTGGCATGCAACTGGCTCCATGGAATGTGTCCTCACTGTGGTCCAGGCATGTCCTATCCTCCCATTGATCCATCCTTTCATTGCCTCATTGACCCATTGGCCCATTCCCCCATCGCCCAGAGGTCCCATCATCCCATCTTCCCATTGTCCCACCATTCCATTGTCCCATCATCCTGTCACCCATTTGTGCCATCTTCCCATCATCCATTGCCCCTCTGTCCTTTTGTCCCATTGTTCCTTAGTACCATCACCCCAATCCAATTGTCCCATAGCCCTATTGCTTCATCGTCACATTGTCTCATCATCCCATTGCCAGATTGCTCCATCCTCCCATGGCGGTAATGCCCCATCCCCTCAGGCCCTCATCATCCAATTGTCTCCTCATCCATCCCTCCCCACCACGGCCATTGTCCCACCATGCCATTGTCCCATTTTCCTGTTGCCGCATCATCCCTTAGCCTCAAGGTCCCTTCCCCCTTCTTCCCATTGTCCTGTTATCCCATCACCCAATTATGCCATTGTCCCTCTATCCCTTTGCACCATCCTCTCATATTCCTATCTCCCATCCCATCTTCCCATTGCCCCATCATCCCATCCTGGTATCATCTCATCACCCATCATCCCATCATCCTGTCTTCCTTTCCCCCAGTTGCCCCATTGTCCCATAGTCCCATCATGCTGCCTCCCAACACCACTTCCTCGCATGGCCCAATGTCCCAAAGTGTCCTGTGCCCTCGTCCCTTCGCCCCCTCATCACATTGCCTAATGGCCCGATCGTCCCATTATCCTGTCATCTTGTCCTGCCATCACCCCATCATCCCATCATACTGTCACCCAGCCACCTCAAGGCCCCATCATCCCAAAGCCTCATCATCCATTCGCCCCCTTGTCTCATCAACTCAGTGTCCAGTTGACCCAACCACCTGTCGACCAGTCGCCCTGCCGTCAAGTGTCCCCGTCACACTGTCACCCCTTCACCCCATAGTCCCATCGACCCTTGTGCCCTCTTCCGGTCATTCTAACGTCACATCGTCCTGTCATCCTACTTTTCAAAGTTCCATCAACCCATTACCCTATCATCCCATCTTCCCATCGCCCCATTGTCCCTTCATCCCTCCCCCCATCGCCCCATCGCTCCATCCTCCCATGGGCCCATCGGCTTCCTCACCTGTCATCCTGTGGCCCTCATCGTCTAACAGTCTCATCTTCCGGTAACACTGTCCTCCCTACACCCCACCGTTCCATCCCCCAACGCCCCATCCTCCCATCCTCCTGCTATAAGCCGGTCGTGGCCACAGCATCCGGCACACACACGACCTCAAAGCTGTAAACGCCACTGAACGCGCTTCCGCTCCAGTCTCAAATCCTTTAGGAAACCGGTTTTTGGTGACAAGGGTTGGCTCGCAGTTTCTGCACAGAAGTAGAGCCCAGGTCTCAGGGCCATGCCCAGAAACTGCAAAGTGCAAGACGTCCCTCCCGCCCTCCCCCGGCTCAAAATGTCCCCGGTGACAGTGCCCCACAGCTGCAGCTCAGTGAGGAGGGCGACGGAAAGGCTGGGTTTTCGAGGACTATGAAAGCAGCAGAGAGCTGGCGCCTGACACACAACTCAGCCCTGGGCCACAAACAGCTGCGGGAACGGACCCCGCGCGCCCCCTCGCGGCCTGCTGGAGAATCACCAAACTCCACCTCGTCTAGTGGCAGGAGCCCTGCTCTGCTGCACCCCTGCCTGCTCCCTCGCTTGGACACCTGCCTGGGTCCATAGCCCAGAGTGCACGGACATCCTCATACTATGAGACAGCTGAAAAGTGTCCCCTCTTACACGTGCCTGAAGGACAGAACCTACCTCAGAGTTCCTTGGGAAAGACGGACTATCACCCAAATCCAGAAGACGCAAGGCTCCCGTTTCCACCGCCAGATGCTCCCGCAGATCTTCAGCCTCTTCAGCATAGACCACGGGCTGGCTGCCTGGAGCCATGCCGCCCTCCATAACCTCCTCTCCAGCCTTCATCGCTGCCTGGGACACGGGAGCCCAGGGAAGAAGACAATCTGGCCTGTGTTTGGGGATCGTTGTCCCGAAGGACTCCCAAAGCATCCATCTCTACCTGAAGGAAAAGAAATACAGCCCCTGTGCCTGGGAGGTTTGTCAGAGCAGAAATGGAGAGGCCCTTTTCCTCCTTTGACGACCCACAAGTACAGGAGAAAGTGATACTCAGGACTCTCTCTAATCAGTGATATTGTTTGCTGAGCCCTCCAAAACACTTTGTGATTAGCAGGAAAAAAAATGCTATATTCCATTTGTTTTAGTTTTTCATTTCATTTTTCTGTAGAACAATTATTGTATCTGTTTCTTAGTGAAAGAGGAATCAATTCTGATTATCATCTGATGAAAAATGAATTGTACAACTCACTTACTCATTATTACATTGTTCACATTTTAAGTAAAAAATAGACTTTCTCCAAGCCAGTGTACATGTTGTGATCAGGACAGAGGGGGGCATAACACTTGATCTTGGCCAAAAGGCCGAGAAGTGATCAGAGGGGGACAAAATAAATCCAATCCTTTGTCTGTATTGTTGAGTGTTGTAGAAAAACCAACTTCTAAGCAATAATCTCATTTAATTAATATCAGTTATTTTAAATGCGATAAGGACAAAAGGGAAAAAATGGAATCTCTCAGCAGACTCTGGAAGCAGACATGTTAGAAAAAAAAAAAAACAAACAAAAGCAATAGATATCTCCCACAGTTGACTGGTAGACATCTGAGTATGAATATTCTTTAGAAAACATATTTGAGTCTGCCATTTGTAAGTGATTCCATCAAATTAAAGCCCAGGATTGGAAGTGGTCACAAGGAAAGAGAGTACAGAATAGAAGAGAACTTACAACTGACTCTCTTGGGGCACCTGGGTGGCTCAGTTGTTTAAGCATTTGCCTGTGGCTCAGGTCATGATCCCAGGGTCCTGGGATCGAGCCTGGGGTCTGGCTCCTTCTCAACAGGGAGACTGCTTCTCCCTCTGCCACTCTCCCTGCTTGTGTCTCTTTCTCTCCCACTCTGTCAAATAAATAAACAAAATCTTAAAATAAATTGATTCTCTTGTGGTTTCTGTCTAACACTTTTACTTCCAAGTATAAAGCCACCAACTAAAACCAAGACTTGTGTGAAAGTTCCAGGCTTTTTGAAAACTCTTCTAGAAGAGGACTAGTTCTCTTTTTCTCCTGGTGACTATTTCTGGATACCAGGGAATGTCCCTGTTACAGTGACGTAACAGAGGCTATAGTTAAATCAAAATAGAAAGCAAGATCATTTGATTCTGTGGCCTGTCAAATTATTTACAAAGGAAGAGTGTTACCTCCTACCCAAGATGGACTAAGACAGCGACCAAGTCTGGAGACCTGGCTTGTGTTCTCTGCATATGGCTACCCCTGGAAGGTGATATTTCTCCAGAGGTGAAAAATAAACAAACAAAAATACTCTAACAAGGAAAGAATTGACTCTGTTAGTGTAATAAGCCACTTACACTAGCTTTTTAAAAAAGTAAATAAAGAGTAAGAAAAACTTACTTTAAATTTAAAGAGTAAATAAAAAGTAAATAAAGAAAAATAAACAAACAAAAATACTCTAACAAGGAAAGAACTGACTCTGTTAGTGTAATAAGCCACTTATACTAGCTTTTTAAAAAAACATAGTTTTTTAAAAAAATATTTAATTATTTTATTTTTTTAAACAAGTAGTTTTTTAAAAAAATGTTTTATTTATTTACTTATTTGAGAGAGAGTGATAGAGACAGAGAGAGAGAGCATGAGCAGAGAGGAGGGGTAGAGGGAGAGGGAGAAGCAGACTCCCCACTGAGCAGGGAGCTGGATGTGGAAGTCTACCCCAGGACCCTGGGATCATGACCTAAGCCGAAGGCAGACATGTAACTGACTGAGCCACCCAAGTGCCCAAGATTTAGTTATTTTAGAGAGACAGAGAAAGCATGTGGTATAGACGAGAGGGGCAGAGGGAGGGAATTTTCAAGCAGACTCCCTGCTGAGCGTGGAGCCCCATTTAGGACTCCAGGCAGGGCTAGATCCTATGACCCAGGAGATCATGACCTAAACCTAGACCAAGAGTTGTAACCTTAACCAACTGAGCCACCCAGGTGTCCCTGGAAAAACATATTTTTCTAAAGAGCAGTTATTTTCACAGCAAAATTGAGTATAAGATATCAAGACTTTTCACAGATTGCCTGGTTCTATATTTGCATAGTGTCCCTTAAATCAACATTCCCCCACCAGGCAGAACAGTTCTTAAAATGCTTCCAAGGGTGTAACAAGTAGTTCTTAGGGTGGTGAACAAGTGTTCAATATCACAATGGTCTGTGCTCTCTAAGCTCAACCTTGGAGCTGTCTAATAAAACCTTCTTCCTTAGTAATTTTATTCTCTCATTGGGTTTTCTTGGGTATCATGCAAGAAGCATGCACATGGAATATGTGGAAGATGCATGAAATGTCTGCAGATAGTGCAACAGACCTAGAGCTGACACATCGCTGTGATTGGAGAACTTCCTCTCCATCCTCTCCTGGATCTCAAGGGCACGCTGGGATGAGTGGTCTTTGCTTACTCGTGAGCTGCCACTGGTTGTCTTGTAGATGTTTTTTCTATCTGAGCCTTGATGTGATGTGGGCTTTTGGAATTAAATACAAATTGATTACATTTTATTATTTAATTCTACAAAATCTATTCACTACGTCAGTAATTGTATATAGCAGTAAACAGAAAAAATATTTTGAAAATACCTTGATAAGTAACTAGTAGCACGTGAAATTAAAAATTATTTTCTCAGCTGAGGTAACATTCAAATTCAGTATACTAAAAACATGTAAACTAAATAATTTAATTTTTCAAATGCTGTTAGGAACTTGGAATGGTTTTAAGTATTTAAGTACATGAATTAATTATTATGTCTTTGTAGAAATTGTTAACTTGCATATGTGCTTTATAAATTACAAATAACATAAGTAAATATATTATAGATCACTCATCAAATTTATACTGTTAAACATCAATAGGTTTAAATTTGACTTTAAGCTTAAAATTGTTAGTCATTCTTAACCCTGCATTGAGTTAAGAATAAAGAGTGAACTTTACACTTTCTTTTGTATGTACAAAGCTCAGATATAAGTACAGTTCATAACTGTATACATACTGTATCTGTGTTATTAACTTCTCTGGAAGGTTCAATTAAAAAACATTAAAGGAGACTCTGGAGGCAAGGAAAATCATGGAAAATATGTACATAGAGTTGGGAAATAGTGCTCAAAACCAGTAGAAAGTACAGAAAGGAAAGCAAAAAGAGAAGTGGAAAGTAAGGCAAACGTTCAGAAATTGAAAACTCCTAGGTCCCCTACTTAAGCCACACGCCCGAGGGAAGATGTTCAGAGAACCCAGAGCCACGGTTCCCAGCCTTGACCACCCCAGCGCGGCCAACAGCATCTGCAGGATCCCCGATGGCCCTGCCCCGCTCCTTGTTGGTGGCCCTGGTGGCGCTCAGCTGCAGCTCCCTCTGCTCTCTGGGATGTGACCTGCCTCAGAACCACGGCCTGCTGAGCTGGAGGGCCTTGGCGCTCCTGGGACAGATGAGGAGACTGTCTGCCAGCTCTTGTGACGAGCACACGCATGACTTTGCCTTCCCCCAGCAGGCGGTTGATGGCCAGCAGCTGCAGAAGGCTCAAGCCCTCTCTGTCGTCTATGTGATGGACCAGAAGATCTTCCACCTCTTCTGCACAGAGGCTCCATCTGCCCCTTGGAACATGACCCTCCTGGAGGAATTGTGCTCGGTAATTTATCAGCGGGTGAATGATCTAGAAGCCTGTCTCACACAGGAGGTGTGGGTGGGAGAGACTCCCCTCATGAATGTGGACTCCATCCTAAGGAACTACTTCCAAAGAATCTCCCTCTATCTGCAAAAGAAGCAACACAGCCCTTGTGCCTGGGAGGTGGTCAGAGCAGAAATCATGAGATCCTTGTATGCATCAACGATCTTGCAAGAAAGATTAAAGAGGAAGCAATGAGACCGTGAGTTCAACATGGAAATGATTCGCTCTGACTAGTAATATCAGACTTTCCAGAACTCTGCCATGTCAAAGACTCTCATTTCTGCTGTCATCATGACATGAATGGGATCAATTTGTTACACGTTCTCAGGAGTATTAAGCAACATCAGGTCAGCTCTACAAACACTTGTCGCTTTCAGATGACCATGCTGATCTACTTATTCAACTATTTATTTTACTATTTATAAGAATTAAATTATTTTCCTCTGTATAATAGCAGGTACATTTTCACTTTGTGACAATACAAATATACATGCTCTACATTTATTAAATTTTTTATGTTTTTGTTCGTTAAATGTTTCTATAGAAAAAATCTTGTATTTGTTTCTTATTGAAAGAGGAGGGGCACTTGGGTGGCTCCATTGGTTAAGTGGCTCCCTTCGGCTCAGGTCATGGTCTCAGTGTCCTCAGATCAGCCCGGCTCAGGCTCCTGGCTCAGTTCAGAGTGTGCTTCTCTCTCCCTCTTCTCTTGTGCTCTCGCTTGCACTCTCTCTCCCTCCCCCTCTCAAATAAATAAATAAAATCTTAAAAAGAAAGAAAGAAAGAGGAAACAAGTGTGATTACAACATGATGAAAGAACAGATGGCACACCTCACTCATTATTTCATGATTCACATTAGAATCATCATAGACTTCCTGGAAGTCAGTTTGTATGTGGTCCTCAGCATAAAGGCGGACATAACAAACCCCAACCCCCCTCTGTATCGCTGAGTTTCATAGAAAAACCAACCTCCAAACAATAATATTACTGAATTAATATCAGTTATACTAAAGGGTAGAAGGAGAAGAAAAGACTACGGGAAATCTGAAAGTAGAAAAAGAAGCAGACAGGTCAGGCAATAGAATCAAAAGCACTAGTTACCTTCCACTTTAGACTCCTAGCCATCCAAGTGCGAATATCCTTTACAAGATGCTTATTTGAATCTGCCATTTACAAGCCATCCCATTCACTTAAAGCCCAGAGTGGGAAGTGGTCACCTGGGAAGAGAGTGTAGAATGAGAAAAAGACTTAAAAGTGATGCCTCAAACCTCCACCAGTCAGGGTAGAAGAGAGCCACACTGCAGACAAAGGTGGAATGGCCCTAAGGCAGTAGGATAAGAGTGAATATTGGTTAAGAGTCTATTGCAGAGCAAAAAAAAAATGCTTCAAGGAATTGCATCATTGCAAAAGGTGAATGGAAAATGCCCACAAAGCCTGGAAGTAGAGAGGTTGCAAATATGGGTACAAACTGGTTTGATTGAATTACTCACCAGAAACCATATTGGAGGAGGAGGAACGGTGAGGAACAGAAGAGAGGTTAGTGACTTTAGAAAGAAAATAGTTCTGGTGGTGGGTATTGAGGAGGGCACGTACTGCATGGAGCACTGGGTGTGGTGCATGAACAATTAATTTTGTAACACTGAAAAAATAAAATAAACATATTTGGGGAAAAATAATAAAAACTAAATTTAAAAAAAGAAAAAAAAGAAAAAATAGTTTTGAGAGATTTACCTTCTTTGGGCAAATTAAACTCTGCTGAAAAAATGAAAAAATAATTGAAATGGGTGATATCTTCTAATCTCTTCTAATCTTTTCTAATCCATGTAAAGCAAATCCATGTAAAGGAAAGCAAACAAAAATGAAAAGGCATGCAAAGTGTACAGGAACATTCTGCAAATGAAAACTACCCTGCTCCATTGAAGAGTCATGAATAGAAAGTACTGGAGAGGACCTGGGGCCACAGCGCCCCCCATTGGTCCCCCAGGCCACCAGAAGCCCTCAGGGTCAGCATCCAGTCCCTCTGCCGGGCTCCTGCTGGTCCCTGGGGCAGCCTCTCAGCTCTGGGCTGTGAGCTGCGTCCAGGCCCCAGGTGGCTTCATAGGAAGACCTGCTGTTTCCTACGCAGAGGAAGGCGAACCCCTTCTCCTGACAGAGGGTCAGCTCCTCTGCAACATGGTGGGTGGCCCCCCATTCCAGGAGGCCTGGGCCATCCCTGTCCTCCATGTGATGCTCCAGCTGACCTTCATCCTCTTCCTCACTGGGCGCCGTGTGCTGCCTGAACCTGACCCCGCTGGACATACTCTGCCCAGGGCTCCCGGGGCACCTAGAACCCCGGACACCTGTGTGCAGCCTGTGGCGGGAGTGGGGGAGTCTCCCCTGGGATGGAGGGCCCTGCCCTGGCCTTCAAGAGCTGCTTCCAGCAAATCCATCTCCATCTGAGAGAGAAGAAATACAGTAACTGCCTGGGAAGGTGTCTCAGTCTAAATCAGGAGACCCATCTCTTCATATTCAAATCACAAAATAAGGAAAGGGAAATGAAAAAAAGGAAGAAAGCAGGAAAGGGACCTGGAAATGATATTCTTGACCGACAACACTGTGGCATGCCCACAAGTTCCCTCTTCCCAAGGACTCTTCCTTCTGTTTCAGTCATAGAGCGCGTTGAGTTAAATCACTCAGAACTGCGGTTAAAATGTGTCTGAGACGTGAATGTCCCTAAGGGCCTCCCTCCGTAGGAGAGAGCAAGCCTGAAGTTGTTCCCTTGTGCGTGCATCCCAGGATCCTCTGGTTTCTGGTTCAACACTGACCCACTTGGGAACTTTTTCCTGACCTCACGGCAGCAGCAGCAAGAACAAAAACAGCAGCCACAGAATGCAAGAAGACTGAAAACAACAACTCTTCGTAGATCCACTCACAGCTGAGGCCCCAGTGCCAGTCTCAGCGCTGGAAGCAGGAGAGAGAGGAGCCCAAGGACGATCACATGCCCCAGGAGCCGGTATCGGGAGGAACACGAGCTGTCATGGAAGCCGTGCTCGGGGCTCTGGGTGCTTCCACCGCACAGTTACAAAGTCCAGGGCTCCACGCTGAGTGGAGCCCACAGCTTTGTGAGTCCTACCTAGGACTCCACTAGGCTCCCCCCATGCACATTAGAGGAAAATCTGCTGGCTTTTCCAGCAGAGGGAGCCTAAAGGAATCATTCTAAAATAGCCTGAGTCTACCTCTTCAGAGAGGAAGAGGCCAAGGGGTTCTGTCACAAGGAGCTTGAGGAGGGAAGCCAGGAAGAGGGGAAAGCAGACTTCCCAGGGGAGATGCAGGCGTGAATCTGGCATCTCCAACAATGCATGCCCTGGAGACATTAAATCCCAATGTTTTGGTCATATTTGGAAATCGAGGCACGGTACTGAAAGTCCTTCCATCTGAGTTGAGTGTAGAATGAGAAGATGCCTTAAAGCTTCGGGGAACCTTTAACTTTGAGGCTCCGAAAGAGAAGGGGAGCCTTCCAAGGGCACAGAGAGGGGGCAGCCAGTGCAGGTGGGACGC
This sequence comes from Nasua narica, assembly GCA_028533885.1. Taxonomy (NCBI): domain Eukaryota; kingdom Metazoa; phylum Chordata; class Mammalia; order Carnivora; family Procyonidae; genus Nasua; species Nasua narica. Next base: position 38,815,745 of record CM052813.1, on the reverse strand, counting down.
AACCAGGGAGGGATGAGCTCCAGAAAGTGTGGGAGAAGAGAAGCTTCAGAATTTCCCAAGAGGAACCTCAGGGAGGAATTTATTACATGGGCTACAGGACGGTGCCCTGCATCTGCATTCTGCTTTCCATCTCGTGGTTTGATCGTGAGAAGCTCACTTGAACTCTCTGCACCTGTTTCCCCGGATGTGAGGTGGGGTGCAAATATTCCTAGAGCTGTTTCATGACGTGCCACATTTAAAAGTATCCAGTATCTCCCATTGAGTGAGAGTTTAACATGGTGACTATTTTCTTATGTTTTTCCTGGAGCTCTCTAAGAGAAAAGTAATCTTCTCTTAGCCTTTTCTCTGTAACTGACTGCAAACTGCTGATCCTATAAAATACCCCATTCGGAACAGTTGGCCCACCCATTGAATGTAATTATATGCACAGTATCATATGTATACACAGACCCTGGACCTATGCACACATACCCTATACATTCTGTTACAGCCCATCCCCCCTCCTCCCTGCTTCCCCAGATCCCATCCTTTCTCTCCCAAATCACAGTGTTTCCCTCTCCCCCAGGGTACAAACCCCCAGGGAGCTCCCCCTGCTCCCTCCCTCCTCAGGAGCCTCTCCTGCCCATTCACACAGCTGCTTCCTTTTCCTTTGTGGTTTCTCTCTGATCATTTTCCTTCCAGTTATAAAGCCACAAAGAAGAACAAAAGTTTGAAATTTCTAGGGTTTTTTGAAACTCTCCTAGCAGAAGCCTTGTTCTCTTCCTTTCTCCTGGTGACTGTGGTTGGACCGAGGGAATGTCCCCTCAGCAGTGAGGTCACGGTGGCGGAAGCAGAGAGGAGACAGGAGCAGGAAGCTGCTGTTCCGTGGCTGGTCACAGTCTCTACGGGGGAGGCTGCCAGTGACTGGGCAAGGTGGGCACGACCGTGACCAATTCTGCAGATGGGCTTGTGTTGTAGATGTCTGTCCCCTGAGGAAGATTTTCCTCCAGGGCAAAAAAGAGCTCTTTCCTGGAATGAACTGATTCTGCTAGTGTAATAAGTCAATGCCCATGGCTTGTAGGTACTTTTTGAAAAATATGCTTTCTGAACAGAGCAGTTAAGTTCATAGTAAAAGGTCCTGAGTTTTTCCCCATCCCCCCGGTTCTATAGCTGCAAGTCTCTCCCATAAGCAGCATCCCCCCACCAGAAGGAACAGTTGTTCCAATTGCTTCCAACAATGTAACAAGTAGTTCTTAGGGTTGGGAACAAGGTTTCCTAATATTCCAAGGAGTGTGGTACCCCAAAGCTCAACCTTGGACTGGTCAAACAAAAATATCCTCAGTATTTATTCTCTGTCACTGGGATTTCTTGGGTATCACACAAAAAGCATTGACATGGAATTTTTGAAAGATACATGAAATGTCTGCTAGATAGTGCCATACCTAGGAATACCACCAATAACGTAGGATTGGAGGAGTTTCTCTCCATCATTTCCTGCATCTCAAAGTCTTACATGGAAGGGTGATCTTTGCTTACTTTCAGCTGCCATGGCCTGTCTTGTGAATGTTGCTGATATTTAAACCTTGTTCTGATGAAGGCTTTGGAAATAAAACAAATCGATTATACTTTATGATTTAATACTGCAAAACTTACTCAACCCATTAGTAATTCTATCTAATGCTAAATAGAAAAATATTCTGAGAATAACCTGAGGAGTATGTAGCAGCAGGTGAAATTAAAAACTATTTTCTCATTGAGGCCACATTAAAGTACAGTACACTAAAAACAAATGTCCAATAAATAATTTAACTTCTCATTGGCTGTTAGCAATTTGGAATGATTCTAAATATTTAAGTACATTGATATCATCATTATTATGTCTTTCCAGAAATTCTTAATTTCCATCGTACTTTTATATTTCCTTTTAAATAAATTAGAAGTCATTGATTAAATTTAGATATCCAGTGAAGGACAAATAGCTTTAAAATTTAGCTTTCAGTTGAAATTTCAGTCATTCTTAACCCTGAATTAAGTAAACTAAGTAAAATGAACACTGTCTTTCTTATCTATAAAGCCGAGCTATATATACGTAACTCTATAGACTGTAGATCCCTGTTACCACGTTTTCTTGGAAGATTCAATTACACAAATATTCAAGACTATGACAGGAGGAGGCAATAGGAAAAAGAAACGATTGAGAAACCCATGCCCTAAACCCGAGTAGAAAGTGCATAAAGGAAAGCAAAAAGAGAAGTGGAAAGTAAGGCAAACGTTCAGAAATTGAAAACTCCTAGGTCCCCTACTTAAGCCACACGCCCGAGGGAAGATGTTCAGAGAACCCAGAGCCACAGTTCCCAGCCTTGCCCACCCCAGCGCGGCCAACAGCATCTGCAGGATCCCCGATGGCCCTGCCCCGCTCCTTCTTGGTGGCCCTGGTGGCGCTCAGCTGCAGCTCCCTCTGCTCTCTGGGATGTGACCTGCCTCAGAACCACGGCCTGCTGAGCTGGAGGGCCTTGGAGCTCCTGGGACAGATGAGGAGACTGTCTGCCAGCTCTTGTGACGAGCACACACATGACTTTGCCTTCCCCCAGCAGGCGGTTGACGGCCAGCAGCTGCAGAAGGCTCAGGCCCTCTCTGTCGTTCAGCTGATGAACCAGAAGATCTTCCACCTCTTCTGCACAGAGGCCCCATCAGCCCCGTGGAACACGACCCTCCTGGAGGAATTCTGCTCGGGACTTTCAAAGCAGCTGGGCCACCTGGAAGCCTGTGTCCTGCAGGAGGCAGGGGTGCTCAAGACTCCCCTCGGGAACCTGGACTCCATTCTGAGGGACTACTTCCAAAGAATCTCCCTCTATCTGCAAGAGAAGCAACACAGCCCTTGTGCCTGGGAGGTGGTCAGAGCAGAAACCATGAAACGCTTGTATGCATCAACAACCTTGCAAAAAAGATTAAGGAGCAACAAGTGAGACCCTGCTCAACATGGAAATAATTCCTTCTGACCAATAATATCACACTTTCCAGATTCCTCCCATGTCAAAGACTCTCATCTCTGCTGTCCTGGTGACATGAATGGAGTCAATTTGTTAAGTGTTGTCAGAAAATGTCAACTCTAGAAGCTGTAGTCGCTTACAGATGACTGTGCTCGTGTCTATTTATCTATTTAAATATTTATTTAGGTACAGAGTGATAAGATTCAGATTTCTCAAATAATATTATATGTACCTTTACATTGCAGAATATAATAAAATATATTTTTAATATTTAATCAGGTTTTTTTTACTTATTGAACTTTTACTACAGAAAGTGTATTCAAACAGTCACACCAAGTCCAATTGTCCAACTTGATTGGAAAGTGGACGGCAGAATGCGTTTACCCATCATGCTACGTCAACTTTGGAAATAACAACCGACATCTTCTAAGACAACTTGCATGTTGCCCTTAGGCTATAGGACATACTAAATACAGTTCCTGAAGTCTACATCTTTGGTTGTTGTAGGCATCGGAATCTAAACACAATCATCATACTTAGTGTTATAATGAAGAAAGGAAGGAAGTGACTGCTCTCACCTGCTGCTAGAACGGGGAAGGTCAGGAAGTACACAGAAAGCTGTGGACCCCTCCACAGGTCACTGGCAGTCATGGTAGCACAAACGTCCAGTGTCAGGGGGACGTGAGCTGGCATTTGACAGGAAAGGCCATGGCCGAGGTCCATATCTAGCAGGGAAAGCCAGAAACAGAGGTGGTCCTATGGGGAGACCGTGTCATGTGAGACACAGACATAAACTTGATTCTGAGGCTCTTCAATCATTAAAGGGACAGGAGAGAAGAGCCACAAAGGAGACAGTGGACTCGGGGCCATACAGCACACGGATAACAAGAGAGGATGCTGATGAGGGTCTTTAAGGAAGTAAATGTGCTTCGAAGACCGTCAGGGGATTCCTGGAAGATGTGCGCTGAAACTGCCTGCGATGTCAGAAACACAGATACCTTTGCTGACCTTCATGCGAGTGGGTTTTGTGAAATGCATAAGCCAAGAGCACCTGGCAGCAGGTGGGAGCATGAATGAGAGAAGTCAGTGCATCTGACGTGGAGATGAATATAGCATGGGATCTGGGAATAATGTGGATTAGTTTTTCTGTGCATACTTTGCCCTTTTATGTCATTTCTTTTTTCCTGAGTGATTTCATGGAACCGATGTTTTGGCAAATCATGTTCATATGTATTCATATGTATACATGTATGTATTCATACTGTATTTAGTGTAAATCATGACTTAAGTACTGACAGTAGTTTATCCTGTCTTGGTTCTTAGTGCCTTGAGCATCAGCAAGCTGCTCGGCTTTTAGAATTCACTAGGTGGAAATAGATATCTCATTCAATCTTTCATCAAATT
>CM052813.1:38781489-38810872 GCA_028533885.1 Nasua narica | reverse complement strand
GGGACAGATGAGGAGACTGTCTGCCAGCTCTTGTGACGAGCACACGCATGACTTTGCCTTCCCCCAGCAGGCGGTTGACGGCCAGCAGCTGCAGAAGGCTCAAGCCCTCTCTGTCGTCCAGCTGATGAACCAGAAGATCTTCCACCTCTTCTGCACAGAGGCCCCATCTGCCCCGTGGAACACGACCCTCCTGGAGGAATTCTGCTCGGGACTTTCAAAGCAGCTGGGCCACCTGGAAGCCTGTGCCCCGCAGGAGGCGGGTGTGGGCGAGACTCCCCTCGGGAACGTGGACTCCATCCTGAGGGACTACTTCCAAAGAATCTCCCTCTATCTGCAAGAGAAGCAACACAGCCCTTGTGCCTGGGAGGTGGTCAGAGCAGAAACCATGAAACGCTTGTATGCATCAACAATCTTGCAAAAAAGATTAAGGAGCAAGAAGTGAGACCCTGCTCAACATGGAAATGATTCCCTCTGACCAATAATATCACACTTTCCGGAGATCTCCCTTGTCAAAGACTCTCATCTCTGCTGTCGTGGTGACACGAATGGAGTCAATTTGTTAAGTGTTTTCAGAACATGTCAAGTCTACCAGCTGTAGTCGCTTACAGATGACCGTGCTCGTGTCTATTTATCTATTTAAGTATTTATTTATGTAAATATTGATATGATTCAGATCTTTCATATAATATTATGTGCACATTTACATTGCAGATTATAAAAATATATATTTTTAATATTCAATCAGTTTATCATTTTTTTCTTTATTGAACTTTTACTACAGAAAGTGTTTTCGAACAGTCACACCAAGTCCAATTGTCCAACTTGATTGGAAAGTGGACGGCAGAATGCGTTTACCCATCATGCTACGTCAACTTTGGAAATAACAACCGACATCTTCTAAAACAACTTGCACGTTGCCCTTAGGCCATAGGCCATACTAAATACAGTTCCTGAGGTCTACATCTTTGGTTGTTGTAGGCATCGGAATCTAAAAACAACCCTCATACTTAGTGTTATAATGAAGAAGGGAAGGAAGTGACTGCTCTCACCTGCTGCTAGAACGGGGAAGGTCAGGAAGTACACAGAAAGCTGTGGACCCCTGCACAGGTCACTGGAAGTCACGGTAGCACAAACGTCCAGTGTCAAGGGGACGTGAGCTGGCATTTGACAGGAAAGGCCATGGCCGAGGTCCATATCCAGCAGGGAAAGCCAGAAACAGAGGTGGTCCTATGGGGTGACCGTGGCATGTGAGACACAGACATAAACTTGATTCTGAGATTCTTCAACCATTAAAGGGATGAGAGAGAAGAGCCACAAAGGAGATAGTGGCCTCAGGGCCCTACAGCACATGGATGACAAGAGAGGATACTGATGAGGGTCTTTAAGGAAATAAATGTGCTTCAAGGACTGTCAGGGGATTCCTGGAAGATGTGGGTTGAAACTGCCTGCGATGTCAGCAACACAGACGCCTTTGCTGACCTACATGCGAGTGGGTTTGGTGGAATGGATAAGCTGAGAGCACCCCGGAGCAGGTGGGAGCCCGAATGAGAGAAGTCAGTGCGTCTGACATGGAGAAGAATATAGCACGGGATCTGGGAATAATGGGGTTCGTTATTCTGTGAATAGTTTGCACTTTCATGCCATGTTTTTTCCTGAGTGATTTCATGGAATGGATGGTCTGACAAATCATGTTAGTGTTTTTAATACTGTATTTAGTGTAAATCCTGACTTAATTACTTACAATGGTCTATCCTACCTTGGTTCTTAGTACATTGTACATCGGTGAACTGCTCACTTTTAAGAATTCACTAGGCGGGGGGCACCTGGGTGGCTCAGCCTTAATCGTCTGCCTTCGGCTCAGGTCATGATCCAGGCTCCTGGGAACAAGCCCTGCATCAGGCTCCCCCCTCAGCGGGAAGCCTGCTTCTCCCTCTCCTACTCCCCCTGCTTGTCTTCCCTCTCTTGATGTGTCTCTCTCTGTCAAACTAATAAATAAAATCTTAAAAAAAAAAAAAAGGATTCACTAGGCAGGAATAGATAATTCAATCCTTCATCAAGTTACCTATTATTACTGATAAAAATGTTCCTGGAATGACTGGCTTTATTAATTTTGTTACTTTACTCATCATTGTAACCCTGATTTACTATAGCAGCATTATATCCTATTTCTTTTTCTAGAGAGATTGATATGATAAGAATTCTTTTCTGTTTTTCACTGGTAAGAGGGTCCCCAACACAGACACTCCAGGGACAAGGACAAGGGTCTGGGGGCAGGAAGTGCTTCACTAACAAGGACACCAGCCCCTGCACAGTAGGGGAATCTAGAGTCCTCGGGACATGGCGAGCCTGTCCTCAGGGAGTGAGTCCAGGAGAGGCTGGGTGGACGACACTCAGTCACTCCAGAGGAAACATGTCAGTGGACGTGATCATTATCTTGTCAGGGAGGTGCTGCTGGGAAAATCCAATCATCTGGGATTAGAATCTGGATACCTCCACGTCCCACACAAGAACCAGGCTTCCTGCTGGGGGCACTGGCACAGCCTAGGAGCAGGGTAGACGGGTTACAAAATGACAGAGGGAAAGAACAGTGTCTGTACTAGTCTTGCCCCTGAGGTCCCAGTGAACCATAACCCCATGTATCTGCATGTGGTTTCTCTTCATTGTCTTTCTAGAATGAAGAGAAATGAATGAAGAGAATGAAGCTGCACCAGTTATTTCTAGAATGAAGAGAAACCTCCGAGAAACCCATTCACTCATTACCATAAGCCTTCGTTGTGAATATAACAGTAAATAAAATTCAGTCCTGGTTCTAGAGAACTTCTGTACCATACCTGGTCTGATCAGTACCTAACAAGATACACATCCATAGAGACAAGGGAGCCCGTCTCCCTGTATAAGGGAAGGAGGGTAAAAACTTCATCCAGAATCAAGGCTAAATGTTGTTCCTCACACAGAGAAGAGTAAAACAGATATGTGCGTAGGTGTATGTGCATGAGTCCTTACGTTCCTACACCACCTTGGTCTTTAGAACAAAGATGTCTCTCATTTGACCAGTAAGGATCCACGTGGATGGACCCATCGAAAGCTTACTGGGAAAATAAGCTTCTGTTGTGAAAGTAATAGTCTAGGTTGATGACATCTTCTTAGGTAATACAGACAATACATAAATGAAAACAAAAAGTAGGTACAAGTAAAAGCAGAGAGGAATGCTCAGAAAATGAAGTTTTCCATGCTCCGCATTGAAAAGCCATGTGGCCAAACCCTGTCTTCAGAGAACCTCGGCTCCCAGGTTCCCCGCACGCCCAGCCTGGCCAGGAGTGGCCAGCAGTGGCCTCGTCTTCCCCATGGCCCTCCTGCGCCCTCTGCTCCCGGCCCTGGGGGTGCTCACATGTGGCCCTGGGTGCTCTCGGGTCTGTGCCCTGCCTCAGAGCCACGCACTGGTGAGCCGGGAGGACTTTGTGCTTCTGGGCCAGATGAGGAGACCTTCCCCTTTCTTCTGTCTGCAGGAAAGAAGAGCCTTCAGATTCCCGCGGGAGATGGCGGAGGGCAGCCAGCTGCAGAAGGCCCAGGCCACGTCCGTCCTCCAGGAGCTGCTCCAACAGACCTTCAACCTCTTGCACACAGAGCGCTCGTCGGCTGCCTGGAGCGCCCCCTGCTGGACTAGCTGCGCTCTGGTCTCCATCGGCACCTGTAAGACCTGGACACCTGTTGGCTGGGCGGGCAGTGGGGAGGGAAGAATTGGCCCTGGGAACGGACCGCCCCACACCCGCCCTGAAGAGGTACTTCCGGGAAATCCGTCTCCTCCTGGAAGAGAAGAAGTACCACGACTGCGCCTGGGAACTCGTCAGAGCGGAATCGTGAGTTCCTTGTCTTCAGCTGCCAACTTGCAAGGTAGTTTAGAAATTAAGGATAGGGACCTGGGGTCACCTTAAAATGATTCTCAGGGACGAATGAGCCATATCACCCCCACACATATATCTGGTCACTGCAAGAGGCTCTCATTCCTGCTTTCATTTCAGAATTTATTGACTTTAATTCCGCCAAGTATTTTCTGATTAGTATTAAGCAAGAACATGTTTAAAAATCCAGCTTCAGGATTACCTGTCCCTAAGAGATGACTGTCCTGATGTTCGTTCTTTCTTTCTTTCTTTCTTTCTTTCTTTCTTTCTTTCTTTCTATTTCTTTCTTTCTTCATTCTTGTAACATATTTATATTTTTATATAAATTAAATTAAGTATTTGCCTTTACATTGCATTAAAATTTAGAAAACATATTCACCTTTTCATTGTATTAAATATGTGTTTTTTTTCTTATTTAGTTCCTATCAAAAACAACTTTTGAATCTGTTTTTTTTTCTTTTTTTCTTTTTTTTTTTGAAAGAGAGAAAGAGTATGATGGGGACAGTGAGAGGTGGGCAGAGGGAGAAGGAGAGGAAGAGAATCTTAGGCAGGCTCCATGCTGTGCATAGACCCTGATGCAGGATAGAGGTGGGGGCCTAGGGTCTCCATTTCACGACCCTGGGAAAATGACCTGAGCCAAAATTAAAAGCTGGACTTTTAATGGACTGAGCCACCCAGGCTCCCTGGGTCTGTTTACTCTAAATCTAAATCCAAATACTCTTTTTCAAAGCCAAACGGAAGAATGGATGGTAATATTTATCTATTTATTCATTCAATCAGTAATTTCCTATGTAAAATGAGTGTTGGTGTGGCAGATTGCAGAATCACCTTCCAGAAGCACAGCTCAGGAAATCTAATGGGGCAACTTCTGTTTCTGAACATTCAGCCTCCCTAGGAAAGAGGCATAAAGAGAGAATAAATAGTTTTTAACTTTCCATTATTGTATAGAACTCGAAAAAGATGTAAAGGAAAATGATGTTCTTACTTAGAAGCTTTAAATACAAATCCTGGGGAGGGCAGGGAAGCTAGACATTCTTTCCAGGGTCCCTGGGAGATCCTTACTTGCAGCGGTCTTGCTGCTGGTTAAGCTTAAGGGTCTAGAATGAACAGCAAATGCCCTGGGTGGGGCGGTATTCATTTGAGATTCTTTATTGCATATTGAAATTCTTTATTGCATATGCATATTGCATATGCGTATTCTTTATTGCATATCGAAGGCAAGGGAGTGGATGTGGTCACTGCTGTGTAGAGAAGACAATGAGAAGAGGAGCTTGAAGGTCAGGCAGAGGAGAGTCTGTGGCGGAGTGGCCAGTGCAGTTGGAAGGACACACAAGTGTGATGACACATGAGGGACAGATTCCTGCAGGGAAGAAGGTCAGAGTCGTGCTTGCAGGACAGGTGCAGACAATCTGTCCCAGGAGCTGTGCAAACAGATGTCACTGGTGACCTGAGCAGGATCTGGTTCAGTGGACTCGATGGGGCAGAAACCAGACGGGAGTAGGTGAAAGAGGAAACACAAGCACGGGACTTAGGGTCCCCGTGTTCACAAACTCATTTTGGGAAGCTTGTTTGTGAAGTGGAGGAGAGAGACGAGGTGGTACTTTGAGGGACAGGTGGGTTAACATCTCTGTGCCTATATATTTTTTTATGTTTCTGTAATATCTTTCCGGAAATCCAGGGGTCAAGACAAAGGGACTTCAATTATAGCCTAAACTCAGATTTAAAAAATTACCAGAAATCCCTAAATGGAACCTAACATATCATCCACACTCCACAGTATAGGATTTTGCATCAATTACCCATCCCGCCAGTTTGTGTGTGTGATCTTGGTTAGGTTAGACACCTAAACCCACTGGATCTTTGATTCTGGAGTGTCCCGGTCTCCCTCTGGACCTCACCTGCCCAAGACACCTGTGTGGGGGGGCGAGGACCAGGGGGAGGCCCAGGACGCCACTATGGCGGCTGCGAACGTCTACAGGGAATCACCGTGTGGTGTCTGCGCGACGCAGCTGAGTGTGAACGAAGCCACGTCCCGATCCTCCCCTCATGCAATGCTTTGCTGCATAGGATGCACAGGCGAGCAGCTCGGTAGAGAAACTGAGTAAACTGAACTGAACGAGGAGAGCTACAGCACCAACACTGCCCGGGAGTCTAACCCACACAAGCTGGTCAAGTGTCCAGGAGCGCCTTGCACCGGTGAGTAGGAGCTAGACGTTCTCATCCCACCAGGAGGAGACAGCCCAGTCACAGGAACTCATTTGCCCAACAAACCAAAGTGGGCATCAAGAACTGTGAGGCTGGGGGCGCCTGGGTGGCTCAGTGGGTTAAAGCCTCTGCCTTCGGCTCAGGTCATGATATCAGGGTCCTGGGATCGAGCCCCACATTGGGCTCTCTGCTCAGCAGGGAGCCTGCTTCCCCCTCTCTCTCTGTCTGCTTCTCTGCCTACTTGTGATCTCTCTCTCTCTGTCAAATAAATAAAATCTTAAAAAAAAAAAAAAAAAAAGAACCGTGAGGCGGTAAGAGCTGCAGAACGTGGAACAGAAGCAGCTCAGCAACTCTGCTCTCCAGGGCTCTCGGCTGGTTGACATTGGTGAAGTACCAATGTCAAGTGTTGATCCATTTCAGTTGCAAAGTGGTGAGGAGGCTGGCTACTCTGCGTCCGGCTACATTTAAAAGGCCAGTTGCAGGGTACGGGGCGGGCGGAGGGGGGAGGCAAGCAGAGCCCGAGATTGCGAGGACACGCAAAGCAGAAAAGACTCACTTTGTAGACCGCGACACGCAAACCTATCCAAATTCAGGTCTTAGAAGGGCGTTTCACAAATGCCATCATCCTCCAGGAGACAAGACCAGTGTGTAACAGTGCCGAGGATCGTGATGACAAAGTTAATTGTACTGTGAACGTCTGGCATGAGGGATGGTGCCTGCCATGCCCAGGACTAATGGGGATTTGGAGAGAGAACTTCTCTGAGACCTGGATGCGTCAGAGCTCTCCAGAGAAAGCGAACCAGTAGAACGTGTGTCCACAGGGATTTATTTTGAGGAAGTGGTCCATGAGTTTGTGGAGACGGTCAAGTCCAGTATCTGCACAGTAGGCCCGCAGCTGGAGGCCCAGGGAAGAGTTGCCGTTTGAGACCAGATGTGGTCTGCTGGCCTAAGTTCTGCTCCTTCCAGGAAGGTCAAGATTTTTCTATGAAGGCCTTCAGTGGAGTGGATGGGGCTCACCCCCATTACGGAGGGCGGCCTGGTTCGTTCAACATCTACTAAGGTAAATGTCAATCTCACCTAAAAAATAGCTTCACAGAAACATCTAGAATGTTTGACCAAATATCTGGGGATTGCGGCCACACTGACACGTAAAGATAACCATCCCAAAGGCTTCCTTCAGATTCTCAGCAGCCTCTTTGATTCGTGTGGTCCGTGAGAGTCCTACCGTGTGGTCAGGAGCTCAGGCTGGGGAGACGGAAGGCCTACACATTCCAGACGGTCTCTATGACCTTGAGAATGTTACTTCGCCTCCACGTGCTCTGTTTGCTTCTTCAGAAAATGGGGATGATGAAAGCACGTCTGTCGGCCCATCGTGTTCACTGGCATGGACTACAGTGACTGGCATAGTTCGTGGTGAGAAACAGATGTTCGGCAAATGCATGTTGGGGAGCACTGCTCATCTCCCCAGGCTGTGTCAAGAATAGAGGGAAGATCCGGGGGCAAGTGGAAGCTATTCCCCACCAAGAGATTCAAGGTCATGAGGACTTCCCCTTGCCCATTCGAACTGACACTGAACTTGGCTGCAATGTCACTCCTCCGAAAAAGGATCTTGGTGGAACTCTTCTGGAAAGCTGCCTGCCAAAGGAAACTTGTACAGGTACCTGCAAAAGATAGGAGATGCAAAGTACTTTTAGGAGCAGAATGGGGACAGGCAGGCTTGACGGGGGTCACATTTTGCCACATTCTGACCCCATGATACTCTTTTTAGCCTCACTCCAAAGCTTGATTTCACATCCCTTTGAGATTCTCCCTCCATGTCACTCAGCCTGCGTGCGGAGCTTGGCGTTCCACAGTGAATCTAGGAAGAAGGATGCTTAAAATAGCAGGACTAACAGGCCACATCAGGCCCCTTTTCTTTTTCTTTTCCTTTTTTTTTCTAAAGATTTTATTTATTTATTTATTTGTTTGTTTGTTTGTTTATTAGATAGAGAGAAAGAGATCACAAGTAGGCAAGGAGGCAGGCAGAGAGAGAGGAGAAAGCAGGCTCCCTGCTGAGCAGAGAGCCCAATGTGGGGCTCCATCCCAGGACCCTGAGATCATGACCTGAGCAGAGGGCAGAGGCTTAACCCACTGAGCCACCCAGGCTCCGCAAGATCAGTCCCCTTTTCTGAAGAGGAAAGAAGTCTAGTGCCATGTTAAGGCCTTGGCTGTGAGCTCTCAATAGAGACTATAGGACCCTGGGTCACAGAGGGGAAAGGTAGCATCTTGTGGGAAGTTGAACTCTTCAAGATTAGATTCTGAATGCCCAGGGATTAAGATGCAAAGTTAAAAGTTCAAGGACAATGAGAGTAAGCTTCACTTATGGATAGGGCTGTGTCCTCTCAACACTCTTTCAGACACGTGGTCCCAAGTGATCATCATAACAACCCCATGAGATTTGCAGGCCAGTACTCTTTCCAAAGAGGAGTCTGATGCTTAGAAAAGTTAACAGTTTGGATTATGTCCAAAGGACCCATGTTGCCCCCAGAACCAACGGTCTTTCTACTACATCTCGCACCACCACCTAGCGGGCAAGATCCGTGGCCCGATTCAATCACTCTTCCATCCCAATGGATGAGCACAACAGGGATCGGGAAAAGGCCTGTTCCCTTCCCAAAGGGCTGGCCTTCCAGGTCATTAATTTCTGAGAAGGACGGGTTCTAGGAACTGATCTCCTCAAGTGATTGTTGACCCGAGCCCTCAACAATCAACGATCTCAACAATCTCAAAAAAAGAGATAGGAAGTTTAACCACAGGGTCTGGCATTCAAGAACAGAACATTACCGTTAAGCCTCCAGCTTTTTCTTCCTGCCTCTATGTTGATGCTGAAAGACAATGAAAAATGATTCGTAAGACAATCTCATTTTCCTCTGTCTGCGAAAGCAGCAGCCGGTCGTTATTAGCAAATAACGTGAGTCTCCCCTGATTTGAGACCCATCTTCTAAGTTCTTCCTTTTTAAAGTGGTTCACAATATTTTCTACTGATTCTTCTCTGAAAAACTCAAGGGACGGTTTTCCGCATGTTGTCCTTTTAGCACATTTAATGCACGAGTCCTGCTGAAGAAAGGCCCACAATGTCAAGTCCTCAGGATCACACATACTCCATTTGATAGGATTGTACTCCGAGGACGTATTGAGTAGTATCTGCTGGGAGACTTTCAGAGGCTAAGCCTCTCTCTCTCTCTCTCTCTCTCTCTCTCTCGTTGGTGCCGACACAATAAAGAGGCCTGGCCCAGCGATCCCTGAGATGAGTTAAAACATGGAAGAAGCCGGAAAAATCCAGGAACAGTGATGTCCATGCCTAGAGAGTCAACGAATTCCCCCAGGGGCACTAAAGAGGAAATAAAGAGAAACACTTTCAAATAAAAGGAAACCACCGTGCCCTGAGGTTCATTCCAAATGTCCTCACTTCATGGTGCTTTTCCTGTTACATCAGCTCCTTCAATTCTGTTTCTTCACTTTCTCCTAGAGCTTCTTAATTAAGTACCTTTTTTATAACCTGAGCTTTTCTACCCATTTCTTCCTTCCTTCCTTCCTCCTCTGCTCACATCTCCCCCACCTTTCTCCATTACCAACCCACACCATTCCCCATCATCTGGGAATGGCTCTGTCTTTCTAAGAAACGAGAGCTAGCACCCTTCTATTATCTGATCACATATTCTCTGGATCTTCTAGGTTTTCACAGTGCTCTGGTTGTGAACCTAAACATCATTGAACAAACAGGAGAACTTTTTTTTTTTTAAAGAAGTGGCCTAGATTCTATGCCAGATTAATTACATCAGACACTTTGTGCAGGCTGAGGAGAGCATAATTATTTTAGAATAACTTTATTTTGAGATAATTTTCAAACTTACAGAAACGTTCGAAGAGTAGGAGAAAAAAAATTCACATATTCCCATCACTCAGAGAGCCCCCCTCATATGCCAATTGTCCTCCCCAATTCCTTTATATTCAAAGAATTTAATCCAGGATCATGCCTTTCACCCAGTACTCGTGTATTTCTTTTCTTCTTTTAATTGGAAACAATTCAGGCTTTCCTTAACCTTGAGGAGCTTGACAATTTTAGAAAATGTAGGACAATGACACTGAAGAGAGAATGTTTGCAACTCAACGCTCTAAGGAAAATGAACCATTAACAAATAGTAATAACAAAAGCAGGTATACACGGGAAGAGTTTGCCTTTTTTCTTGGGCTCCAATAAATCTCAGTCGTGCATTGGACCTATTACCCAGTCATTCCACTGCAGGGTTTCGATATTTATGAGATCGTGTCCAGATTGTACATGTGTATCCCCTTTCCCTGAATCCGTGTCTTTCCAACCAGAAACAAGCCTGGATCTGCAAACATACCCCACGCAGCACGCTCCCAGTTCGAGCCGTGCGTCCCCAGGAAACGCTCCCTTCGTACATGGATCGTTCGGGCAAAAATACTGCCCGACAAAGGAGAGGATCCAGGCAGGGGCCGACCCAGAACATGAAGGCTCCGCGCAAACCTCCGCGCAAAGCTCCGCGCAAAGCTTCCCCTCAGCTGTCAGGCCCGACAACGGAGAGTTTGCTCTCTGTACCCCGGATTCCACGCCGTCCGGGACCCCAGCAACACCTCACCCAGGCCGGGGTTCTCCCGCGCGGGGAGTGCCCGTTACGTTGAGTTCGGGCGTCCTCTTCTGGCCGTCGGGGTGCAGCGAGGGAACTGTGCGCGCGCCTTTGAGTCCTGGGCGTGCGTGCTTCTCTGTGGTCCTCGATCACAGAACTCAGCGGCATAATCAATTCGCTAATGGTGCTGGTGATACTTTGGTCCAACCCCTCCTGATCTGATGGTCGTGAAAAACAGGAAATCACGCTGTTGAGAAAAATGATAGCTTCTCAGTCACGCCAGAATAACAAGGCCAGCTTTAACGTATTTTCACCACAAAATAGGTATCAACATCCAGAAGACACAAGCACCCTGTTCCTACCATCGGATTCTCAAGCTGTCCCACACAGGCTACAACACAGATCTTTATCCTGTTTGCACAGAAGACTACAGCATAGCTTGGAGGAAGCGCTGCTGTGTTAGATTACTCCCGAGGCAATCTGGAACAACAGGACCAGAAAAAGAAAGAAAATCTTCGGGTTTGTCCTTACTTGGAGATGTTATCGAAAAGTATTTCCAAGGAATCAGCAGCTTTCTGAAGAAGAAGAAATAGGGCTGCTGTGCCTTGGAAGTTGGCTGAAATGTGCTTTTCCCTATTGAATAAATTCCAAAGAAAGTCAGGAAATAAAAGTCTCACGACTCTCTTACCACTGTATTATTCTTTGTCAAAGCAAAGAAAGCAATCTGCACTGTATTTTCTGTGCCAACTGTGAAATATCTGAAGTGAAAACTTTATACGTAAAATACAGTCTCCAAAAAATGTTCGGAGAAATAAACAATCTCTTTCTTAAAAAACATTTTTAAGATAATACATTTTTCATTTACCCGTTCCAATTTTTGGAGGGTATTTGTTGTCCCTAGAGTCTGAAATAGAACTTATCATGGAAACCCTTCTTCATTATATTATTTTGTTACAGATTTCTGGCCGCTAAGGTAATGTTAGCTGCTCAAACAGATAAACGTGAAAACACCAGTATTTTGAACATGACACAAGTTTATGTTCTCTTTGTGTGATACTTCAGTGCCTGTATTCCTGAGCAAATGACTCTTCTGGTAGGTTCTCCCTCAAACGGCGATTCGGGGATCCTGTTACTTTCTACTTAGTGCCTTTGCCATCATCAAGATGTGACTTTGAATATGGCTGTGGTGCTTGGGTTTACTCCACTTCGTTGTAAAAGAAAAAAAAGCACGGTTGATCCCGTGGGCGGGTTTTCATGGGCCCGACCTGAGCAGAGCAAACCTAATTTGCACCCACATTCAGCTGGCCAGCATTCACCCCCATGGCCACATCTACCTGTAAAAAGACTGGGAGATGGCGTCTAATTTTGTGACCAGTGGGGAAAAGATGCACTTTTAAGGAATAATACCATTATTAGTTTTTAAACTGTGGGCGCTAATTCTGGTTTTAGGAGAAACAGCCAATTTCCTCGCTTTTGTACATTTCATCCAAAAAATGCAGACTGCAGATCTGATTCCACAAATGAAAACCAGACAAGGGACCCAACGGGAGAAGGCTGGAGCGTTCACATTATTGGCCCTTTAAAAGGGAGATTCGCCTGGATTCCTGAGGGCATCGGTTAAAGTTGAAACACCACTTTTAGATCCCAAGTTCATTGGGGGTTCCTCTTACAAATTAGTCTCCTTTCAAGCTCTCTTTTGGCTTGAGGCCATGCCAATTATCCCACAGTCCTCCTCTACCATTCTACCTCTCTGCAAACCTCCCGCA
Source organism: Nasua narica (assembly GCA_028533885.1). NCBI lineage: Eukaryota > Metazoa > Chordata > Mammalia > Carnivora > Procyonidae > Nasua > Nasua narica. The sequence goes on along the minus strand of CM052813.1, from coordinate 38,798,371 downwards.
GAATACTTTTGGCATGTTTTTATTTTGTTTTTTAAAGATTGTATTTACATATTTGAGATAGAGAGAAAGAGAGCAGGAGTGGGGAGGAGGCACAGGGAGAGGGAGAAGCAGACTCCTCACTGAACGGGTAGCCCGACGCGGGGCTTGATCCCAGGACCCTGAAATCATGACCTGAGTGAAAGGCAGATGCTTAACCGACTGAGCCACCCAGTGCCCCTACTTTTGGCGTGTTATTAACTACTTGGAAGCTTGATGGCTGGTTCTTCCATTTTAACATCCATCATGAAGACACTGCCGGTGTGACAAAATAAAAACCTAACGATGTTTCAGTTCTTGATGTCACTAAGAGAGTCACAGGCAGCATCACTGTACCATCTTCTAGGCTAGAAGTATACCCACCTTCCTGCTCAGCATCCCCCTTAAAACAAAAGTCTGATAATGTCCATCAACGAATCTGAAAGCATGTTGGAAGAACTGTGGAAGAGTGGGGAATGTCACTCATTCATCATGCTCCCCTCACTCCAGCCTCAAAGATACAAATTCTTAGCAGAGGCTAGACAAAGATGGCCATCTCAGTAGAGGGCTGGATGGCACCTCACCATGTAAGGATCCTTCGGGGCCACTACGTTCAGCTGCCTTGCACAGCAAATGAGCAAACCCTTGCGTTGTGTGCTTCTTGGCCCACCGGACTCCCCGTATCTACTCCCTCATCATAAAACCCACTCAATCTTGGGCGAAATTCTGCGAAGTTTTCTCTCATCCAGGATCTCCTTGGAGCTGCTATGAAGAATGACTTTCAGATCAAAGTTGGGGAGTGATATCTTCAAGGACACCCATCCACTCTGTGGCGAGTGGCAGAAATGGGACTCACAGCCAGTTCTGAATGTATAACCAGTGTCCCTTCTGCCATATTGAATCTGTCTAAGCTACACCAGTAATGCAAGACTGCTGAAGACCCTCAACGTTAATACGGTTTTAGAAGAAACTTATTTTTCAGTCCATTTCTCTTTTAAGAGTGAGTAACCTCATGGATGCTTACCCTCCTAGATCGGTATCAAAAAAGAAGAGAGTTCAGCAAGGTCGGAAAGTGGGAAAGAGAAATAAAAATGTATCCGGCCATTTATGTGCCATCTACAGGACGAATAATGTATTACCTTATTAAATCTCCCTGTCAATTTGCTGAAACACTAGTGCCATCAAGTCCACCTATAAAAGAATAATGCAGAACCCCAAGAGATGAAGTGGCCCATCAAGGGCACAGCAAGGGGTTGGTAAAGCCAGGAGTTGAGTCCAGGTGTGTTGATGGAGACTCTTACGCCCAGCGGAACCGAGTGAATGTCATGCTTCCTTCCCTCCCCCGTCGCTGTGGCAATCAGGATACTCAAGTGCCCACCAGCCACCCCTCCTGGAGCCCTGAATTCACAAAGAGGCTCTGCCTTGCTCCCCCCGTGCCTCATGCCACCCCCCCCCCAGGTCTCCTCATTCTCCCACAGCGTTTATCTAGGTTATGAGCAAATCTTCTGTCGCCAGCATGAATACGTTCAAGCCCCCTCAGTTATACTGAGATATAATTGACATATAACATTATATTAGTTTAGAGTGTACAACATAATGGTTTGATATGTGTATATATTGTGAAATGGTTACTAAATTTAGTTAACTTCCACCACCTCGTATGGTCACAATGTTTTTCTTCTGCTGAGGATTTGTAAGATCTACTCTCTAAGCGACTTTCAAATACATAATACAGTACCGTTAACTATAGCCCTCATGCTGTGAATTACATCCCCAGAACTGATTTCTCCTGTAATTAGAAGTCTGTGCCTTTGGGCCACCTTCACCCACTTGCCTTCAAGTGGGTGCCTTCACCCCCCCACCCCCCACCTCTGGCATCCACTCGTCTGTTGCATACCTTAATGCCCTTCATCTGTATTTACTCATTTCATACACTAATCCTTGAAAAAATGCCATTACTGGCCCTCCTACTGGAGACGAGGAAACTAGAGAACATAGCGTTTGTGTTATTTGCAGAAGTTCCACTAATAGTGGGTGGCAGAGCTGGGATTCAACCCTCAAACTCTGTCTCCAGAAGCACATTCTTTGGCCACCGAAATAGATCGCGCAGACTGTCAGGGCGAGCTGGGGCACAGTGCAAGACAATAAAATGCGACGTGTTGAAGAATAACCACTGACTTCCCCGTGGCACCTCACACATGGTTTCACACCTGCTTTTCCAGGCGATACTCTTCACGTGCCGCTCAGAGTGCGACGCGGAGGCGTGAGGGTTGGAGATGGCCAGGTTTTTGCCCAAGAGCCACAGCTGGTGAGAAGGCGTCAGATGTGATCTCAGGACCACATAGGGCCTATGATTTTCTTATCCATTTCACAGAGGACAGTAATAAACAGAGGCCAGGGTTAAATGTGTGATGGTCCCCTACCTTGAGTGAGCCCTGCTAAGCATGTTGCCTGTGTTCGGTGTTAAAGTTGGAAGAAGTTCTAGACCTGCCTTGTCTCTGTACTGAATGAGTAGATGCGACACAGCATGGAGCCTCAGAATTCGTGAGGTCTTGGGGCGCCTGGGGGGCTCAGTCGGTTAAGCGTGTGCCTCTGGCTCAGGTCATGATCCCAAGGTCCCGAGATCGAGTCCTGCATCTGATATCTGATGTATAGCTTCATGTATACATCAGATATCTGGTGTATAGCACATGAAGGTTATTGATGGGGGAGGTGGGTGAGCAAATTTGTGTAACAACTCAAGGATTCTTAGAGAAAACAGGAACCCAAAGCCCAACCCCATTCATCCCAAGATTCAGTTATTAAAACTTGGTAATTTTCTTGGTGTGGTACTTGATACAGCACAAGCCAGCCCAAGGATATCAGAAATACTTACAAACAAAAGTGCTGGTGAAATATAAATGTCTCTTTTTGGTTTAAATTGGCCTGTTTATACGCCAATTCTATGTATAAACTTACTTTGGAGTTTTGGAGTAAGAAGATGACTATGTGGGTCTAAAAACATACATTGCACGTTACTAGGGCCACTATTATGAATTAGAATTTATTTTGCTTCACTTATACAGTTGTCTCTTTGCTTTTACATGGGCAAGATCAAAAATGTTCTTTTATTTCTAACTTCCTGACTTCTCTGGAGGTGCCTTCCTGGAAGGCAGACCTGATCTCTGAGCGAGAAGTTGACCTATGTGCAGTAGATGGCACTATAACACCAGATTTTCATACCTTTAATTAAGGCACGCAGCGCTTGCTACTCTAAAACAAGACTTGGAAGGAAGCTGAGGGCCTGGAGAACAGAGAAGGAATGTTGCCTAAAATCTTTATTCTCTCTTTGTTCTAGCTGGATCCCCAGTCCAGCATTGGGTAGTAAATCACCAAAGAGAGGCCACTGAAGGCATACAGTACCTGATGGAGAGTGTGGAGCAAAGGAAGCTCTCTATGCCTTACACCCTACTCTCAGACTAACTCGATTCACCTGCCTTTTTAGGTTAAAGGTTGGAACGAGCCATCGAAAATGGGTAGCCTACGTGGCACTCACATAGATCTTTCATTGGTTTCCTTAGTTGTCGGTGCAACTTACTGCGGTTTCAATATGACTCTTGAAAAACATGTCAGAAATGTAATGTCTACTAATGGCAATAATATGATTCTCATTCAAAGATGTTGCATTTCAGGATGAGAAGCATCTGCAAAGCCAATTTAGTAAGTAGTAAGAATAGCAAAGTCATTGCCTTACAGTCATATGCTTCGTCTTAAAATTCTTTTTTTAATTTTATTTACTTATTTATTTGACAGAGAGAGGGAACACAAGCAGGGGGAGCAGGAGAGGCAAGCAGAGGGAGAAGCAGACTCCCTACTGAGCAGGGAGCCTGACGGGGCTCGATCCCAGGACCCTGGGACCATGACCTAAGCCAGAGGCAGATGCTTAACTAACTGAGCCACCCAGGTGCCCTGACTTCTTATTTTAGAAAACAAAGATATTTAAATTTTGGATGCTCTTAGAATGGCAGTAAGTTGGATGCAGTAGAAGAAATAAGTGCCTGTATTGAAATGTAATCATTGGAAAGTCTCAGGGGTCGTCTGGTCAGTCAGGTGGTAATCAACCTGCCTTACACAACTTTAAGATAAGGGGCCCCTCCGGGGCTACATCCTCCCCACCCAGTTGCTTTTTGCCCTGGGAAATTTTGCCCTCCGTGTGATACTTAACCAATCCCTACTCATTTTTCCAGTCTCCTGCTTCATAGCACTTCCCTGGGGAAAACCGAAAGTACTCTAAATGAGCTACCCGGGGAGCTCACTGCCATAACATCTTTTATTTCTGTGGAGCCCCGATCCCAAATGTAAATACCTAATTACATTATAACTACTGCTTTAATGGCTATGTCTTTTGCTCCAGCGAACTCCAGTGAAACTATGTATCTCATACTCAAGACTCTATCCCCAGGACCAATAAGTGAACGGATAAAGGGCATCCATATTTTTATACTTAGTTTGCAGAATTAGGACTTTGGAGACGATCTATAAAAAAAAAAGAGAAATGTCTTAAATTTAATAAGTCAAAACCCAACATTTTTTATTACAGCTCTGAGACAGGTCACAGCTAATGGAGCTCTTAGGTTGGAAAACCATCACCAGTGCCATCAGTAAAGACAGTACTAAAGTCCTTGGCAAGCCGTTGGTAAGTTCCAAGAGGTCCTTCTGGTGGAGATGGTGAGCTTTTGTCCAGCTTCTCTGAAAAATCTTCTGTCTATGGGTCTCTTAGGTATTGAGTGAAAACTTGTCATTTTCTGAATTTCCTTTAGAATTTTGTGCTTCCCCATTTTGGGTTTTACTTTCTCATCAAGGGTCTGGAAAGTTGCTATTAGTTTCAACTCTTTCTGTATTCCTACAATTGAGGTAAAATTCATTCACTAAAATATTAGAAGCCCTAATTCAGTGGAATGCTTATCATTGTAACACAAACCAACTTTGAACTAATGATAGAGCTATCTGGATCTTTTTTTCCTCGTATTAAGAACAACTTTTAAGGAAGATTTACTAGGCTTCCTTTTAAAATCTTCTTTATTTCCCTTTGAGATGCCTCTCTTGGAAGTGTTGATCAGGTGTAAAAGAAAACTTGATTTTTATATACGTGGATCTCACCTTATTCTCTGCTGTGAAACATTTAATTTGCCAAATTTGGTTTTATTTACTCTGCTTAATTGAGAAAACTACTGCACACTTACTATGTGTTGATTATGACGCTGAGCTCAGGTTATACCAAGACAATTAAACCTCTAATCTTGCCCACAAGAAGAGTCAAATGCAACCTCTACTACCATGGGGGGTGTTCAAGTTGTTAGAATGTGTGTTTGCTGCTTTCTGGCAGCCTCTTTGTGTTAGCCCAGACCATCGTCTTAGCTCTGGCAAAGTCATGCTTCAATCACCCTCGCTTTTCTTTGCTATTTTTATATAATTATAAAATTGTTGTCTTTTCTTTTTTATTTGTCTTTTCTCTTTGTAAAAGTAGTCCCAATGCTCCCCCACAATCTTTTCTGTTTCCACTTTGAGGTTTGTTGCAAAACAAGGAAGGGAAAACGTAAGAGAAGAGAAAACATTTCCTGTATGATTTTCAAGACCTCAGAACTCACCTCTCTCTTTTTCACATTCCTAGAGAGTAAAAGGAAGCGGTAATAAAAACGTAATGCACAAAAGGCAAATGGAAAGTACATGCTGAAAATTAAAAGAAAAAAAGTGGTGTCTTCTCTGTCCAAATGACGAAATGTTACTTAAACTACACCAGGGATTCCGAGCTCTCCAGAATGACAGACTCAAACCAGCCCTGGCGAGACAAGTCTCCAGGGAGGGCAGCTGGCCCTTTAAGGCAGTCTGTTACCTGAAGGGCTGGCTAGTTTTCAGCTTTGCTGAATCAGAGAACGCATCTATCTAGATATTTGTCTGTTTGTTTTTTTTCACAGAGAAGATCAGAATCCGAGGACTTAGTCATACCAGCTCGCACTCGAGAGAGACTGGGTTATAGATGCGACAGCCGTTTCAATAACGGGTGAGAGGTCAGCTATTACCCGGAAGCTAATAGAGGTCAGTCATTTGGACAGAACACTACCTGTCACATAAACACATGCTCATGTTCACGTAGGAGATGGGGTTAGAAATAAAAATGTGTATTAGTGAGCTGAGAAGGAAGGGAAGGGAAGGGAAGGGAAGGGAAGGGAAGGGAAGGGAAAGGAAGGGAAGGGAAGGGAATCACTTCAGGGATTCCTGGATTCCTGGATTTTACCCAGGCCTTGTTATTCTTTCATTAGGTACCTGACACCATCCTATCTCCACAACAACCCAGTGAAATAGACATGGTTATCATTTCTGTATGACAGATGTATGACATTTCCGTATGACAAGAAAAACGAGGAGCCCAAGGTCACACAGCAGAGCAGAGGCTGGAGCTATGACATGAACCCCTGCACTCTGGCCCCAGAGTCAACTGGCCTAGCCACTAGACTGGGGCTTCTCCTCTGAGGATGTTCTTCCTATCTAAGATGAACACTTACCAGGCTCTTACCTGCTAGCTGCCATTCTTAGTGACCAGAAAGCACCATCTGGGGGGTCTGGGTGATGCAGTCGGTTAAGCATCAGACTCCTGGTTTTGGCTCAGGTCACACTCTCCCGGTTGTGGGATCCAGCCACACATCAGGGTCCCTGCTCAGAGCAGAGTCTGCTTGAGTTTGTCCCTCACCCTCAGTCCCTCCCCACTGCTCAAGCTCTTTCTCTCTCTCTCAAATAAATAAATAACTCTGTTAAAAAAAAAAAAAAAAAAACACCATTCGATTATTTCAGAGACTTTACAATACCCTTGACGAGGCTACAGCTCCCTTTTCACTTGCTAAGTAAGTTCTAGTCCTGTCTTCCAAATGATATGTTTTGTTGATCTCTACTGGATCTTTGAAACCCCCTGTTCCCATCTGAAATGTTTTCAGAAATTATCCCAGAGGTTAAAGCATCCATTTTAATGGGTATCCCTTGAGTTGGTCTTAAACTCACTGAAGATATTGTTAGGAAAACAATACTGTAGAATAAATGTTATAATGTTATTCTTACCATCCTTGCTTTCAGAAGACTATCATTTTCTGACACAGGGCCCAAATTTTAGACCTACTCACTTTTTGGAAAACATGTCCTTTTTGTACTTGCTATGGGACAGAAAGCTCTCTGCGTGCCTTCGCTATGACCGACACTTGAGAGACACATTCCTGCCCTCGGGGAGCTTACAGTTTATCAGGGCAATCAGATATTAAACAAATAATTAAATTTATTAAAATCAGTTAAATCGGATTAACTTAAATTGATTAAATTAAATTGATTACACGCAAACGGAATGTAGCCAAAGGGGAACGCTTAAGACTGAGAAGTAATATGGAAGCAGAACAGTAGCAGTGAAATACCACGTATATAATAAATTGTGGGGCGCCTGAGTGGCTCAGTGGGTTAAGCCTCTGCCTTCAGCTCAGTTTATGATCTCAGGGTCCTGGGATCGAGCCCCACATCAGGCTCTCTGCTCAGCAGGGAGCCTGCTTCCTCCTCTCTCTCTGTCTGCCTCTCTGCCTACTTGTGATCTCTCTTTCTCTGTCAAATAAATAAATAAAATCTTTAAAAAAAAGATTAAAAAAAATAAATTGTGGCTTTTAGCAAGTTAAGTAACCTCTCTGAGGTTTTAGTTTCCTTATCTGCAAAATATAATTAGAGTAATTACCAAGTTTAAATGAAATACTGGTTGTAAAACACTTTGCTAAGAGCCTACATATAATTGAAGATTGCTGCCATTAATATTATTAAAATAATCTGTATGTTAAAGATTCAATGAAGACATATCATGATAAGCCTTGAATATTATTGCAGCCCCATTAGCCCTGAGTATGTGGTGGGATATCAACTGTCAGTGGAATAAGGATATGAGATTATCTGGATTACCATACAATGACTAAGGCCAAGTTTTTACTGTGAAAGGTTGTACTTGGTGGAGAACCAAGAGAATCACACACATGCAAACTTGAATCTTTTAGGGAAACCAGCACCTAGCAAAGTGCTTGGCAGATCGTAATTTACTTTTGACAAATGATATCTGCAAAATCGTTTTCCAAAAAATATCTTCAGTAACGAGCTCAAGCGATACCCGCAAGGTACATATACAACTGAAACTTTTTAAAGAAGGGGGTAAGTATAAATAAGGAAAAAAGAAGAAAAACTTGAATCTCTTGTACCATAAGCTTTTGTATATTTCCTACTGACCCGGAAAGACCATCATTCTTGCATAAAGAGTTCTCCCTTTTCTGACTTTGTCCAGGCTTTTCTTCCCAAGAACAACCTGGCAAGTGTGAAAAATAGGAAAAAATATGTTCCAAGGCTGTGTAAATACTGCATTGACACAAATGGTTGGAGTCCCCCATCTAGGTGCTCATGTTAATAAACGTACATTTTTAATTGACTTTGTTTAAAAAAAAAAAAGAAAAGAAAAAGTAGAAAGGGAAAGAAAAATGTGACAGTGGAAAAACCCAGAAAATGGAAGTTTCTATATTCACTATTTAAAAGGCACTCATCACCCAAAGTTCTCAGAACCTACTGAGACTTCCTCTTCAGGCAGTCCTGCAGAATCCCTCCCCAGCTGCCTAATGGCCCTCTCGATCTCTGTGCTGCTGGCTCTGGTGATGCTGTGCTCCAGCCCGGCTTCCTCTCTGGACTGCACCCTGCATCCAATCCATGGCAATCCGGAAACCTTCACGCTCTTGAGTAAGATGGAGAGAATCTCCATTCTGTCCTGTCTGGAGGATAGGACTGACTTCAGCTTTCCTCAGATGCTTGTGGATGGGAACAAATTTGAGAAGACAGAGGCCACCACTGTCATGCATGAGATGCTCCAGCAGATCTTCAACCTCTTCAGCCAAAAGGGCTCTCTGGTGGCTTGGGATGAGACCCTACTGGACAAATTTCTCGCTGGACTTCATCAGCAGGTGGATGACCTGGAGACGTGTTTAAAAGAAGAAAAGAACGTGGAACAGTTACCCCTGGGACGTGAGAGCTCCAGACTGGCCGTGAAGAGATACTTCCATGGAATCAGTCTCTATCTTGAAAAGAAAGAATACAGCCGTTGTGCCTGGGAGGTTGTCCGGGTGGAAATCAGAAGGTGCTTGTTCTTTTTCAGTGAGCTCACCAGGAAACTCAGGAAATAAAACAGATGTCAAATCTGAAAACTCATCTGGTCCACTAAACAGCTATTTTCTAAGACTCAAAGTGCCATTTTCATCTCTATCTTTATGCCAGAAGAAAAATAAATAGTAGCAAGTGTATGGGATTATTACAAAGTCATGTTAAATGTTGTAAGTTGTTTAGAGCAGAGAAATGCACAATGCATCTGCAATAGCTTAAAATCTGTTGTACTTTTTATTTATTTAAATTATTTGAAATATTTTTGCTGTTCATACTATTTAAGTATTTATTGTTCACAAATCACTTGTTTGGCATCATGTTTTGTATAAGACTACTATTCATTTTTCAGTTACAGGAAATAAAAGCAATTTTTAAAAATCGATTTTGCTTGCACACACTTTTTGAATGAAAACCTAACCCAAAGCCTGATCTCACAAAATAAGCCAGCAGAAGGTTCCTGAATGAAACAGCACAAGTATAGCCCAACATGGCTAGTGGAAAAGCCAATGCTAAATTTCATATGGAATTGCAAGTGACTTCAAATTGCCAAAACAACTTTGAAAAATAAGAGAAAAGTTGGGAGGCTCACATTCCTGATTTTAAAACATACTACAAACTATAGTTATCAAAACCGTGGGATACTGGCATAAAGGTAGACATATGGACCAATAGAATAGAATGAGAACCCAGAAATAAGCCTATACATCTATCATCACTTGATTTTTGACAAGGGTGTTAAGACCATTTAGTGAGGAAAGACAGTATCTTCAACAAAATGGTGCTGGGAAAACAGGATAGTCACATGGCAAAAGAAGGAATTGGGATCCCAACCTCACATCATATAGAAAAAAAAAGCCAAAATGTATCAAAGATCTAAATATAAGAGTTAAATCTAAAAAACAGAGAAAAACAGAAACAAATCTTGAATGACATTAGATTTGCCAGTGATTTCTTAGGTAAAACACTAAAAGCATAAGTAACAGAAGAAAAAAAAATAGACAAGTTGAACTTCATCAAAATTAAAACTTTTGTGCATTAAAGGACACCATCAAGAAAGTGAAAAGGTGGGCCCCTGGGTGGCGCAGTTGGTTGAGCGACTGCCTTCAGCTCAGGTCATGGTCCCGGAGTCCCGGGATCGAGTCCCACGTCAGGCTCCCAGCTCCATGGGGAGTCCGCTTCTCACTCTGACCTGCTCTCTCTCACTCTCTCTCTTTCCTGATAAATAAATAAATAAATAGAATCTTAAAAAAAAAAAAAAGAAAAGAAAGTGAAAAGGCGGGCACCTGGGTGGCTCAGTGGTTAAGCAACTGCCTTCGGCTCAGGTCATGATCCCGGAGTCCTGGGATCGAGTCCCATATCGGACTCCCGGCTCTGCGGGAAGTCTGCTTCTCCCTCTGACCTTCTCCCCTCTCATTCTCAGTCTCTTGCTCTCTAATAAATAAATAAAAATCTTTAAAAAATAAAAAAAAGAAAGTGAAAAGGCAATGTACAGAATAGAAGAAAATATTTGCAAATCATATATCTAATAAGGGTTTGGTATTTAGAATATATAAAGAATTCTTATAACTCAATAATAAAAAGGCAAAAAACCTAAATAAAAAGGGGCAAAGGTTTGAACAGAATTTTTTCGCAAAGAAGATACACAAAGGGACAAAAATAATATAAAATGACATTCAGTGTCATTAGTCATTAGGGAAATGCAAATCAAAACCACAATGCCATACCACTTCTTACTCACTAAGATCGTTATAATCCAGTAATGGAAAATAATAAGTGTTGGTGAACATGGAGACATTGGAACCCCTCCACATTGCTGATGGGAATGTAAAATGTTTCAAATTCTGTGGAAAACAATTTGATGGTTCTTCAGAAAGGCAAACATAAAATTACCATACTGTCCAGCAATTTCACTTCTAGATATACACCATGAAAGAATCGAAACTGGATATTCAAACAAATACTTGTACACATATGTTCTTGACAGCACTAGTCACAATAGCAAAAAGTGGAAACAATCCATTGATGGATGAATGGATGAACTGTCGTGTATTCATGCCATGGAATGAATGCCGTTTGGCCACAAAAAGGAACGGAGTACTGATACATGCTGCAACAGGAGTGAACCTTGAAAACATGCAAAGTGAGAGGAGTCAGACACAAAAATCACTAATTGTATGATTCCACTTATATGAAATATCTAGAATAGGTAAATTCAGAGAGACAGAGAGCAGACTGTGGTCGCCAGGGGCTGAGAAGGAAGAGGGTTTGAGGAGTGATGACTGCTTAATGTGTATGAAGTTTCCATTTGGGGTGACGAAAAAGTTCTAGGTGTGCCTGCGTGGTTCAATCGGTTAAGCACCCAACTCTTGATTTCTGCTCAGGGTTGTGAGATGGAGCCCCACATTGGGCTCTGGAACCTGCTTAAGATTCTCCCTCTCTCTCCCCTTCCTTCTGATTGCTTAGGAATTGGTCCTTTAGAGTAGTGATCATGACTTCCCCTTTCATAGTGTCTTATTCTGTTTGCAGGGCAGTATAGGGAGGGCCTAAAGACAGTTACACTGCATTATTCCAAATTTTCTCTGGTGTGCTATTCTTGTATTCTCCTTTGGACATGGTTTTTTTTGCAGAGGGACCCTTCTCAGCAACTCCCATGGTTTACTGTAAGTCTTGGGCAAGTTGCCTAAACCTTCTGTGGCTTAATTTTCACGGTTGTATTATTATGGGGTTCATGATAATACCTACTGCAGAGATTTACGAGATTAAATGAGTAATGGGCGCCAAATGCCTGACCCAAAGGAATCATCAGAAGGGAGATATTTGTGGGCGCCTGGGTGGCTCAGTGGGTTCAAGCCTCTGCTTTAGGCTCAGGTCATGATCTCAGGGTCCTGGGATCAAGCCCCGCATCAGGCTCTCTGCTCGGCGGTGAGCCTGCTTCCCCCTCTCTCTTTGCCTACTTGTGATCTCTCTCCCTCTGTCAAATAAATAAATAAATAAAATCTTTTTTAAAAAATGGCTAGGATGGTAAATTTTATGCCTTTTCATTTTACCACCATTAAATTAAACAAAAACAAAATCCTTAAGCCTTGCATAGACACACAAACATCATATCAGTGTGGGTAAAGGCGTGGGATTTATTAAGGTTTGAGCCAGTATTTAAATTCTGACTTCCCACTGATTAACTGTATGCACTTGGGAAATACGCTGAACCTTTTCGGGCAGCCTCAGTTTTCTCCCCTATGCAATGGGAATGATAATACGTCGCTGCCTCTCAGGAAAGCACTCCAGGAACAGATCACCTCCAGATGCCCTGCGGCTCCTAGCTCAGCCAAGCCCGCTGACTTTTCAAACTCCGGGCTTGAGCGAAGCGGGGTGGGCAGGGACCTGCGCTGGCCCGGGGGAAGGTCTCACGCAAGGGAAGCCGACTGCGCAGGCCCAGTGCTGCCTCCTGCTGGCGCACCTGTGTTTCTGCGGAAGGACGGGGAGAGAAATGGCGTCAGTGGTCCCCTGTGCGTTCAGCGAGTCCTCTCCAGGGATACTACCTCACTGAGACTCCTCCACGAAGGGCAAGTCATCTCCCCGCCGCATGCTACAGGTACCCTTCAGATGGCTGTTCCCAAGCCGTCTGCCCCGCCCCGGGTGTTGGCCTGCCTTCTCTCCTGGAGCAGGGCCGTGTCCTCAGGGCTCTGGGCCTGGCAAGCCCCCCCGACCTCTCAAACTCCAGGCTTGGAGCCCCTCCTGCTGCAGGAGCTCACAGAACTCAGCCCCTCTCTTTCCCCCAGCAAATAGCTTTGGGATATGTTCTCCTGCAGGTTCCCCTCTGTTTCTCCTGCGCTTCCGCAACCACGGCTCCCTCTCCTCCCCAGCGGTCCTGACCCCTTTCTGCCCCAACCCATGTCTCTCGGCCCCTCCTACCCTCTTGGGTGAGGCTTCTTCTCTCCCTTTAGTTTTGGAGTTTGTTGTGTCTATCTTCAGGCGGATTTCTGGGGTATTGAGAATGATTTAATAGTTCTCTCGTTGTGTTTGGGACAAAACCCGCCTAGGATCCTATTCCGTCACCCTCTTAGCTCCTCCCCCAACCAAATTCAATTCATTCCTAATCCATACTAAAGCAAGATTTTTTTTTTTAAGATTTTTTATTTATTTATTTGACAGAGAGAGAGAGATCACAAGCAGAGAGGCAGGCAGAGACAGGGGAGGAAGTAGACTCCCCGCTGAGCAGAGAGCCCGATGCAGGGCTCGATCCCAGGACCCTGAGATCATGACCTGAGCCAAGGGCCGAGGCTTAAACCCACTGAGCCACCCAGGCGCCCCAGCAAGATTTTGTTTTTTATGAAGATTCTATTTGTTAGAGATAGGGCGCGCACTAGTGGGGGGAGGGGCAGAGTGAGAGGGAGAAGCAGACCCGTCCTCCCCTCCCCCGCCCCCCCCCCCCCCAGCAGGAGGCCGGATGCCCGGCTCCATGATCCTGGGACTCCAGGATCATGACCTGAGCCCAAGGCAGGTGCTTAACCTACTTAGCCGCCCAGGAGCCCCTTCAACAAGATTTTTAGATGGAGCTTTACAAGTTGACTGTAAAATGTATCAAGAAGAAATCATTTACAGGCCCCTGGGTGGCGCAGTTGGTTGAGCGACTGCCTTCAGCTCAGGTCATGATCCCGGACTCCCGGGATCGAGTCCCACATCGGGCTCCCGGCTCCATGGGGAGTCCGCTTCTCACTCTGACCTTCTCCCTTCTCATGGTCTCTCTCACTCTCTCTCTTTCCTAATAAATAAATAAATAAAATCTTTAAAAAAAAAAAAAGAAGAAATCATTTACAAGAAAATCTGAGAAAGAGGGAAATATACAGATGAGCTTGACTTATCCAAGGTTAGATGATCCTTTTAAGGCTATAGAACGTGAAACCAGTGGTGTTATTGTAAGAACAGACAAATTTGAGCAAGAAAACAGATTAGAGGTTGAGGTCAAGACAATTGCATTTAGTGGACCTTTGCCTATACCAAAAGTGGCATTTGAAACAAGTAGGAAAAGTGGGCTTTAGGGGCAATTAGCTAAGCCATTTGAAAAATAACATCATCCTTCTGTCACATTCTTCTGGGTTCTCCTTGCTGCTTTCGGCCTAAGTATGTAATCAAAAGTGGGGAGGGAGAGACAAATACAAGCCAGATAGAGTCATGTGACACAACACTAAACAATAGAAGATTTGGGAGATGCCTGCTGGGCAATTCTAGAGGGAATTTCAGCTCTTATTCCCCTCTTTCTGCTACGGATGCTTTTGCAAGGGTTTGATACTTGGAGTTGGTGTACCCGTCTTGTGACTATGAGCAGGAGACCAAGAGAAGCCCAGAGACGCCATGTTGCAAACTCACGGCTTGGAGCGGCTGCTCTAACCCAGCAGCCATCACCCTGCAGACTTGAAATTGAGATAAGCACCCCCCTTCATTATTTTATCCTCTGATAACTGAGGGATCTGTTAACTTGCAGCAAAAAGCATGCCTAATTGATAGCATAATATTGATCAGATCTCAGCTCTTTCTTCAAGCCCAGGTAGGCTAAGGAAGAGCTTGTTAATTGAGGCAGGGGTTCTGGGGCACCTATTAAGATTAGTATTTGGTTTTTCTCCTTGTTGCGTGCTGATGTAGTGAATTACCTAAGCAGGTTTTCATATTTTGAACTATCAATTAATGGCCTGGATGAACTCCCGTTGTTTGTTTATAATACACCTCTGGTCTGATTTACTCATATTTAACATAGATATTTCTATGCTCATGTTTATAAGAAAGAAGATCCTGTGATTTTCTCTTCTGATTTTGATATCTGGGTTTTAACAGCCTTATAAAATGACTTGATGAGCCTTCTGTCTTTTTCTATACCCTCTTCCAACAGAAACAAAGTAGGCTCTACTGAATAGTTTCATGATACGGTTTCCCGCTTTGCTATTTCTTCAGGCCACTTGACTGAAGACACGTATTGCTTTGTAAAGACTTTTAATGATGGGTTGTTATTTCTTTTGGATGCAATTCCCTGCTGAAAAGAGTCTAAGAAGTAGCAAGAAGACCCTCATGCAGTGGGGATAAACTTGTCTAAAACAATATTCTAGTTTTATCAAAATGAATTGTATTGTATTTTGAATTTTATTTTTCTTCCTCTGTTTATCTTGCCGAGCAGCAGGCTCATGGATACGATAGGGGCTTGAATTCTTGTCTAGGAAGCTTATTCCATGAACACAGCAAATAGTGCCGAGGGAACCTCTTGCAACTTGATGGCTGGAAACTTTTCAAAGCACATATTCCTAGCACAGTACTTATTCTATAAACAATACTTAAGTTCCTACCATGGGCTGGAAATTGTGCTAATGACTGGGGATACAAAGCTCAGACTCAAAAAGTCTAATCTTCTGGACGAGACAGAAAAATTAAATCATCAGTTATAGAACAGAATGATAAGTGTTCTAACGGAAATGCCGTATTTGCACAGAGCCACAGGCATGCGGGTGGATTGTGAAATGGAGAGAGATAATTAATTTAATACGATACTTTAATACGATATCGTATTTTAATACGATAGATAGATAGATATAGAAAGACATTGAAAGACTTGGACAATGGGTTAAGGGCCAGAGACGTGCAGGGATTTGGAAGCAAGAGCTAGCCAAAGAGTCATCAAAACTGGATATTTCATGAAAATAAGTAAGAGCTAGGAACAAGATCAAGTTTCTCTCCTTACAAGCGGTCCAGAAATGAGAGATGGGAAAGTTACACTAGACCTTGAATGTCCCTGCTATAACTCAGAGACCAGGAGTGTTGTTAAATTTCTTAATATGGGCCAGGAAAAGAGACCTCTCTGTGCCCAGCTGCCTTATCTGTAAAGTGAAGGTAATCATAGTACCGCCTCCTATAAGTGGGGTGAAGATTAGTTGCTTTAGTTTAGGTAACGTGTTCAGAATGATGGCGCTTAGTAAACACTCTTTTCACATGAAATCTTCTGATTTGAACCTGATTGGAAGATTATTCCCTGATGTTCCAGGTTTGTGGGCAGTTCCCAGAGAGCTGTCCAGGAGAATTTGTGGGGCCAGCTCAGCCACTGCACAAGGAGGAGGAGAAATGGCCATTCTCGGGGATGACTGCGCCAAGTGTATCTGAGCCACATGTTCCCACTCACACACACACCGGCTGTCTACAGGCACATGCCTTTCCCCCACTGCTTTCCTCGCTGTGGTTCAGCCTTGCATTCAGGATCTAAAAGTTTCCACCAGAAGAATTCTCTTGCTCTGTTAAGATTCTGGGCACCTGACTCAGCCGAGCCACTGGGGCCAGAGGGAAATCCTAGCCTCCTTTTTCAAATTCAGTTTGACAAGTGGCATTTTAGTTTCCTTTTCACTGGTTGCAGCAGACACATTGTTATTTTTGCATTCCCTGTTCATTACACAATGGCAGATGATGAAATAAAACTAAATTTAGCTGGAGGTTTGAATTACGTAGAAGATTTTGCTTTAGGCTGTTTCACTTTAAAGAAGACTCGGGAACTTCAGAGACAGGAAATGCAGATGGAATCCAGACAATAAGACACTCCCATGTGTTAGCAGAGGGAGGGAGGGACAGAGGGATGGGAGCTTACTCAGCTGTTATTGTAAGTGTGTGGCCCATTTAGTTTTCTTCTCAGCCCTGAGTGGTCATG
>CM052813.1:38709467-38772395 GCA_028533885.1 Nasua narica | reverse complement strand
CCACAGAATGGGAGAAGATATTCGCAAATGACACTACAGACAAAGGTCTGATATCTAAGATCTATAAAGAGCTCCTCAAACTCAACACTCACAAAACAGATAATCACATCAAAAAATGGGCAGAAGACATGAACAGACACTTCTCCAAAGAAAACATACAAATGGCTAACAGACACATGAAAAAATATTCATCATCTTTAGCCATCAGAGAGATTCAAATCAAAACCACACTGAGATACCACCTTCTTTCTTTTTTTGTTTTTGTTTGTTTGTTTTTAAAGATTTTATTTATTTATTTGACAGAGAGAGAGATCACAAGTAGGCAGAGAGGCAGACAGAGAGAGAGAGGGAAGCAGGCTCCCCACTGAGCAGAGAGCCCCATGTGGGGCTCAATCCCAGGACCCTGAGATCATGACCCGAGCCGAAGGCAGAGGCTTTTAACCTCTGAGCCACCCAGGTGCCCCTATTTCTTTTCTTATATATAAACGTTTCTATTTGATAGCTTTCTATTCAAGGGCTGCTTGCCTGCGAAGAAAACGATCCCTTTTTCACTGTACATGGTAACAATATTTTTGTTATCGCTCTTCCTCTTTTTTTCTTTTTTTTTTATGCTCTTCCTCTTTGACTTTGTTTTTTGCCATTCAAATTTATAACTTCTTTCTAGTCATATTTATCAACATTTTCTATAAGAGTTCCTTGGTTTTATATCTTGCTGAGAAAAGTCTTCCTTACTCCAATGTTTTTTAAAAAAAAAATACCCAAGTTTTCTTCTAGATTTTGGTCTTTCTAGCTTCTAATCTGTTCCATATAATGTTATATGGACTATATAATATTGTACCATCCTTGATTTCCTGAAAATAACTCCCTTTGGCCAGTAGACACTATTTTTTATGTACTATTGGACTCTAGTTGCTAATATTTTCCCCCAGATTAAAGTTTTCACCAGTGCCAAATTTCCCCCAAACTTCTCATTTCTTGTGACTGTTTTATCCTGCAAAATTTAGAGTTTTTTCTCTTATTTCTAATTATTCCCAACATGTATTAATTTATTTCTCGTTTTGTCTAATTCTGATTTATAGTGTTTTGTATCATTTCTTAATATTTTAAACTCCATTGATAACGCTCTGTTAAAATTTTGATCTGTTTTGTGTGCATGCATTCCTGGTATATTTTCATTATCTGTATAGCTGTGATTTACTCCTCATTCACTTGTTTCTAATAATAACTTTGTCTGAGTCTCGATCTTAATGCTGTTCTGTTGCTGGATCTTATAGGCGATTGTTTTTCCTGAACTTCTAGAAGTGGTTTGGTAGTTTCTCTAACTTCACAGAGCTCCCTCTTCTGTTGCTTTTGTTGAAGTGCTCAAAAACATGGCGCTTGCTTTCTGAGTGGTCCGTTCCCAGGCCGATTTGGTTTTCTTTCCTTGCCTCTGTTGTTTCTTTCCTGTTCAAATCTTCCCCACCCCCCACCCCCCATCCTGCTCAAATTTGATTCCACTTCTACCAGTTTGTCCTCAGGGGAGGGTCCTTTCCCAAAGGGGAGCTGTGGCCAGCTGGTTTGAAAATTACTTGTATCTTAGACTATTCCAGTGCCTTTCAGAATCTACTGAGAGCCGGCCCTCACACTCACCAGCTATTGATTTGGGCAAAATCCCGTCCAGTTTCAACTCTTGTTCTCAAATCAGCCCGGATGGCCTTCCAGTCAATATGTCTCAGTTATATTAGGGTTCTCGATTGTTTTTCCCTGCTTTCTCCCACACAGAGGGGGCTACCACCCAGGTCCTGTGGCCTTTGGTGGTTGGTCCTCATCTGCTTGCATTCTGAGGTTCATGTCAACCAGCTTTATGTCAAACGGGATTTTGGTTTCTATCTACTAGATAGTAGCTGCGTGTGTTTTTGCATGGGAGCTAAGGGATATTCAAAATTATACTACCACCTCTGCTATCTTTCTGGAATTCTGTGCCCCTATTTTTGGATTGTTTGCTACTTCTTTTCAACCCTCCGTCCTCTTCATTCATTTGAATGAATACCACTGGTATCTTTCCCACTCCCCCAGTTTGGGAGGAAAGATAAACTGCTTCCTCTCCCCTCCATTTGGAAGGCATTGAACCAGCATAGTTCAAGCACGGGTAATTTTGTTTAGAAATACCTCAGACATCACTAATGGATAATCTCTCCTGGGGAGAGCTGATTACATACAGCCAACTAAGAATAAAGAAGAGGAATGGAGGAATATTGGGGAGATATGTTGAGCATACTGTAAAGATCCGGAGACTGGAAACTTACTGATGAGGGGAAACCTGGGGCTCACAGTTGTTCCGAGTTTATAAATCCACATGTACCCGGATACTTCCAGCCTCGACTTCAATTTGTTACAACAGAAGTAATGTCCGTGTACATTAAGCACTTAGAGCAATCACCATAACCCACAGAACTGGTGCAGCTATCTGTAAAATGATGGAGAATTTCTTCAAGAATTTGAATCCACTGCTGTCAGGAAATGAGAGATTTCACATAAATGAGTTCATTCTCCACCACTAAGTTCCCTGGTCTAAAATGTCCATAAATCCCCTATCTGCTCTGTCTCCGTCCATTCTGTACTTCTTCCATTACTTATTGCTTACTGTAGAGAGAGTACGTTTTCCCCCAGAATCTAATCAAGTTATTTCACCTTGCCTAAAACCTGTCCATGGCTTCTATTGCCCTCCGGATTAAAACAACAACAATCCACCAAACTTCTTAGCTAAACCCTGTACTATCTGGCTTCCACACGCCCTCTGGCCTCATCCCAGACCATTCCCTGACCAGGCTCTGCCTGGAAGGTCACATTGGCCTTTGATCAAGTTCTTTGCCCTTGACATACGTCTGCCCACCACAAGGCACATGCAGTCCCATCTGATCTTCCTTTTGATTTCAGCTCCACTGTCACTATCTCAGGGCAATCTTCTCTGACCTCTCCTACTACATATACCCCCATGTCATAGGAAGTCATGGTACTAGGACCCTCGCCTCTGTAACATTGTCACCCTTGCATTTTACTTTTGTGTAATTCTCTGGTTAATTCATTATACAATCCATGAGAGTGAGGATTATAGTCTGTAGCAGCTCAGCTGAGTTCTTTGCACTCAGTGGGGTTTGGTAAATTCGGGTTGAAAGACAATGCAAGGTTTTCTGAAAACTTAAAAGTTATAACTTTAAATATCATATTTATTATAAATTTATTTTGTATTGAAACCTTTAGAAATGTATCATATGCCTTTCTGTCTATATAAGCAGGATACAAGAATCATAATTTGATTTTTACTGATTCTTCTTTTATTAAAAATCAGTTATTATACTCTAGCAAAAAAAAAATAAAAAACAGCCTTAGAAATATTGTGATAGGGCGCCTGGGTGGCTCAGTTGGTTGAGCAACTGCCTCTGGCTCAGGTCATGATCCTGGAGACCCGAGATCGAGTCCCACATCGGGCTCCCAGCCTCACGGGGAGTCCGCTTCTCACTCTGACCTTCTCGCTTCTCATGCTCTCTCTCACTCTCTCTCTTTCTATAATAAATAAATAAATAAAATCTTTAAAAAAAAAAAGAAGAAAGAAATATTGCGATAGAGGGGCACCTGGATGGCTCAGTGGGTTAAAGCCTCTGCCTTTGGCTCAGGTCATGAGCTCAGGGTCCTGGGATCAAGCCCCGCATCGGGCTCTCTGCTCAGCGGGGAGCCTGCTTCCCCCTCTCTGCCTACCTCTCTGCCTGCTTGTGATCTCTCTCTTTCTCTCTGTCAAATAAATAAAATCTTGAAAAAAAAAAGAAATATTGCGATAGAACCGTGTGTTTCAACAGTAACATCCTCTGATTGCTTGACTTCTCCTCCTATTTTCCTTCTAGAGCTCTTTTTAGAGTTGCTATCTGCATGAGAATGGAAAATCAGATGTTTAGATTCATTAGAACTATGTACAATGGTGTATAATTGGAACTGCATAGTTCCCTAGTTAGAACTATGTACTATGTAACTATGCTAAAATAGTTTCATAGTTAGAACTATGAAAAACAGTAACATCCTCTGATTGCTTGACTTTTTCCTCCCATTTTCCTTCTAGAGCTCTTTCTAGAGTTGTTTTGTGCATGAGAATGGAAATCAGATGTTTAGATTCATTAGAACTATGTACAATGGTATGTAATTAGAACTGCTTAGTTCCCTAGTTAGAACTAGGTACTATGATCTACAACTAACTTAAATGACATAGGAAAACTGAAAGGGAGAACTGAAAGTGGGAAATTCCTCTGAAAGAGAGAGGACCAT
Source organism: Nasua narica (assembly GCA_028533885.1). Classification (NCBI taxonomy): domain Eukaryota; kingdom Metazoa; phylum Chordata; class Mammalia; order Carnivora; family Procyonidae; genus Nasua; species Nasua narica. The sequence continues at coordinate 38,768,102 of CM052813.1, read as the reverse complement.
CCTGGGTATATATAGGCCACACTCATGGAAGAAGGGCATTCACACTCCAAACTCTTGAAGCCTCAGCTTCAGCACCTAGACGGTGGCAGGCGAGACTCTTCCTCTTTTCATCATGACCAGCAGGTGCAGCATCCAAGCTGCTCTCCTGGTGTGTTTCTCCACCACGGTTCTTGCCCTGAACTATGACTTGCTTCGATTCCAACTAAGCCTCAGCAGTGTGAAGTGCCAGGAGCTCCTTCTGCAGTTGAATGGAACTTCTAAAGATTGCCTGAAGGACAGGACACACTTCAAGATCCCTGAGGAGCTCGAGAAATCCCAGCGGTTCCAGAAGGAGGACATCGTATTGGTCACCCTTGAGATGTTCCAGAAGACCTCCAATATTTTCAGGAGAAATTTCTCGAGCACAGGATGGAATGAGACCATTGTCGAGAACCTCCTTGCGATAATCCACTGGCAGAAGGACCACCTGGAGGAAATCCTGGAGGAAATCCTGGAGGAGGAAAACTTCACTTGGGACCACAGGACCCTTCTGCACCTGAAGAGGTACTATCTAAGGATCGTGCGGTACCTGAAAGCCAGAGACTACAGCGTCTGTGCCTGGACAATAGTGCAAGCAGAAATCCTCAAGAGCTTTTTCTTCCTTGATAAACTTACAGGTTATCTCTCTAACTGAAGATCTCTCAGCCCTCGCCTCTGGGAATGGACGATGTTGACAAGGATTTGGGGCTTTCTTCAACTCGCAGAGGCTCTGTAAGTGACTGACAGGCGATATGCTGTATTTGAAAGGACAAAGATTTTAACTTTTAAAAATTAATTTATGCATTAAGTTATTTTTCTACTTAAACTTTCCCCCTGGAAAATAAATTTTTTTTTTAATGAAACAGAAGTCAATATAGCAGTTTTAATTTCAAGTTGATTTCTTTAGCACCTTGTTGAAAATTACAGAGCACCTACTAGATGTTCTTTGTAAAATGTGGCTGCAAAATCGTATAGGTTCTGGCCTGTGCTTTCAAGGAACTTAAAATCCAAAGAAGCCGTAAGATGCTAGATGATAAGGAGAGGTGAACCTTTCAGGAGGATAAACCTTTCAGGAGAATAAATAAATAAATAAACCTTTCAGTAGAACCTCAGCCTCTTCGGAATTAAAATGGAAGAGGCAGGCAGGTGGCTCTGGAATTAGGACAAGGGGTTCTACCACTTCTGCCACGTTCCTACTCTGTGCCCTCAGGCTCTCTGACCCTAAACTTAGAATTTGACAGGCTATCAGGGCAACTAGAGGAATATTTCAGCTCTTGTGTTTGCCCTAAACTCACTCCCGTGCTTTGCAGGATGCTCTGCTTGCCCCCTTCTGCAACCCTGCAAAATTTTAAAATATTCATGTGCCCCCATAAGCTAAGGGTGGGAAGTCCCGGTACGCCAGCGTTAAGGAGCAGTCCCTCCATCGTACTCTTCCTGGACGGCTGAAATGTAAGGGTGTCTCTGTGGAGTCGGGGCTCTCTGTCTGCTTCCCGGGCACAAACACCGTAGGGAGAAAGAACTCTGCTTTAGATCTCTGCTCCCTGGCTGGGTTTTTCTCCGCATTTTGTCAGAAAAGCAAGTTTGCTCCTGGTCCCCCGCTGCCCTGTTGATACAGAATTCCATTATCTGCTTTTCCTGATGCTCTGTGTCTCTGAACCACGCACCCCCTAAAGCCAAATCCAAGTCAGGCATAGCAGATAGAGTCATTTCCAGCAAGTGAAAAACCAGGAAGCATGGGGGAAAGAGAAATTCAGGGGGATAGAGAGTGCACTAACTCTTCACAGGGCTTACACTGAGAAAATACAATTTTCCTAGGAGCTCTCCGGGCACCTGGCCAGCACGTACCAATTGGCCAGGTTTCTGTCTTTGTACTGAACCCCTGGGGAATTTAGATTATTATGGCCGTTCCTGTCCTTAGCAGCTGCCACCCAGGCGCCGTACCCCTGTATGTATGTAACTGGAAGTAAGTCCCCCTCACAAGCCCCCCTTAGGTGGGCACAATTACATTATTTCTCTTTTAGGGTTCCGGAAACTAAGTCTCAGTTTTAGGAACTGCCCCAAGGTCACCATAGCTATATGCACGGAGGTTTAAAAAAGTACAAAGGGCCAAATTGTGTAAGACTTTGTTCGTATCGTATCTAAGCATTTTCTCCCAGAGCAGTACGGAAGTCTGAGTTTCCTTTGAGGGATTCAGCCTTGAGGAGAAGAAATGGGTGTAAGTCAGGAGTTTCGGAGAAGACACTATGGTACAGGCCAGACATTGAACTTGGGGCTCCCTCTTCTGACTCAAGGCCGGTAACACACGGACTGTGGAACCAAGAAGTGCTTATGTTCCCTCGTGGATCTCTGCTTTCATCCGAAGACAGTCGAGGTCCTGGTGAAGCAAGAAACCTTCCCTCTCCCCAAAACTCCTCACCCTCCGCTACGCCGCACCCCAGCTCTGCTAAGCCTTCCATAGACATGCTTCCTTTTGCCAGGGATTCATAGACAAGAAGGGCACGGAGAAATGCAGACTAATGGGTCGTGGTTAGAACAGCCGAGAAGTCTCTCTCAGCAATGGGTCCCAACTGCCTTCATCTTCTCCAGGCTGAGGATACTAAAGAAGTCTCAGCAAGAGGCTCTTCTCTGCTCACCGCTAAGTTGACCTAGACACCAAGAGGCTGGAAAATTCTGCTCAGCATGTGCCCTGGGGGCCAGAAGACCAGAGGAAAGACTTCTTCTGGGGAATTATAAATACCCGTGCCACCACTGAGTATGTCAGCCCATCTACGGTATCAAACGTACGTCCATCACCAGGAGAGCTTAAATGATAATTAATATTTAATTCCAATAAGGATGCGGAAGGCTTGCTCGAAAGCACAAGTGCGAGTAGGTGCTTGTGCCAGACAGATAGCAACGTATCCAGAGTGAAGTTACGATTTTAGCGCGCGCCAGAATACCTCAGAGGAGAGCCCTCATTCAGGGAAATACTGATGAGCCTCTTGAGGTTGTGGATATGCTAACCCAGGAGGTCATGCACCACCAATGCTACGTGTGTGTGTGTGTGTGTGTGTGTGAGGAGGAAAAAGGAAAAAAGACCGAGAGAAGCCCATCAGCTGCTCCGGGATGGTCCCCAGAATAAGACGGCAGTGAAGATTTTCCGGTGAGGGCAAAGAAAGGGCTTTTAAGGACAAGGATGTCTCACATGCAAATTGGGTGCTATGATATGAAACCGTCCCCGTCCCCCACCCCCGCCCCTCAGTGGAGATGGCCACCCACACAAATTTCCCATGTGTGTAGGACTCATAGAGGGCATCCAGGTCGGTGTTGGAAATGGTGTGGGGAAATGGGACTGGGTGGCCCGACATCCACTCAGGAACCAGATGAGTGGGGACACAAGGCGGAGCCATGACATGAAGCCACCTTGCGCCTGCCTACCTCCCACCTGAGGAATCCAAGGAATTCTGAGGACTTGGTGCCTCCACAGACAGGGGTTAGGAGGTGGGAAGTTTCTTCTCGAAGGCCCTAGCAAGCATTTGAGTTACATAGAAATACATGAATCCCGCCCCACCTTATGGGCCTGTTGACACAGGGTAACCGCATATGTTTGTATGGAAGTTTTTGCAGTTAACAAAGCTGATATTTAAGCACTTTGGGTGTCAGTAGGCACATTTAGGTACTCGATACATCTGATGCAGGGACTTGTTCATAAAATATTCTTTAAAAAATGAAAAGAGGGGCGCCTGGGTGGCTCAGTTAGTGAAGGGTCCAACTCTTGACTTCGGCTCAGGTCACTTTCCCTTTCCCTTGGCCCTTCTGCCCCTCCCCCCACCCCTGTACTGTTCCTCCTCTCTCTCTCTCTCTCAAATAAAGAAATAAATCTTTAAAAAATGAAAGAATAAGCCACAGATTGGGCAAAAGTGTCTGTACATCACATATCTGATAAAGGACTTGTATCCAGAATGTGTTTTTTAAATAAAAAAAATACTCTCAAAACTCACCAATAAGAAAATAATCAACCCAATGAAAAACGGGTGGTATGTTGGAGTGGATACTACACCAAAAGAGACATGAGTAGCAAATAAGTACACAGAACTACTGAAGCCTTCTTTGTGGATGTGTGTGTGTGTGTGTGTGTGTGTGTGTGTGTGTGTGTGTGTGGCTTAGGCCAGATAATGAATGTGAACTGGGTTTTTTACTACAAAGGCGCCCATTCCACTGTAAGGACCTGCCCTTGCCACTGCCCTTTCTGAGAAAAGTCCACCAGCCATCCTGGCGACTTGTGTATGTGATGCACTTGAGGTCTGCCCAGCAGAGAAGGCAGGGCCATGATCAATATCCACTTCTGTCTTGATTAGTCCGGCTGTGAGGCAGAGAGAGCCCGCAGTTGGTAGTGACGTCAGAAGTGACGTCACCCAGGACCAGACCTTGCCAATTGCAGACCTCTTCTCAACATCTGTTGTACCAATGGTAATGGAACCTCAAAAACTGTTTTATGAATGTATTCTTTTGTTCTTAATGTTAACTGTTGCTTCTCAAACATCAGTTTAATTGTTTAAAATCCTCTAGAATAGTTGGTTGAAAATAATAAACTCTTGAGATTGGACTAGAACTGCCAGCACAGACATATACTCACCTAATTGAGGTGGCACCAAGGTAGTCGCTTAACTTGTGAATTAAATTGGTACATATTCCAGAAACGTGTTTGCTATCAGTTACCACTAAATCAGTGGTAATTTGGCTTCAACTGACTTTCTGTTTCAAAATTCCTGCTTTCCTTTATAATTCCATGTCAGGTGTTCTTAGGAAAACCAAAACACAGTATTTAAATTTTATCTCCTGACAATTAGCCTAGAAATAAGAGAAAAATGGAGCTCACTTTGAAATGGAGTTCACTCTGCCCCTTTCCCCACTCATGTTCTCTCTAAATAAGTAAATAAATAAATAAGCAATCTTAGAAAAAATAAAAGAAATTGTAGTATATCCATATAGTGGACTACTATTCAGCAATAAAAAGGAATGAATGCCCAATGTACTTAACAACATGGATGAATCTTGAATAATTATGCTGAATATAAGAAGACAGATTTTATTTTATTTTTTTATTTTTTAAAAAAAGATTTTATTTATTAATTTGAGAGAGAGAGTGAGCGAGCACGAGCTGGGGGAGGGGTAGAGGGAGTGTGGCCAGGGAAGCAGACTCCCCACCGAGTGCAGGGCTCTATCCCAGGGCCCTGAGATCTTGACCTGAGCCACAGTAGTCAGATGCTTCACCATACTGAGCCACCCAGGTGTCCTTAGTCTTTCATATTTTGAAAGGTTGCTCAGAAGGGGATCAATAGCTTTGCACCTAAAACTCTGAGAAGAGCCCAGGGCATTTATACATTGCATACCCCACCGCGTGCATTGCAAGTTGCAGAATACCAAGTCGAGGGTTCACGGAAATTACTTGGTCTCTCTCTCTTTTTTTAATTGTGATTAAAAAAAACACATGACATAATAACAGAATGCAAGCACAACAATAATAGCCACGTTTCTTAAAGACCTGTGTTCTGCAAGGGACTCTGCTAAGTGTGTTATAAATATACACCATCTTATTTAATTCTCCTGAGAACCCTAGGAGGGAAGTATTAAGAAAACAGGCTCAGTAAGGTTAAGCAACTTACCCAAGTCCACAGTTGGTTACAGAAAGAAAGAAAGAGGGCACCTGAGTGGCTCAGTCCCTCTTTCCACTCTCTCTCTGTCCAGATTAGTAGGAAATGCCCACTTGCTCTCTCGCCCGACTCAACAGAGAATATTTTCGCTTAGGTTTTTTGGAGGCGATTGTCCGTGCCCTGAGTCATAGTTTTCCCTGGCAAAGCTGCATTTCCTCCTCGCCACCGCCGCAATCCTTCCCAGGTGCCAGCAACACAACACTGTATGCAGTTTCCTTTTCAAGTCTGGGACTGGCTTGCTTTCCTTATCTCATAGGAACATTTAAGAACCTGTGTTGTTTAATGGAACACCCAAAAAATTTCTCTTTCCTTTCACTTATTAATTTCTTGGCTCACTCTCTTTTTTTTTTCCTCCAGTGAAAACCCAGAGGTAGGGCAAATAGTTTCAAAGCAGAAAGTGACTGACTAATCCAGAAATGCGTGAATGAGAAGTCTGTGGATTCGAAAGTCCATATATATATATATATATATATATATATATATATATTTTAATTTTTTTTAATTTTTTTTTTTTTTAGTAGGCTCCATGCCCAGCATGGAGCCCAACACAGGGCTTGAACTCACCACCCTGAGATCAAGACCTGAGCTGAGATCAAGTCAGATGCTTAACCGACTGAGCCATTCAGGTGCCCCAAAAGTCCAAATATTTTTCAAAAGCTTCTTACACTCAAGTGGAAAAGGCACAAGACATAGAATCATACAAACCTGAGAGCTAAAGTGGGTTCTGCCACTTTCTAACTGTGCGATCTTGAACAAGATATGTAAATTGGAGATAATCATACTCGAACTCTTGAGGAATAAATGGAATAATAGGATATATGCCTTGTCTATGAAAATGCCCAGTGTTGGGGCGCCTGGGTGGCTCAGTGGGTTAAAGTCTCTGCCTTCGGCTCAGGTCATAATCTCAGGGTCCTGGGATCGAGTCCCGCATCAGGCTCTCTGCTCGGCGGGGAGCCTGCTTCCCCCTCTCCCTCTGCCTGCCTCTCTGCCTACGTGTGATCTCTCTCCCTGTCAAATAAATAAATAAAATCTTAAAAAAAAAATTTAGAGGGGACTGGAAAATAAACTAGAAACCCACCCATCCACTCAACAACCTCTCTTGCCTTTGGAGGCTACCCATCTGTATGTTCCTTCAGCTGAAGTTTCAGGAAGCCTACTCCAGATAGGGCTGCCTATCCTTAGAAGCATGGAAAGACCCCCGAAGCCCTTTCGGGACTGGCCCTTTCTTTGCTCTTCCAGTGTAAGCCGATGTCCAAGCACGAATCAAGATCACTGATACACGAAGCCTCCTACAACCTCACCCCTGAATGCTTTAAATTGAGGGTCAGCTAAATCTCTAAATCTTCTATAGAAAGATAGCCAGGCCTTCAGAGTCAAACTGTCTTCTCATTTCTAGTGAAAAGTTCTGTTTCCTTGGAAGCACATAGCTTTGTCTGTCCGTTGATGCAATTCAACAAACATTTCCTAAATGTGCAGTGCGTACCAGACACCATGCTAAACTCTGAGCTTACCTAGACAAGATTTATAGCTTATACTCAAGAAACTCATTTTCAGGGGCGCCTGGGTGGCTCAGTGGGTTAAAGCCTCTGCCTTCGGCTCAGGTCATGATCTCAGGGTCCTGGGATCGAGCCCCGCATCGGGCTCTCTGCTCAGCGGGGAGCCTGCTTCCCCCTCTCTCTCTGCCTCTCTGTCTACTTGTGATCTCTCTCTCTCTGTCAAATAAATAAATAGAATCTTTAAAAAAAAAAAAAATTCTCTAAAAGCAGGGACCGCACACAACTGGCCGGATACAAGAAATTGGTTGACGAGGTTAACCTCCTCTGTGCGTACACAAGGTAGAAATCCATTTCTGTACAAGCCCAGATACTGCTCCTGTCTGCTTGTATCCCAGCTGCTGTCCCTGGGCATACTTAGAAGGCTTTCTGATTCGGTGGTGGGTATGGCCGAGCTTTCAGCGGACGGGGTAGGGCGTGCGCCCTGCTCGATGGCTCATCCAGCAAGGCCCTGACAGTTCCACTCCGTGTCCCCTCTCCCACGCGCGGATGGCAGACTCTTCATCCTGGTGACACTCGGACGTGGGAGCCGGATGTCGTGGTCCGTGAGGGCTGCCGGAACAGAGTACCACAAACTGAGAGGCTGAGAACAAAAGGAATGTGCCGTCTCACGCTCTGATGGCTAGGAATCTGAAATCGAGGTGTCGGCGGGGCTGGTTCTTCCAGAGAGCTGTGAGGAAGTCTGTCCGCTGTCTCTCTCCTAGCTTCTGGTGGTTTCCTGGAATCTTGGGCATTCCTTGGCTTCTGCTGCATTGCCCTGATCTCCCCCTTCTGCCACACATGGTGCTCTCCCTGTGTGCATGTCTGTGTCCAAATTTCCACCTTTTGTAAAGACAGCAGTCAGATTGGATTAGGGAGCTCATCTTAACTCATTACAGCCGTGGCAAGCCTATTTCCAAATAAGGGCTCACTCTGAGGTATGGGGGGGCTTAGGACTTTGAAATGTGAGGGGGACACAACTCAATACATAACAAAGAGGAAGATGGGATATCCCTTTCTTTTTTCTCCTTGGTTCAACATTGTGCAGGGTGAGGAAAACGTGATTGGCTCTTCTGTCTTTTGCCCTAAAAGAGAATCCCCTTTTTCTACGCAGCCCCAGAGCTGAGGCACAGACTTCTTCTTTCCTTGAAACATTCCTGTGAGGTGAAAGTGAAAACCGGTCAGCTAAAATGCCACCGACATTTTCGCAGGCTGTTAAAATCATCCTTTTCATTTTATTTGCTGTAAACTTCATAAATAGTTTGGAGGACAAGAAGATATTTGGTGAATTAGCTTTAGGCCAAGGTCTCTGTTGGGTGTGTGTATATCTTTGCCACTGTTGAGGAAGGGGAACCACATGGAGGGAGGGGGGAAAACTTAACATTAGCTTCTTCACCTCTAGGCTGCAGCTTGAGCTCTCCTAAAATCCACCGTAGCTGAATCCCAAAGATTTATTTTCTACTCCATACCCCACCCCTGAAACAGTAAATGTGGTCTGCATGAGAGATTCACTTCCTATTTACTTAGCTTTGTTCTTGCTTCTTATGGCCTAATAATATTGGGTTTATTAATGGGCCACATTCTAATACTTCCTGAGCCACATTCTAATACTTTCCGTGATGATCAACGAAGATTTCATTCTTAAACCGGTTTATCCTAAACCCTTGGTTTCACCCAGGCTCTGTTGGCTTTGGGAGGTCTGTAAAAATATAAATGTCTAACCATAGAATATTAATTAAATAAATTATGCTGCAGCCTCAAAAGGAAATACTAGATTGCCATTAAAAATGATCATGCTAACATTGGGGAGGGTATATGCTATGGCAAATGCTGTGAAATGTAAGCCTGATGATTCACAGACATGTACCCTGGGGCAAAAAATACATTATATGTTAATTAAAAAAATGATCATGCTATACCAGCAAATAACCCTGGGTCAATAAGCAAACTGCCTATGTGCTCCTATTTATGTAGGCAAACTACTGGTTCCCAGAGAAAAGTGTTTTCGTGTGATGCCTTTTTGAAAAATGAAAGAAGCCCTTCAAATGGATTACTGAAATGTTTCCTTTTTAACATATAAGAGCATTTACACATGATTTCCAGTTTATTTTATATGTGCTGGATACGAGCATTTCAGCTCACAAAACAAAACAAAACAAAAAAACATGTTAGCCAATAAGAAGAGGTTCAATATTGGGGAAAGATTTTTTTTTTTTGAGTTAAATTAATTTTAAAGCCGTTTGAATACACCCTGAGGGATATTAAATCAAGTTAAGAGTCTGAATGATCCTAGTGCACTGAGTAATTTCCATCACTTGGACATGCTAGGCAGACGAACTTAGGCGTTCCATAGTGACTCACCTGGCTATAAATTCACAAGTGTCATGTGTTAACATATTTAGAATGATTAAATAGATTACAAGGTGAATTTAAATAAAATGTAATAGCCAAAAAAAGGATTATGCTACATCTGTATGCCTTAACTTCAATTATTCCACAGCCAACACACTGTTAAGTGACAGATACATTTTAAAACAACATACAGGAGTGCCTGGGTGGCTCAGTGGGTTAAAGCCTCTGCCTTCAGCTCAGGTCATGGTCTCAGGGTTCTGGGATCAAGCCCCGCATCGGGCTCTCTGCTCTGCAGGGAGCCTGCTTCCCCCCCACCTCCCCACCCCTCCGCCTGCCTCTCTGCCTACTTGTGATCTCTCTCTCTGTCTGTCTCAAATAAGTAAATAAATAATCTTTTAAAAAAATAAAAAATAAGACAACATACATACTATAATCCCATTTTTGTGAGAAAATATGTATACACATGCATACAGTAAAGCTTGGAGTTATGTCAATCATAAATTCTAAATGAAATAGTAAAGTGAGCAACTCTAAGGGACAAATTTGCGGATGGGTTTGTTTTCTTTTTTGTACTTTCCCTGAATATTTAGTTTAGCGCATTCAGGAGCAGGTAATGGCTTTTCTTGATCATTTAATATAAAGTGATCTTAATTTTGAAACATGAAATACGTTGTATTCAGACTGATCTCAACCCTAATGAGTCATTTGCCTTAGTCGTACCTTGACAGTCCATAGGCTACGCTGTGACAAGAAGTGACTTATGAGAATAAGTTCCACTTGGTACCGTTATAAGCCCCAGTTTAGTTTCTGAGAATCACATAATGATATTATTTTTACCTTTGATGTAATTTTAAAATGTAATTACCCAGTCATAAACTTTTATCATTAAACGAAAATCCACTAGTCTGGGATTTAGGAGGCTTGACTATCTTTCTCTTCTCAGATACTAGCTAGTGGGAAAATCTCTCTCCAGGACTTCGTAGAGCCCCGTGGAGATTTCAGAAGCTTGAGCCAATGTGAGTTTAGTTCTGTCTCTCAAAGATCTCCAGTTTTCCCTGATATCCATCTCTTTTAGGATTATAATCAAATAGAAAGAACTTTTCCTGGCAGTTTCACTGGACCTGAAGCAAAAGGTCTGGATTGGACTCTTTATCTATTTTTGAATTTATATTTGAAGTCTTATATTTAGAAGGCGATACCTATAAATTGTGTGACAGGCAAATTCCTTCACCTTTCAGGGGTTCAGCTTCATTGCTTTAAAAACGAGCAAATAAAATGATCTAGCTCTTTAAGATTTAAGACATGAGATATCACATCTAAATCCCCGGCACAATTCTTGGTATGTAGGACGTGCTAGACAAAGGTTAGCTCTTGTCATTGGCTTCATCGGTTACATACCTCTACTCAAACAGAGATTAAATCCTAGGAAAAAACAAAGTTTTCCTCAGCATACGTTTTGATCAGCCTACATCTCCATGTCCATTTTGTTAACCACAAATGGACTTTCGTGTTAATGACACGCAGGAATGAAGGAGTTGAGGAAAAAAAGAGAAATGATGCTACATCAGAATTTCCAGGGTACTGTCGAAGGAATTCTTAATTTGTAAGAACTCGAGAATCCTCTTTTCTTATCATTAGTGAAAACAGTTTGTCCCAAAGTGTTTACCAGCAACCACAACTTAGAATGTTCTACTGAAATCAGCTCATTTCATAAAGGTTGTCAAACAATGATTTGAGGAAAGCGTTTATTTCCCTAGATTCTTTTTCCATTTCCATTCACAAGTCTTCCTCAAAAAATTGTATCTCCACAGTTTTAACACTCGGGCTCATACAAAGATGGCCTGTGACTTTAGATAAACATTTGCTTGCTTCCTTTCCTTTCCTTTCCTCTTTCTTTCTTTCTTTCTTTCTTTCTTTCTTTCTTTCTTTCTTTCTTCTTTCTTTCTTTCATTTTTTTTACAAGCGGCACTGGAAAGTACTCTTGTAATTGAACTCCCAAATTCTGAATTTCAAATGGAGAGCAGGGGATTTACCAAATATGTGATGAAGAATCATGTTTTCATGTCCCTTCATTTTGGCAGGAACTCCTGTTTCAATTGAAAACATTCCCTTACCATTACAGAAACCCAGAGGGCAATCATGAATTAAGAGCTGGAAAATAAAACTGAGAGAAAAGACTGGAATAACATGTGGTTGTCATTTTCCAGGCCACAGAGGGGGGAAGTGGTTTTCCAGGGCTAGCTAAGCGAAGGCTAGCCCGAGTACCACATTCATATGGAGGGCAGACAGTAAAAATACAAAGAGATGGGGGTTCGCCTTTTTCTTTCATGGGGAAGCAGGTGTTGGCTTGACCTCCAGGTAGGGCTGCTTAGTTGAGATCTTGGTGTCATTTTAAATGTGAGGTAAATTCTCTCTATTTATATTGGTGGCCTTTCACGACCGCTCTGAACGATAGGGTATCTTACTCAATCTGGCTTCCCTTCCATAAAGATAAAATTTCAGTGGGTTGTGGGACTTCCCCAAGACGACAGTTAGAAGTTTGACTGGAAATCACTATCTCTGACTTTTCAGTCATTCCAATTATTCTATCTATGCCTAAGAAGATGGAGGGAGGGAAGAAAAGGAAGGAGGGAAAGAAGGAAGGAAGGAAGGAAGGAAGGAAGGAAGGAAGGAAGGAAGGAAGGAAGGAAGGAAGGAAAAGTGGTGTTTTTGTTTCAAAAATATATTTGCAATACCAGGTTGTAAAAGCAGTATTAACTTGTAGAAATCACTACATCATTCTTCTAGCCTCTTTTATAGCTTGTGATCACCTGTCACATTTAATCTCTGTTCATCCACCCCAGACTTAGATCCTGCTTTATCTACACTCAAGCAAACAAGACACATACCTAAGATATTATAATATTTATATGGGGGTGACAATTCATCGTCCCCCCATCTCATGCAGACATCGCTAGTGATGACAGGACCCTTTTCACCCCACCCAGAAGAAGCCTCAGAATCCTCCTCACTCTGGAAGCCTAACAACAATTGATTTGAGAGGGGAACGCTTTGTCATCTCCAATTTAGAGCACAGTCCCCAGTCTAGTAGCTTCTTCTCGGGATAACATTGCCTCTGCTACTGATGTAGTCTGTGGTTCATTTAATCCTTCTGAAATTCACTTTCTTCACCCACGAAATGAGTCTCCTATCATTACCCCACATTGAGTCTGTAATAAGATAATGTATATGAAAACACTATGAATAACTGTTATTACCTTTTTTTTTAAATGTTGGAAATACTTTTTTTTTTTTTAAGATTTTATTTATTTATTTGAGATAGGGACAGTGAGAGAGAGCATGAGAGGGGAGAAGGTCAGAGGGAGAAGCAGACTCCCCGTGGAGCTGGGAGCCCGATGTGGGACTCGATCCCGGGACTCGATCCCAGGACTCCGGGATCATGACCTGAGCTGAAGGCAGTGGCTTAACCAACTGAGCCACCCAGGCGCCCACTGTTATTACCTTCAATGTTATACAAGGGTTTGTTTTACTCCACTCATTTTAATTGTTCCCCTCATAATTAGCTTTCTCCCTCAGAAAACTCTGGCCCGCCTTACCCAAAGTAGCACAGCGTCTGCGCATAATTGATTCCCCACAAACATTAGCCGCTCCCCCTGCCCCCACCCCGATGCCTGTTACTGACTCACTCCTGGTCATTCATCAACTACGAGTGTTCCCAGTGGTTTCACACCACCATCTGCCCCCGTTCAATAAACTGCAAAGCATACTGTCCCAGAGGATTTAAAAACAATATCTTCACTGGTTTCACTAGTCTGCAGCATTCTCTCCCAGAGAGGGAAAACTCTGGAAAGAAGTCTGTCGGCGGCAGGGCTATCCAGGCCTTACCCTCCCTAAGAGGAGGATCACAGTGCTGTTGTTCCGGTGGCGATGGCGACAAACACGTTTCCTACGTGCCAGTCATTGATCATTAATCTTTCTAACAATCACATGTGATGATATTATCATCTTCACTTTGGAGATCAGGAAATTGTCACAGAGAGGTCAAACAACTTTCCAAGGCCAGGCAACTATTAAGTTGATGTATTAGTGTTCTCCCGAGAAACAGAACCAATAGGAAAGAGAGATGTAGCTAGAGACGAGATGTATTATAGGATTGGCTCACACAATTATGGAAGCTAGCAAGTCCCATGATCTGCCATCTACAAGCCAGAGAACCAGGAAAGCTGGCGATGTCGTTCAGTCTGAGTCAAAAAGCCTGTGAATGGGAGTGGGGAAGGGTGGAGGGATGCCGATGGGGTAGTGAATCTGACTTGGAATAAAGAACTATTTCCTCGGGATCTGGGACTATTTACAAGACCACGAGTGTAGCAAGTGTGCCTGGGAGGTCATCCGTGTAGGGATGCGAAGGTGTTTTCTGTTCCTTGAGCAGCTTACCACAAGGCATCAGGACCAAAAAGTAGGTCACTTACATAAGTAACTAGTTCGGAGCTGATTGCCAGTATCATTTTAGATGTCACCTCAAACTACTGGGATATTTCTAAGCAACTCTTTGTTTCTTCTTTTTGTGACTTAGGGTAATATTGTCAGTCAATTTTCTGGATTGATACAATTATTCTTGGGGCGCCTGGGTGGCTCAGTCGGTTGAGCGTCCAACTCTTGATTTTCCCTCAGTGGTGATCTCAGGGTCGTGGGATCAAGCCCCGTGTGGGACTCCATGCTCAGTATAGAGTCTGCTTGAGATTCTCCCTCTCCGTCTCACTCTGCTCCTCCCCCAGCTTGTGTATGCACTCTCTCTCAATAAATGACATCTTTTAAAAAATATTATCATTTTTTTTAAGATTTTATTTATTCATTTGACATAGAGAGAGAGATCACAAGCAGGCAGAAAGTCAGGCAGAGAGAGAGAGGGAGAAGCAGGCTCCCGGCTGAGCAGAGAGCCCGATGCGGGGCTCGATCCCAGGACCCTGAGTCATGACCCGAGCCGAAGGCAAAGGCTTTAACCCACTGAGCCACCCAGGCACCCCAAAAATATTATCATCTTTTAAAATATACTCTGACATCGTGAGGATTGTATCCACCAGACCTTCAGCAATATCCAAACAGCACTATTGTGTATATTTTCCCATAGACACACAAAGAGCAGGTCCAACCAGCAGGATAAGCCCTCTTAGAGGCTGATGTACATCAGGGAGCCAAGCTTACGCAGCCCTGCCTGCTCTCCTGCCACAGGGCAGATGGCAACAATTCAGGGTTGTGCTTTACTGAGATCACAGACATCTTGAAGATGAATTCACTCACATTTGGGTGTAGCTGTCCAATCACCAAAGTCAAATATGTTAAATGTCTGATCACCAAAGATCTTCACCACAGTATGTTTTGGGAAGAAGAGCTAACAGTTTGCCTATCAGAATAT
Source organism: Nasua narica (assembly GCA_028533885.1). Classification (NCBI taxonomy): domain Eukaryota; kingdom Metazoa; phylum Chordata; class Mammalia; order Carnivora; family Procyonidae; genus Nasua; species Nasua narica. Next base: position 38,753,094 of record CM052813.1, on the reverse strand, counting down.
TTCTGATGACTTAAAGGAGTTTTTTTAAAGATTTTATTTTATTTATTTGACAGAGATCACAAGTAGGCAGAGACGCAGGCAGAGAGAGAGGAGGAAGCAGGCTCCCTGCTGAGCAGAGAGCCCGATGTGAGGCTCGATCCCAGGACCTTGAGATCATGACCTGAGCTGAAGGCAGAGGCTTAACCCACTGAGCCACTCAGGTGCCCCCTTAAAGGAATTTTTGAACACATTTGCTGAGAGAGAAAGAACCTTAGTTCAGGAAGAGCAGAGATGAGAATCTGAGGACCCCTCTCCTCTCAATATAGCATCCTATCTCCATTTCTTCAATAAATTTAATCACTTATTCTCCACAGCACTCTTCCTCTGGGTCTTTAAATGTGCACAGTCTCCCAAATGTGGAGAAAAACTTCCCTTGGTAGTAATATCCATGATTTTCCTGGAATAGGATTCTTTACCATCCCCAAGGAGTTGTTATGGGATTACCTGCCAATTTTCTTAATGAGAGCTATTTCTAGTAACATCGAACTCCATTTCACAAGTAGCTCCTCCTCTCCTGGCATCATGCCAGGTTGGGGGTAGTAGGGTGGGGAGCCAGTGCAAAGATTCCTGGGTTCAGAAAGCTCAAAGTATGGAGAAGAGGCAGACACACAAATCACTCTAGATTATGGCGAAAAGCCTGAAGTGAGAAAGAAGACCCAAAGAGGGGGAAAGAGATAGGACAGAGGCAGAGGCCATCAGTGGGCCACAGAGGGTTTCAAGAGCAGGAAGTGGTGGGGCACCTGGGTGGCTCAGATGGTTAAGTGTCTGCCTTCAGCTGAGGTCATGATCTCCAGGTCCTGGGATGGAGCCCCACGTCCGGCTCCCAGCTCATCGGGGAGTCTGCTTCTGCCTCTCCCCCTGCCTGTGCTCTCTCTGTCTCTGTCTCTGTATCTCTCTCAAATGAATAAATTAAAAAAAAATAAAAAGAGCAGGAAGTGGTTAACAGCCTCAAGGAAAGGAGAAAGCCCAGGAAGATAGGGTCTGAAAGGCAGGCCAAGTTGACTGTGAATGGAAGGGGAGAGATAAGCCAACAGCTGGAGCAAAAGCACTGTCAAGGGAGAGGAGTCTATTCGCTGGGTCTTTATGTGCCTTGAGGGTGATAGATTCAATTTCTTTAATATGACAGCTGCCCCGGAAAATGTGATGGTGATGGATGGATATCCGAAGAGCTCCAGATGTAATTAAATTAAGTTGGAGGGGAAAACCCAGCCTCTGAAACGCAGGCTGGGATTTTAGATTAGTGTAAAGACTAGCCAGCATTCTGTTTGTTTAGTAAATACCACTTTCTAGAATTCTGAAGCCCATTTTTGAAAATTCAGTGTCTAAAAAGCAATTTTTTTTTTCTGTAAAGGCAGTTTTCGATCCCCTGAGTTGGCCTGCGTTGAAATCTTAAGTTTACGGCATGCTGGCCATGTTAATCCTGGGTAAGTTACTTAAATTATCTGTATTTCTGTTTCCCCATCTGTAAAATGGAGATATTAATATTATACCCCTCATAGCTTTGCTGAGAAGCAAGTGAATTAATTCACATTATGCGTTCGGGATAGAGACTAGCAACTCAACCGTCAATATATGTGGCTACCCTCGTGATTATTACGCTCACTAATATCATGATTTGGTCTTGTTTGGGTCATGGTTCTCATAAACATAAGGCAGCTTCTTTTCTTCATTTTACACATGAAGCAAAATGACTGCATGCGAGTAAACGATTTGCTTTGAATTTGTTCGAACTCAGCCAGAATTAGGACAAAGCTCCCAAACCTTCACTCATACACACCTTAGTCTCTGTTTAATATGAGCAGATTATGATACCAAAGGCATCGCAGTTGCAAGACAGCCTGAAATTATTTTATACATAAGAACTGAAGTAAATGTGTGTGTGTGTGCATGTGTGTGCGTATGTGCATAGGTTCGAGTCTTCCATGCATCACCCTTGCACTGGGGTCACGAGGTCCGTAGAAATTGAATAAAATCTAACTATTCTATAGCAAAAAACAATAACAGTAAAAGAAATTAAAAGGAAGAAATACTGAAATGTAAAGAAACATCCAACCTGATGGCATTCACGGTCAGCCCTACACTCCATGGACCTTGAGAGAGCTAGGATAACAGTAGGAAAAAAACCACCAAACAGCACCAAGGTTTTATGCAAGAAACACACCAGTGAAGCCACTGTCCTGATTTCCCATTTATAAAAGGGTCACAACACGCTTATCCGGCCTTGAAATGCCTGCCCTCAGCCCCTTGCTTGGCACAAAGTTGGCCTGTGACACGTCAGTTTGTTGAATTGAATGGAAAGTAAAGTTGAAGAGGTGAAAGTAATCTAACCTGCCTTTTGAAGGTTGGCAGGAGTGTTGTAACTCTCACAATTCAGAAAGCAAGTGGAAACATTCAGCAGATTCAGAATCTGTAGCAATGGAGGAGATCACTCTAAACAAGAGAGAAAAACAAACACCAGTTCTATTAAGTATTGGGAGACACCAAATAATCGCAATTTGAGGAGTAGATTTCTCTTCCACGCTGTCCATAAACTAAAATAAGACAGAAACAACTTCAGTTTCTCAAGATCAGCTGCAAAGCAAAAAGGAGGGGAGAATGAAGAGGGAAAGGAACAACAACTCGCATGGGGGTAGGGACTAAACAAAATATGGTAGTGGTTCCTTCATTCATTCATCCATGCCAGCTCCCCCTAATTCCAAGAGCTCTTAAAGGTGTCAATGTAGACAGCATGAGATAACAAGTTTTACCTATAATCGCAGCTAAGTTTTTGGTAAAGGGTTACATTGTATTTAAAGTTTGATTTTAAAAGTCAGGAAAGTAGGTATTATATTTTATGACAATTTATATCAAAAATCTACTTTCTTTTTAGATTCCTGTGATGGAAGATTAAGTCGTTAGTAATGTAGAAAACTAGCCTATATAACTGATTCTGATTCTGCTTATGATGGAATCATTAGTATCCCCACCACAAATAATCAGTAACTCGACAAAAGGCATCAATCAACTGTTCTCAGCAGTGGACATTTTCTTGATATCGACCCAGTGAATAAAGTTTAGGAAGTGGTCTGGGGTGCCTGGGTGTCTCAGTCGGTTAAGTGTCTGCCTTCGGCTCAGGTCCCAGAGTCCTGGGATCCCAGGGTCCCAGGATCAAGTCTCACATGGGGCTCTCTGCTCAATGGGGAGCCTGCTTCTCTCTCTCTCTCTCTCTCTCTCTCTCTCACTCTCTCTCTCACTCTCTCTGCCTGCTTCTCCCCAACCCCCACCGTGCTTGTGCTCTCTCTGTGAAATAAATAAATAAAATCTTAAAAAAAAAAAAAAGAGTGGCCATTTCAGTGTGGTCATGCTAGGCTAATAAATCTTATAAATTAACAGACTAAACCCCAATGCCGGGTTAGCCTTAGCAACAATGTTTCATAGAAGTTTTCTTTATCTTCCCTTGACCCTGGAATCTAATGGGCTAATAATGCAATTTAGCCATTTTGTCTTCCCCTCCTGCTGTACCCTAGGGAGACCCAATCCTTGCCTGCTACCCTCGGTACCCTTAGCTGGAGACGAGGAAATCAGACCTTCCTGCCTGCACAGTAGGCCAACAAACACACATGGCCCATGACAGCTCTCTGCTTCCGCTTCCTGCTTCTGTCCAGCCAGTCCTTATTTCGGGAACCGAACATTTCATATCTGGCTTTAGCTTTGGCTTTTTGACCTGGCCCCTCATAGACCCTCTCCACTTCTTTCTTTCTTTTTTTTTTTCCCCTCTCCACTTCTGAATCTGCCTCTGCTTCTCCACAATAGCCCTCACCTCACCTACCCTCTGATTCTCTCTGACTCCTTCCCAATACTGAACAGGTGCTGAACATTCTTGCTGGAGGTCTAGCTCCTGAATTTCATCTAAGATAACTCCTTTGTCTACCATAGCTGATCCCTCTCCAGCCATCACAACAACCGCAATCCATCCCCCCCCCCCCCCCACACATACACACACGTGTTCCATCTTCCACAGGCTTCTACCAAATTTGACAGACAGACCCAGGGTTCTACCTTTCAATTGCTGGACCAAGTCATCTGCTGGGCTTGCAGACCCTGGTCTCATCCTTCCCAGAAGCTTGACCGCAATCTCAGTTGATCCTCACGTGGGAAGTAGGCTAGCGTCTGCCCTATGACTTTCATTCTAGAAACAAAGTTGCTGAGGTTCAGAGAGGTATTATTACTTGTCCATAATCACACAGAAGTAAAATCTAGACTTGAGCCCTGGTCCTCCAACCGAACATTCCTTGCTTCCTGAAACTGTTTCTTTCCATTTCTGAGCATGGTTAAAATAAAAATGGCCATTTTAAAACACCTTGAGGTTACAGACCAGGTCTTTTTGTCTTTAAATTCATTCTGTCTGGGACACCTGGGTGGCTCAGTGGGTTAAGCCACTGCCTCCAGTTCAGGTCGTGATCCCAGGGTCCTGGGATCAAGTCCCACATCGGGCTCCTTGCTCAGTGGGGAGCCTGCTTCTCCCTCTGCCTCTGGCTGCCACTCTGCCTGCTTGTACTCTCTCTCTGATAAATAAATAAAATCTTAAAAAAAAATCATTCTGTCTCCCAAACATCTAATAAGGGCCCACTAAGCACAAGGTCATGCACAATATTTTTGATAAATAAACAATAATTCTGGGAAAAGTATACACAAACAACAGAATGAAAATATAAAACCAGGTGCACCTGGGTGGCTCAGTGGGTTAAAGCCTCTGCCTTCGGCTCAGGTCATGATCTCAGGGTCCTGGGATCGAGCCCTGCATCGGGTTCTCAGCTCAGCAGGGAGCCTGCTTCCCCCTCTCTCTCTGCCTGCCTCTCTGTCTACTTGTGGTCTCTCTCTCTCTCTGTCAAATAAACAAAATATTAAAAATATATATATAAAAGCAATGCGTGAATGAGGAAGTAGGAATATTAACATCACTTAGAGCTGATGGCTTTTCAAGAAACAGCTTTTACAGAAAATGCATACTTGAGATATGGAATAAATCATGGGGTTATAGAATATTAGAACCAGATCATAAAGATCTTTATGATCTTTTCATCTAATTCGCTTTAAATGACAGAATGGTCAATATTGAGAAGGCAATAGTAAGTAAAGCAAGCTGAGGTGTAAGCCCTTTTTCTTTATCAGAAACCGATTATGCAAGGAAGGAATCTTTCCATCATTTTTCTGTTGGGTTCAGCATTACTTACCACTGCTCAGCTATATATGCACAATCTGAACTACCTTCATCTATTTAAACAGCCAGTAAAATTCAATAGCTTTTTAGATAAGTTCATGTTTAAGTGTTTAGATTGTTTAACTTTATCCCTTTTGTTTTGTACTTTCCTTAGTCAAAAAGTGATTACAGAAGACATTGCAGGTTTTGCTTCTCGACTCTCTGTCTATCATACAAACCACAAAGTCTTAAATTCTTAAAGCCCAACTTATTTATAAAATCTCTTACCTCAGAACACCAAAAAGCAACCGGGCCTTTAAAAGTGATTTAAATGCTAATGAGTATAATTTTATTTAATGAGATCGATATAAAAGTTATCTTTTTGAAACTGTTTCTATCTGCAACCCAAATAATGTTTTCATCGTTGCAAAATTAAACCTTATCTCAAAAATTATCATATTAAGTTGGTTTGCTGTGGGTCACTCCTCTAGTTTATAAAGCGAATTGATCTAAGAAAAGCAATTTTCAGTAATCATAGATAATGGCATGGAGCAAGAATATATAGAAATGAAAACTGTGTGTGAATTTAAATAAAACCTTAACTGTAAATAACAGGGATAATAGTTTTGAAATATACTAATGTGATTTTCTCGTTTGCATTTCTTTGTCGGTGACCTTCCTCATAGCCTGTCAGAGGCATCGCTTTGCCTCGCGAGATGTGGTTTGGTTGTAGTGAGACTGCCAAGGGATAGAAGGAGTCTCAGCGTTTATCTATCAAAGTGGCCTTTCCAGGTCCTAGTGAAGCAATGGTTTTGAGAGTCATGCTTTGTCAGGAGGAAAAAGCATTTCTAAATTCCCCAAAGACTCCTTTCATGATAGCAAAACTTGGAGAGGTATGGATTGAGTTTTACAATAAGTCACAGTTGGGGAGAGAGGGAACTTAGTATAGGACAGTAAGTGAATACACACCTGCCTAGGGAATTAGTGGGGAGGTTTCTAGGATGGGAGGAATTAGAGATTCTTTAAAAAGCAAGCTATAGGAAAATATTTATTTAAAAAAAGTCCATTTCTTTCTCCCCTCCTCCACCTGGAAACCAAACCACCAAGCAGGGCAGGGACTTGGAAAGGACGAGAGGTGTCTGAGTTGCAAAATTTAAGGAGGTGCTCCCTTTCAGGCAGGCAATGCTGAGAGGGTGAACCTGCTAAAATTCTGCACCCTAAGCGCTTGTTAGCCTCCTTTAGTCCCAGCCCTGCTACAAAGATGGTTGTAGAAACATCCTGAGCGACGCGGAAGAATCAGGGCCAGAGGCTTAGTTTCCTACTTTCTCAGGCAGATGCTGCCAGACCTGTGGGCTTTGAAAGTAGCATCACCTTAGGCACAGTGCCATGTCCAGCATGATTTGGAAAAGACAGGGAGGCGCCTGCAGAGAGAGCCTGAAATTATGTGACTGATTGCTCACAGCTTATTCCACATGACTCTCATGAAAATTAATAAAAGGAAATCTCAATTAGAATGGAGTTGGGAGGCTTGCACTGGAGCTCTCATGCCATACCACTTGCAAACCCAAAGGAGGAGACGTATCTTGCAGGTGGAGGTATTGCTTTACTATCCCAGCTGGAGGAGGAAGGGCTGTCCTCTGCCCTGGCAACGGCCCAGCCAATGAGAGACAGTCACAACTCAGCCAATGAAAAGCCACTATACTTTGAACTCCCAGTTTACTCCAATGGGCTTTTTGTTTATAGCGGCCTTCCCAAGTACCCCTTTCCTCTATTAAAAGAGCCTTCCCTTCCTTTATTGGGGCATTTCCCTGTGGATTTGCTGTAGCTTGTTTTTCCTGGCTTGCAATTCTCTGCCATTTCCTCCCCCCCCAAACTCACTTTTGCGGGTAAAATAACTGGCAGTTTTATTTTCTGAGGTTAACATTACTCGGCATTAGGAAGTGGGATGCGGAGTAGACCCCCAACGACTGTGAGGCTCGTGAGCAAACAGGTGCGGGTACCCGCAGAACCCTTTGGGCTCACTGCTTTCTCTCCCACCCTGGCGTCTGAGGGTAAGTTTTCTCCTGGATTTCGGGCGGCTCGCCTTCCAGGCCTTGTTTGGGACGTGTTTTAAGGCCTCGGGTTTTCTTTCTCTGAGGATCCTCATTTGGCCTTTAGTTTGACTCCTTTTCGGAACTGGACCATTTCTGTCGTGGCTACTGGCCTTTGGTCCAGCTTGTTTGGAATCATATTGTTCCTGTGGGAACTGGATCAGTCTGTGGTCTGATTCCTTCTGGAACCAGGCTGTTCCTGCTGCAACTCCCCCGTTTGGGAGCTTTTCTCTTTGCCTAGAGAAAAGCTCTAAGAAATGAGATTCCAGGCCTCAAAATACTTTGAGGGTGCCCCCCCCCCCCCCCGTTCCCCCAACTGGAACTCTGGCCAGTTTTATGTTTAAAAGCTATGGCTCCTTAGTGTGTGTATTTATAACCAAGTGGACCTGTTTAACCAGTAATTTAGAACTTCATTGGCCATTAAGGGGAATGTTTATCTCCCCAAACTTGTTTTACTCAACATTAGATTAGAAAGCCATGGCTCCAAAACAACTCAAAACCTGAATGGGATGCCTATTTCAAATGGTACCTTGAGGCTTCCAGGTGTTTTGAGGATTCTAAGTTTGCTTCTGCGAAATACTGTTCCTAAATTCACTGAGGCAAACAACTGAAAGGAGTCAAGTGGTTTCTGATGACTTATTCCCCTCTCTCATTTTCTTTGTCTCCAGACAGGTGGCAGCCCCCTTGTGCTCAGGTGTTGTCCGCTCCCCCCACCCACTCCCGCCACCCCCGCCATTTTCCTCTCTTTACCAAACTTCCCATTTCTTGTTTCTCTGTCCACTTGCTCCTCTCCTGAACCTATGAAACCTGCGTCTTTAAAATTAAGTCGCTGAGGATCTAAACAAAACTCATGGGTTTATTTTTAAGATTTTATTTGTTTATTTGACAGTGATCACAAGTAGGCAGAGAGGCAGGCAGAGAGAGTGGGAAGCAGGCTCCTTGCTGAGCAGAGAGCCCAATGTGGGGCTCGATCCCAGGACCCTGAGATCATGACCTGAGCCGAAGGCAGAGGCTTTAACCCACTGAGCCACCCAGGCTGAGCTCCTAAAGGATGAGCTCCATAGTTTTTTATGTTATCTGGACTAAGGCTGAATTGTGATCTGTAGTTACTGAGTTTCCTAAAATGACTGACAACGCCCTTAAGTTTGCTGAAGAATTTAATCTAGTTATTTAAATTTACCAACCTGGTTTCTCAAATTGACATCAGTTAGTCCACATGATTGTTGATGAGGAGCCGACCAAACATTGGATGAAATTAGCCAGAAGGGAACATTCTGAAGGAAATTTAGAGAAACAAACTCCTAACATTTTCTCTCTTTGCTCTTTTTTATAAGTAATCTCTATACCCAATGTGGGGCTGGAACTCATGACCCTGAGATCAGGAGTCGCATGCTCTACTGACTGAGCCAGCCAGATCAGATGCCTCCAAACCCCTAACTTTTAAAAAGATTTTTAATTTGTTTTTATTTTTTAATAAATTTGTTAGGAGTCAATGCTTTACAGACTGAGCCACGCAGGTGCCTCACCAAACCCCTAACTTTTGACAAGACGCTGTAGCACTGGCTGGAAAGCTCCCCTAAGCAATTACAGTAGCTATCCCCATGCCTGCCGATTAGAGCCAAATTCACACAAGAACCTCATGAATTTGTTCATGACCGTTAAAGTCAACTCCAAATTGCCTTTTGAGAATTTTCTGATCTTTAGATGTTGGGTCCATCCAGATAGCATTTAACTCTGTTTATTAACGGGTTGAACCCAGATGTTCGTCTTTTAGCTAGGACCAGCTGAAACTGCTCCTTCAGAATTAGTTAATTTGGCAAGCCAGCTCACTTGTGTCCTACATGAGTCACCTAAAAGAGAGACTGCTACGGGCACCTGGGTGGTTCAGTCTGTTAAGCATTGACTTGATTTCGGCTCAGGTCGTGATCTTGGGGTTGTGAGATCGAGCCGCACGTCCAGCTCCATGCTGGACTTGGAGCCTGCTTAAGATCCTGTCTCTGTCTCTGTCTCTGTCTCTCTCTCTGTCTCTGTCTCTCTCTCTCTCTCTCTCTCTCTCTCAACAGAAACCGAAAAAAACCCCACAACCACCACAACAGTGCAAAACAGAAAACTCACTAAAGTTCTCAATTTTCAATTCCACCTTAAAGCCAAAATCTCTGTTTCTGCTGTTATTGCAAAGATCAGGGCATTAAAAAAAGAGATTGTTACAAATTTAAGTGCTCCAGGCACCTTCAGCCCTCTAGTCAGTGTTTACAGTGTCCTAATTCCCAGTATGGAGACTACAGGTGCTCTCGCCAGTCCCTCCTCTTAATCTGCTCAGAGAAACCACTCTTCAGATTCAGAGTGACTCTTTCTGCCCCTATTGACAGCAGAGCTACAGTCTCGGTGCCGAACCCCGGTGCTGTGTAGCATTCCCTACTCCGAGTACCAGAACAGTTCAGATGGGGGGGGGGGGGGGCGCGGCGCTAGTCAGCCTCCCCGGGTTCCTGCCTCTGAACGAGCTCTCTTTGTCTAGGCTCTTTGAGAGAGACACTCATTTCTCCTTAGTTTCTCTGACCCTACTCATTTATTGGGCTGAGGTTTCTTAGAAAAGTATCATGCCTGAATTTCTTTCTCCCAAAAGGGAGAAATAATTCCAGATTTTGACAGTATTAATCAAAATAGCCAGCCAGGGGAATTAAATGACACATTGACATCTTTTAGTAATTTTTATTGGATCAGCTACTGCCCTCTTTATGGGCAGAATCCTCACATGATGTTGGCAGATTCCACAGTACACTTCTCATCAAGATTGAAATAGATCCCTCAAAACCTCTTCCCACAATTAACACCTTAGTCAAAAAAAAAAAAAAAAAAAAAATCCTTCAAGGCATCAGGCTCATAGTAGAAGATTCCAAGTGTTAGGGCCTCATTATCTCCTGCACTAGTCCCTGTGTTACCTCCCAGTGTACCTATGGGAAAACTCATGGCCGAACATGGAGGTTTGCCCAGGACCTCTGAGCAATAAATAACACTGTTATCTCTCGGCACCCTTTGGTTCACAACCCCCATACCCTGTGGACATCCATTTGCACTGAAAGTAAATGTTTCAGTGTAATTGACCTATACCTTGCTTTTTTTTTTTTTTTTTAGTATTCCAGTTGATCAGGATAGTCAATATCTCTCTGCTTTCACCTGGATAGTAATGCCCCGAGGGTTTCACAGAGAGTCCCTCTTATTTTCACAAACCTTAAAAGCTGACTTGGATGATACAGGGTTTTCTGCCGGCTGTGAGTTAACAGTACACAGATGATTGGCTTCCCTGCCCCCACCCGCCTTCTCAGACCTCGTCACAGGAAGATAGCATCCACCTGTTAAAACTTTTGGCTTTAAAGGGACAGAAAGTTTCCAAAGAAAATTAGTTTCCTCAAACTCACGTTTAATATTTGGGTCATCTGATCTCAAATCAAGAACTATATTTGGATCCAGATGAATCCCCTCAGCTTAATGCTGACAGTTACCTTTTAAGTCCCCATGACAATTTACAGGAAACTCCTTAAGCATATGCAGATTTTTCATGGTTTACTGGTGGTTCTTATTTAAAGGATAAGAATGGAAAGTGTTGGGTATGCTATTGAAACTCCTTTTGAAGTCATTGAAACAGCACTTTTGTGTTTGGCCACTTTAGCCAAAGAGACTGAATTCTACACCATTCCTTGACTTGTACTTTAGCCAAGGGTAAAATCACAGACATTTATACCGATAGTCATGGGGTAGTTTGTGACTTCGGAATATTTAGAAACAATTGAGATGTCCTTCACTCCAATGGGAATAAAATTTAAAATGGCTTCTACGTCCAAAATTTATTAGATGCAATGCTTTTGTCCACACCACTTTGGCTATTAAGGTTCCTGAGCATTCCAGATTAAACTCTCTGGAGGCCAAAGTAATCCACCTCACCAATATTTTCTGCCAAAAATGCTGCTCTCAAGGAAACCAGTAGCCAAATCTGTCATGGTCCAAAGGGATGTTCTCCCAAATGATCATTTGGAAAAATTGACAAGAGACACCCAGGAATTGGCTCCAGAGAGGGAAAAACAAGACGGAAATCTAATAATTGTTGGCTCAATGAAAAGAACTCTGGCTTAAGCCAAATAACAGTGTGTCCTTGCCAATAATTCTAAAATTCTCAGTGTTTACCGCTGAATCTGCATTAAACTATCGGACTATTGACAGAATCATGGCATTCATGAACCAGTATTGGTGGCAAAACGTTAATGAGGCTGCAAAAATTGCCGGCCTCACTTGTCCCACCGGTCCCAAGTACGTCCTTGGGAAACCTCTTCCCCCAAATGGTTCATACAACTCTCTCTCTCTCATGGATGCATGTTTTAGTCTTGGCGTATAGGTTTTCTCACTGGACCCAAGCTTTCTCTTATAGACAAGCCAGTGCTGCTTCTGTTAGAAAAGATTATCTCTACCTGGGGGACCCATTTTACTAGTCAGGTGGGGTGAGAAGTCTGTGTTATCTAGCCAGTTTTATAACACTTTCGCTGTGCAGACCGTCCTCGGTCCTCAGGGTTAGTCACATGTACTAAGGGCACTGTTGAGACCCCGCATAATTTGTAGGGACCTTCCAGATACCTTGGCCTAAAGCATTGCCATTGGTCTTCTAAATCACAGATCTATCCCTTGGGAACTCATAGACAGTCTTTGAGATAGTCACAGGATATCCAATACACTCGGCCCCTGTCTCCTTTGGCCCCTAGTTGATAAAAGGAAATATAATTCAGTAGCATAAAGGCCTAATTGCTTTTATTAAAAGTAACGATGCTTTGGCAGAGCAGTCTACCGGGAGACTGTGACTTTAAGGATCACATCTTGCAACTTAGAGGTTTCCTTGTTGAGAAGGAACCCTCCAGAAAGGGTCTTCTACCTCGCTGGAGAGGCTCTTACTAGGAACTGCCAACCAACCATTGTGCCACCAAACTCCAGGGAAAAAGACTATTGGATTCATGTGACACATCCCAAGAAAGCACCAAACCCTGGCTGGACCTGAAAGTAAAGCTTTCCTGAAACTGAAGCAGGTGACATCTGATGAGACACTTGGTCCCCAGATGTCCAGGCCAGGCCTGTGTACCTTTCTCTCACTGTTGCTTTTTCTCACTTGTGGAAAGACAGTGCCCCTGTCTGCATTTCCCAAGCCTTGTGAGAAGCCTTGTGAGAGGAAGGAACCTCCTCTTTTGTTTATGGCCTTTTGGAAAGAGCCTCATCACGATCCCAGGACAATTAAATTTTTCATTTTCTTTTTCTTTTTTTTTTTTTATTTGTTTTTTCTGAAGGGTTAGAAGGTTCAGAATCACAGAAGTCTTTATTTTATTTATTTATTTTTAAAGATTCTTATTTGTTTATTTTACAGAGAGAGACACAGCGATAGAGGGAACACAAGCAGGGAGAGCAGCAGAGGGAGAAGCAGGCTTCCCTTAGAGTAGGGAGCCCGATGTGGGACTCGATCCCAGGACCTTGGCATCATGACCTGAGTCGAAGGCAGACGCTTAACGACTGAGCCACTCAGGCACCCCCACAGAAGTCTTTAAACTGTTAACTGGCTTTGGATTCTTTTTTTTTTTTTTTTTTTTTAAGATTTTATCCATTTCTCAGGTTCACCAACCTTGGGCACTCAGCATCATCTAGCTTGTGTATCCGCAAAGGCCTTTCTGAAGACCATCTCCTGGAACTAGTGTCCCTCCAAAGACATTCTGGGGGAAATGTCCAGCAAGTGTTAGGTGGGCTCAGTGGGATTTCAGAACTGAACTAGAGTGGGAGGCCCCACAGGTAGAGCTGCTGGCATTCAGTTTTAGCTTGCTTTGGCTTGGGTGGCTTTGGATTCTTACCCAGATTGATGTTCTCTGAATTTACAGACTTACAGGCTATATTATCAAGAACACATTTCTTTGCAAACAGTTCTTTTGAGATAACAATACTGTCTTAAAATGTCTTTTAAGTTTTGCCTCTTTGCAAAAAGTTCATCGGCTATCATTTCATGTTTATACTTGCACTGTGTCTTCCCAAATGCACTTGTTTAATTCTTTCGGTTGGGCTCTTGTAGTATTCACTATTTTGCTTTCACGGTCACTTTAAGTGGAGACTTCCAGAAGGCACACATGACTTTGGGTTGGCTTTATCAATAGGGTAAAGTTGTCACCTCTTAAGTCCAATAAATATTTCACTTGGCTATTTGCAGACCTAGAGGCCTGGTTTTAGAATCTGTGCCAGTTATTTTACCAGCAAAAATGGGTTTATCTTGGAATAGCAAAGAATTGTAATCCGGGAAAAGCAAGCTAAGGTGAAACCATAAGCAAGGCAAGTCGGCCTCACCTGTAAAATTGGGTAAGAATAGTTACTATCTATAGGCTTGCCCTGAGGATTGAGTCAGATATGTGGAGGAGGAGAGGGTCCATGGCATAAAAAACCAACCTAAAAATATCTCCTGTGTAACCAAATGAACCAGTTACAAGCTTGAACGTATTTGCCCTGGAATCGGACAGGGGATAGATTGGGGAATGATGATGCAACAAGGCAAGTATCCCAGCCCAGGGTTTGATCTTGTTTGTTTGTTTGTTTGAGAGAGTGTAAGGTGAGGGGCAGAGGGGGAGAGAGAGAGACAGACACACACAGACACACTCAAGCAGGCTCCGTGGACCCCAATGGGGGGCTTAATCTCATGAACCTGAGATCATGACCTGAGCCAATATCAAGAGTCAGTCACTTAACCAACTGAGCTACCCAGGCACCCCAGGGTTTGAACTTTTGAATGGAGTAGTAAAGGTCAAAGCTATTTGAAGGAAGGACGGTTAAAATTGTAGCAGAGAAGTGCAAGCAATGGTTTGGGACAGCTGAAAAAGAGTGATAATGGAGGCTGAGAGTATGTACAAGCAAAGATTACAAAAGATGACTAGGACTAATGCCTGAGTAAGATTAAGCAATGGGGCAAATGTGGCTGGAATTTTGCACAGTGGCAGGATGACCAGAGTACCTGGTGTGGCCAGGGAACAGTAAGTGTTGCTCTAATTGGTGGGGGGATAGGATTGGTGGGGGGATAGATGTCCGCACCTGCGACAGACTTGGACACAAGATGAGTGACTGTTGCCAGGTGAACTAGGGACCTCTGGGCCCTGCAGCTCTCATCCAGTCTGTCCCTTGGACATTACCGGAGGCTCTTGGTCTCATCACAAGAACTCAGGGACAGATGAGACAGTGGTCGAGCGGTGCAAATGAAGAGTTTCTTCAAGCACACTCTCGAGATGTGAGGGTGGACCAGCTCAGAGGAGAGCTGTGCCCTGGGTTTTGGGTCTCTGTCTTGTATGGACAGTTGTTAACTAAGCAGTGGAATATTTAGTATTGGGGGAGGGGATTTCTTTGGGAGCAGGATTTCATGCCTTTCCTCCCTTACTTGGTCAGGGCCTCTGGCCTTCTTTGTCTTGGGCCAGTCTGGTGTGATTGGGCTTCTGGCGGCTTTGTGAAATGCTGCAGGGACAGGTCGCTAACTTTCCTGATAACGGGCCTTGGGTCCCCCTTTTGTGGCCCTCAGGGAACCTGTTAAAACCCAACTGCCCACTCTAACAATAACTATAGCAGGCAACAAGGAAGCGGCAAAGGATTCTGACCAGGGGACTAGCAGGAACAGGACTGTGTTCAAAGAATTCTTCTAGAAGTCTTCCACTAATGTATGGCAGCCTGGGTACGAGGAGCAGGCAGGAGGGCTGGTGGAGGCGATTTGGGTAATGTTGGCGGAACCCAAGGGGGCTCTACCCTGGGTCCTGCCAGAGGAAAGGAGACTCTTGCTTCTCACCCCAAATGTTCTCTTGGAAGCTCTCTTCTGTGCTTACTCCTTGGAAAACAAGTAGAATTCCCTGACTGCTTGATTTGAAAAAATTTTGGTTTTTTTTTTTAAGATTTTATTTATTTTACATAGAGATACAGAGAGAGCACAAGTAGGTGGAGGAGCAGGCACCCCACCAAACAGGGAGCCCGATGTGGGGCTCGACCCCAGGACCCTGGAGTCATGACCCGAGCCGAAGGCAGACGCTTACCCGACTGAGCCACCCAGGTGCCCCTGAAAAAGCTTTTTGTTTGTAGTTTGTTCTTTATCTGTCAAGTAAAAAGGAGCTCTCTTTGTGTCCTTTTTTAGGTTCTGAGTTATAGCGAATGGAAATGGAACGCTAGTGATCAGTAAGGGATCTGGAAAGGATGGAATCAATAAAATTTGATTGGATGGAGAGACCTAGTGATGACTCCCAGATTTTAAACCTGAGTGACTAGGAAAATGGTGGTCTCCATGTGGGAAATAAGACCGTGATTTGAGAAGAAAGACAGTGTGCCAGATGGGCTCAGTTGGAAGTTACAGTAGCCTTTTCATGCAGAAATATCCAGAACCTGTTGAAAGGCCAGAGCTGGTATTCAGTAGAAAAATAGTAGGGGCTGGAGATAGTACAGTTGGCTGTTGTCTGCACGGAGATAAAGCCATGTGCGGGCGCCTGTGCGGAGGATAACATGGTTTCAAAGTTGGGGGGGGGGTAAACTTCGAGGAAATAGAGCAGGAGAAGGGGACCCATCTAGAGAGAGAAGGGGGCGAGGACATGCGAGTAGTGCAGCGCTGCAGAGGTCAAGGGAGGAGATGTGAAGTCGGTAAATGCAGAAGGCTGGTGGAGGAGGGGGAGGAGGATGTAGTCGCAGGGGCTGTGTTTGGTGATAAAGGGTCACTTCCTCTGGGCAGTCTTTCTGCCCCACTCCAGGCCATCCCAGACTGGTCTTCCTCTCGTGGCTTGGCCTGAGCATCGTTGACAGGTTAGCCACCAGTGTTTGCTTGTGTATCCATTTCCCGTTAGATCAAATGCCCGCAAAAAGCAAGGAGTGTGTAGAGTGGTCTACACGGTGAGTATAGGATGAGGCCTCAGGAAATTAAGGATACTCCCTGAGAGAGCAGTTTCAGGGAGGTGTTGAGAAGGAAAGTCAAAATATAGGTTGTGATGACACAGGATGATGGTAGGAAATGGAGGAAGCGTGAGGCAGACAGTTAAGAGAAAAAGAGAGAACTCACCAAGAGAGAAGTGGAAGGAATAAAATGTCTAATTCTAGGGGAGGCGAGATGTGAACATGTTCCTACGAGGTGGTGCAGGCCCGTGGCAAGGAGAGGTTGAGGGTGCGAGGGGAGGCAGTGGTAATGACCGTGGAGTGATTCTCAGAGGGACTGGTGGATGCAGGGGGCAGGGGTGGCGGAAAGCACTGGGAAACGTAGACCTGAGAGGTGGGCTCTGTGGGTGGGAGTCATATTGGACTGCCAGGGAGGATCCTGTGGTCTAACGAAAACACCAGCAGCCTTGGAATTTTAATACCGCCCTTCATCAGTGGCATAAACTGTGGCAAGTGACTTACGTTTTTTTTTTTTTTTCAAATGTCTCAACGTCCCTGTAGGTAAAATGGGCATAACTACCTTCCAGCTCCAAAAATCAGTTGCCGACTCCACTTACTTGCAAGTGCTTTCTTGGCTTTTTGTTTGTTTTTCATTTCTTTGGGGATGTTACCCTTGGAGGGTGGAGAAGCAAAGTAGGAGTCGGGTCCTCCGAGCATGAAGGAGACAGTAATGCCACAGGCCTCAGTGATCAGGAGGTTTTCTGAGGGGAGGGGATAGGATCGGAATTAAAAACACAACCTGAATAAAAGGTTTTGGAAGCATCTGTGAAGATCGAGGGGGAGGGTTAGAGGGCAAGGATGCCTGATCCTGGAGGAATCAGGACCCCATAGCTGAAAAGAAGGGGTTGGGAAGGTGTGACCACAGGCTTCCTCCCTGACCACCTCTTACAGGTGAGGATGGTAAGAGAGGCAGGCGCCCATCTGGAGCCCAAGCATCCTCAGGGGATGGCGTGACTGCAAGCTGGCTTTTGGAGATTAAAGGTGAGGGTCCATTAGTTTCCACCCGGCTGCAAAGGAGTGTCAATGCGAAGATTAGGAAATCCTGGCAAGAGCTTCCTGAGCCCGCGTGCAGCCCAGCCCAGTCTCGCACACATGGCGCGCCTGGGTCTGGCATTCGTGATGCCCTGCTCGCCCCGGCAGGAACTTCAGAAACTTGGCTTTCATCTAGTTCCTACAGCGGGACCTAGGGTTTTTTTTTTTTTTTTCTTCTTCTTCTTAAATTGCTGAGTGGGGAGAGGCCCCGCCTTTCCGGGCCGGGTCTTGGCTGCACGGGCCGCCCCGCCCGCGCTCCCCGGCGGCCGCTCTTTCCCTGACGGCGCTGGAGGGCCTGGCGGTGGCGGCCCAGGAAACCCAATGGCGCTGCCCGCCTGGCTGCAGCCCAGGTAGGGTGCCCAGCCCGTGGCGGGAGGCGAGGGGTGCAGGGGAGTGGAGGCGCCAGGGGCGGGGTTCCTCCTCCCTAGGCCCCCGGGCGGCTGGGCAGGCGCTGCGCAACCCTGAGCCCCGCACGCCCTTGAACTGTCGACAGGCATTAGCTAGTTCTCAGTTCTCTCTCCGCAGCCTTAGGAGGAAGGCTCTGTTATAATCCCCACCTACAGGCTAGGAAATGGGAAGTACAGGCTACGCTGCCACCTCTTTCGTGCGCCCTCTGCCAGTCCTGCTTTCCTTCCCCCTCTGCCCACCAGGAGTCCTTTGCCTGACGTTCTTGGCCCGCTCTCCCAGGGTGGGTTTTAGCTCTACCAACTGCAGAAACACCTGTCGCCTGTGTAGACTGCAGAGCCCAGTTCAGTGGACCTGGGGATGTGTATGTTTAACCAACACGCCAGGTTATTCTGGTGCAGGTTTAAGGAAGGCCTACTTGCGCCCATTCCTCTTAGTAGTTCGCCTCGTCTGTAGGGGGCCTGTCCTCAAGCTACACTGGATCTGCTTCCTGCATATTTGCCTTATCTCCCAGAGGTTTCACGTCTCTCTGACTAGAAGAAATCCTTGTCTGTCCTGGCAGGGCCCCTCCCACCACCCTCCTGAATGAACCCCCAGGGCACATTTCAAACAATGCTTTTCCTAACTACCCCAAAATGTATCTGTCAATCCTCCCTGAGTCATCTCCCTAGCAACCCAGTTTTAAACCCAGCTTGACTTCCCTTTTCTGGCCTGAGCCACTAAACTGCTTTCTGTGTGTGTCTGGTGAAGGAAGCCTCTGCCCTTGCAAATATAATGCGCAGTGGTGACTTACTAACCATCCCCCCATCAGAGAATGCATTCACAAGTCGGGTATGGCCAACTACTGAATCATCCACCACTGGGAAATGCCACCACCACTACTGCCCCCTTGTAACAGTGATCTCAGGTTTTGCACTTCGAAGACTGAGCTGCGGGAACACATTGAGCATGTCAAGCAAGCCCTCACCATCTTTTTTTTTTTTTTTTAAGTATTCAGAGCCATTTTTGCAATGTTTTAGCCCTTCGTGAGAACAAGGTTAGAACTTCCTTGAAGCTGAAAGTGAATTTTGAAATAGACCCATCTTTGGCTTTAACTCGGGATACTCCTTTTAGCAGATAAAGTGTGCTGTGGGTCCTGTCAAAATCTGATACACATTACAGAGGTTAACCAAATAAAGGATTCTGATATGGAATGGTTTTGTCTTGCTTACTCAGGTGGGCCAGCAGGTTAGCTAAAAGATTTGTGTGTAATGCCAAAAAGATTATTACAAAGGAAGTACTTAATGGTATTTTCCTGTATTTCTAGGTATAGAAAGAAAACCTATCTTTTCGTCTACTACTTAATCCAATTCTGTGGCCACTCATGGATATTTACCAATATGACAGTCCGATTCTTTTCATTTGGAGAAGGTAAAACTCCAAAAACCATTTTGGATTTTTAACTTTCAGTACTTGTTTTCGCCTAGTCCTGCTAATGTTAATGTTTCAACTCCTATGAACTTCACCTAATATCCTTTTCTGCTCTAAAATTTAGCAGCCATATTTTTCAGTCACCTTACTTTTTGCTCATTGCAAAAACCAAAACCTTTTTGGAGAAGGGGGCAGGTGAGTTGAGGGGGAGGGACTTGGCTTCCCCGTGACTAGGCAGTTTGCTCCGAAAACACGGACGTGGCATTGGGGTGATGCCATCGGACTCTTCCTTTTTGGTTCTGCAGCGAACCTCCGCAGATTTGATGGGTTTTGAGGAAATCTGTAAATTCCGGTATAACGTTCTGTGCAAAGAACTCAGGATTAACCAGATTCTTTCCTTGTTTTTTATTCCCCAGGCTTAACATAACTAGAGACTACTAATAAGTGAAAGATAAACTGTATGGTCCCCAGGGTTCTATTTGGTCCCCTTAAGAAGTAATGTGTCCCTAAGTAAATGACACACCTTCTAAATGACTCACCATCCATATGAGAGTTGGTATTAATGGTTAGCCATGTTTCCTCCAGTTTTCTAAAAAGTAAAGATTTACACTAGCATTTCGATTTTTAAGAAATGAATCACTAAGTGACTGTCAAAACAACATTCGTTTCACGTTCCATCCCCACATGGGTAAGTGTCATCGCAGTTTACAACTGTTGGGTGACTTGACAGTGTGAGCAACTGCTGGGTTCAGCTAGAAACAAACACACAGAATATACCCGGGAAAAGTCATGCTGTGCTCATCAATTCAGGCTTCTGTATCATAAGGAAATTAATCTAATTCTGAGGTGCCAGCACTATTGTAGGTTGCTTTTTCTTACTGTGAATTCGCAGTTAAAAATCTTGCCTCCAGCAACCTCCAAAGGTACAACCTAAGGCTTGAATTTCAACTATGAATGTTGGGAGTCTTCAAGCAGAGGAAACCATGAGTGGTGGGAAAGCTTCCTGTACGTTTATAGGGAAAAAAAATCAGCACTTCTAGGCCTTGAAAGTTAGCTGGGGCATTTGGGGCATATTACAAGTCATTCACGCCAAGAGTTAAAGGCAATGAACTCTTTCTTATCCTGCCTGGCCTTTCCAGTGGGAAAAATTGCTTTAGTTGGCAGTGTGTTTATTTCCTAATTATTATCCTACTGTTACAATTAGAGAGGCCTCTTATTAAACTAACACAACCATTCATACGGAAAGCAGACTGAAAACAGCTAAGTGGGAGTTCAGTACAATCCCTGAGTCAATGTATAAATTAAGTAGCTTAGTAGCAATCTAATCACCTGAAGAGTAACACCTGCTGCCTTCTCCATCCCAGAGCTGTGTAACTGGTGAGGCTCTTCTGTAGCAAGTGCAGGGCAGTGGATGAGAGCACGGACTTCCGTGCCTCCGGGACCATCTGTGAAATGGGAATGGTGATAATAGTACTCACCTTATAGAGCTGTTGAGAAGAGAAACCCTTAGTGCCCCGTAAATTATCATCATGTGGATGATCACTGGGCAGTAAAGACAGCCAAGTCTTCCCTAGATGTTCCTTAACATGGTGGGATTTCATTTTCAAATTAAAACCAACAAATGCATCCTATTTAGAGGAATAGTTGTTTCTCTCCTATTTCGGTTCTTTCCAAATGCAGTGTGGGCTCTCTGCAGTGCAGATTCCAAAAGTCCCCACCAGAGGCCCAGGTTCTAACAAAGGTCTAGAAAGCCCTAACCAAGTATGTATAGGATACAAATAAGATGTTATTAAACATGACATCATTATGAATGTCCTTTCCATAAAGCTTCTCTAGAATCATATTTTTCTCATCTTTGTCATTTTCTTGTCAATGAAAAAGGTGTGAGCATGCCAGCTTTTTTATTAAGTTTATCTCCAACCTATTTACAGCTGATAGGGTCTAGATTCTACCGGGTTACTTTTATGGGAGAATTGTTTTATAACATACGGGGAATTATATATGGAGAATAAATACTAAAGCTTGGGCATGGGCCTTTTTTTTTTCCAAATTTTTACTTTTTTAGAAGAGGAACAATTAAGATATATTACAATATGAAGTGCTTTATTTGGTTGCATGGTATTATTAATAATTTAGTAGCTGTTTGGAAATTTCTCACATGTACAATGAGAAAAGTAGTAAATAATCACAACTTTTATTTTAAAGTGCTGCCTAGATTCAGGTTGTGACCTAGCTTTTACTTACTGTATCTATTTCTAATTCCCTGGACACAGATTCCTTGGTTGACACTTTTTACGCTATTGGTCTTGTGATGCGCCTTTGCCAGTCCATTTCCCTCCTGGAGTTGCTGCACATATATGTTGGCATTGAACCAAACCATCTCTTTCCTAGGTTTCTGCAGGTAGGTTTTGTTTTGTTTTCTTTAACAATTTATCACTGGGGGCACCTGGGTGGTATAGCCAGTTAAGCAGCCAACTCTTGGTTTTGGCTCAGGTCGTGATCTTAGGGTTGTGAGATTGAGCCCTGTGTTGGGCTCCACACTTGGCTTGGAGTCTGCTTCACACACTCTCTCCCTCTGCCCCTCCCACTTGTGTGTGTGCTCTGTCAAATCAATAGATCTTAGGAAAAAACCACACATGATAGCATTGACTATATTCTCTATGCTGCACTTTTCATTCCTGTGACTTATTTTAAAATTGGACATTAGTACCTCTCTTTTTTTTTTTTTTTGACATTAGTACCTCTTAATCTCCTTTATCTATTTCGCCCATCCCCCAAACACCCCTCCTCTGGCAACCAGCAGTCAGTTCCCTGTATTAAGGCGTCTGCTTGGGGTCTTCATTATTTTTTTTGGTTATTTGTTCATTTGTGTTTTAGGTGCTACAAATAAGTCAAATTATGTGGTCTTTGTCTTTCTAACTTATTTCACTTAGCATAATACCCTCGACATCCACCCATGTTATTGTAAATGGCATGATCACATTCTTTTTCATGGCTGAGTTAATATTCTTATGTGTTTGTGTGTGTGTACACACACCACATCTTCTTTATCCATTCACCTACGGATGGACATGTGGGGTTGCTTCCATAACTTGGCTATTAGAAAAAATGCCTATAAACAGTAGCAATATTGCAGTAAACACAGGGATGCATATGTTTTCAAATTAATGTTTTTGTTTCTGTGGGTAAATATCCAGTAGTGGAGTTACTGGATTATGTGGTATTTCTAATTTTAATTTTTTAAGGATTTAAATTTTTTAATATTTTCTCCAGTGGCTGCATTAATTTACATCCCCACGAACAGTTGCCTTTTCTCCTCATCCTTGCAAACACTTGTTGTTTCTTGTCTCTTTGATTCTAGACACTGCCAAGTATGAGGAGATATCTCATTGTGGTTTTGATTTGCATTTCCCTGATGATTAGTGATGTTGAGCATCTTTTCATGTACCTGTAGGCCATCTGTATGTTTTCTTTGAAAAAATGTCTATTCAGTTCTTCCCATTTTTTTAATTGAATTGTTTGTTTTTCTGGTGTTGTGTAAGTGCTTCATATATATTTGGGTATTAACCCCTTATTAGATATTTCTCATTTAGATATCTTCTCCCACTCAGTAGGTAGCCTTTTTGTTTTGTTGATGGTTTCATTTGCTGTGCAAAGGCTTTTTATTTTGGTGTAGTCCCAGTGGTTTAATTTTGCTTTTGTTTCTCTTGCCTGAGGAGACATTCACATAAATATGTTGCTAAGGCTGGTGTCGAAGAGATAACTGCCTATGTTTTCTTTTAGGAGTTTATGAATTTAGGTCTTTAATCCATTTTGAGTTTGTTTTTGTGTATGGTGTAAGAAAGTGGTCCAGTTTCTTTGTTTCATGTGTAGCTGTCCCATTTTCTCAATTCTGGATATTATTTTCCAAAATAATATGAAAATAATAATTTCCCCATTAGATATTATTGCCTCCTTTGTTGAATATTAATTGACCATAAAATCTTTGGTTTATTTCTGGGCTCTCTATTCTGGTTCTTTGATTTATGTGTCTGTCTTTGTGCCAGTACCATGCTGTTTTGATTACTTCAGCTTTGTCATATTATCTTGAAATCTGGGATTGCAGTCCTTCCACTGTGTGCTTTCCTCTCAAGACTACTTTGTCTATTCGAGGTCTTTTGTGGTTCCATACAAATTTTAAGATTATTTGTTCTAGTTCTGTGTGAAAATGCTTGTGGTATTTTTATAGGGTTTGCACTGAGTCTGTAGTCTGCTTTGGATGGTATGGACATTTTAATGATAATTCTTCATGAGCTTGGTTCTGGAGGCAGATTTTAATCAAATTGTCAGTATTAGAATCTGGTTTGTTTTTTTAAAGATTTTATTCATTTATTAGAGAGAGAGACAGAACGACAGAGGTGAGAAGGTCAGAGGGAGAAGCAGACTCCACACGGAGCTGGGAGTCTGATGCGGGACTCGATCCCAGGGCTCTGGGATCATGACCTGAGCCGAAGGCAGTTGCTTAATCAACTGAGCCACCCAGGCGCCCTAGAGAATCTGTTGTATACTTTATACTATTTCAGTCTCTCTTAAAGTGAGCAATTGAAAAGCAAACACCTGAAAACTTGCAACTCAAGTCACTAATAAGAATTCTATGAGAAAAATGGCCTCATTCCGAGACACTGCAGTTAGACTAGCCAGTTGGAAACATTCAGGGAAACAGTGCTGTTGCTCTGGAAAGCATGGAGATGATCTTCTCTCTTAATGGGCAGATTTTGCAATCGCTTTCCACTCTACCTGTGCCACTGTCCTGGGCACTGGAGGATAGAGGAGAGTCCTAGTATTGGAGTCATTCAGACTTGGGTTTGACTCCTGGCTCCGCTAGCTATCACTGTGGGATCAGATCCACAGGCACTGAGCTGTTTTGGGGGAAGAGACACCACACAAAGTATCTGGTCAATAGTAAATGGTCCAGGGGCACCTGGGTGGCTCAGTCGGTTAAGCTTCTGCCTTCAGCTCGGATCATGATCCCAGGGTCCTGTCCTGGGATGGAGCCTTGCATCTGGCTCTCTGCTCAGCGGGGAGCCCGCTTCTCCCTCATCCCCATGTTCTCTTTCTCAAATAAATAAAATCTCAAATAAAAAAAAAAAAAAGTAAATGATCAAAAAAAAAATTTCCTTCACCCATATCCAAGAATAGAATATTCGGCCATTTCTTGTTCTTTTTGCCACTTTTACTGAATACAAATGCAAAGGAGAGACCATTCGTGTTTATCTAATTTATCTAATATAGCATCTAATCATAGACTTGGAACTCCTACAGACCTGGATTCAAATCCCAGTTCTAGCTCTTATTGTATGAATTTATTTTTTTTATTTCAAATCTTTATTTAAATTCTGGTTCGTTAACAGATAGTGTAATATTAGATTCAGGAGTAGAAACTAATTTTATGAATTTAAACATGGAAATTGTTCCGAACCTCATTTTCTCATGTGATGTGAAAATAACGCTTATGAAGTAACTGAAAAAATGGGTGGGATAAGTTTCTAGCTCTTAGTTAGAATACAATATCTGGAAGCTATTGCTATTATTTTAGCTATTATTGGTTTCCTGTAGCAGGTTTTGGCCCTAGATGACCATATTCCTTCTTTTTTTTTTCTTCTTAAGATTTTGTTTAAGAGAGAGTGAGAGCCCGCATGAGTGTGGGGATGGAAGGAGAGGGGCACAGAGAGAGGGAGAGGGAAAAGCAGGCTCCCCACTAAGCAGGAAGCCTGGTGCAGGGCTTGATCCCAGGACCGAGAGATCATGACCTAAGGCAAAGGACACGTAACCTTCTGAGCCACCCAGGCTCGCCCACCATATTCCTTTTTAAAGGCAGGTTGAGGGGCGCCTGGGTGGCTCAGTCGGTTAGGCATCTCCCTTCAGCTTAGGTCATGATCCCAGCGTCCTGGGATTGAGCCCTGCATCAGGCTCCCTGATCAGTGGGGAGCCTGCTTCTCCCTCTCCAGCTCCCTCTGCTTGTGCTGTCTCTCCCTCACTCTGTCAAATAAATAAATAAATGTAGGTTGAAGAAAGATGAGAAATTCACGGGTGGAGATTCAATACAGGAAATCATTGCTGGTAAGGCAAAGTGCTATTTTGCATATGAAGAAAGAGAGAAAAGTTAGGTGACTATATGAGCATAAGTTTAAAATCTGCAGAAAAAAGGGATATCCATGAGGATAACTTTATTTGCAAAATAAATCAGAAAAATGGAAATAACTAAATTTGACAAATTTGCATTGTGAAAGTAATCTGTCAGAATCTGATTGTATTGCTAGCATCTAGCGAAGTATTTAGGGCATAAACATATGCCTTAAATTTTTGTTGACTAGAGTGATACAGATTCTTGTATTAAAATTTGTTTAAAAAAATTTGTTTAAAATACCATGAAAGTTTAAAAGTGGAAATAGGAATATAATCTTAAGGAGGCTATTAAAAACTCAGCACTACAAGTTTATGGGAGATTTTAAATTTTACTTAATAAAAACAGAGAAATGATATTCATTAGGATGAAGACATTTTAAGTCTTGAAATATCAAATGTAAAATAAAAATCAGGGTTAATATTTAGACTGAACTCCTAATAATGGAGTAGTCAGCTAGCCAAGACCTAGATGGACTTCCCTTAAGTGTATTTCCTTACAAAATAAAAAAGGGGTATATATTCTGTCCCTAAAGAAGCAAGAAGCATATTATTTGGGAACAAGGTTTATTGATACTACATGTTAACAACCTCGTGCTAATTCTAGAGAACAGAATTAACTATCCAGGTTGAAAAGTTATAATCCATCCTATGGAATTATGACCAAGTTCATTGAAAGTCTTAAGTCGTATTTTCTTTTGGTATACCTTTTTGGACTTTTTACTTTTTTTATGGTTTTTATTTGAGAGAGAGGAAACATAAGAGTGGGGGAGGGGCAGAGGGACAAGCAGACTCCTCACTAAACGAGAATCTTGACGGGGTGCTTGATCTGAGGATCCTGAGATCGTGACCTGAGCTGAAGTCAGATGCTTAATCAACTGAGTGAGTCACTCAGGCACCCCTGGACTTTTTATTTCTTTAGGCTAAATTGGCCGGTAATAGTTTCATAGTAAAACAGCATTTTCAAAATTAAGAATAGTGTTATTTTAGTTATTAACAATGTGAGGAATGCAAGTGAGAAATGGGACAGGTAGACTTGTAGGAAAGAACATAGAATGCCTTAATGATGCCTAGAAAATGTGCACCTTTTTTATTTCCAAAATTATATGGGTTTGTCCAGTAATAGAAATTACTATACAACTTAGAAATCTGATTTCTTGGAGTTCAGAAGTTCCAGAGTATTGAAATGTGATTTTAATCACTATTAATGTAATGGTTTATAGAACTATGATTGCTGTGATCAAACTATATCCTGGCAAATATACATTGAATCTTTTTTATTCAAAGTGAGTTTGCAATGTCTACTGTTAATGGGGGCTCAAATGATTTTTAAGTCTTTTTTGTTGGCAAGGATAACAGGAAAGGGATTCACCACATCAGGGATGATGGCTACAATTTTCATCCTGGACTACTATGAATTTTCAGTGTGATTGTTTGGTTCCCCCCCCCTTTTTTTTTAAGCTCTCAAGTGATTTTTAAGTCTTTTTGTTGGCAAGGATAACAGGAAAGAGATTCATCTCATCAGGGAAGATGGCTACAATTTTCATCCTGGACTACTATGAATTTTTGGTGTGATTGTTTGGCTCCCCCCCCCCCCTTTTTTTTTAATCAAGTGATTTTTAAGTCATTTTTGTTGGCAAGGATAACAGGAAAGGGATTCACCACATCAGGGAAGATGGCTACAATTTTCATCCTGGACTACTATGAATTTTTGGTGTGATTGTTTGGCTTTCCCCCCCTTTTTTTTTTAAATCTCTTTGCGATTTTTATCTGTACTTTATTTGTGTTACTCATTTCGTATCCTTTGTGTAGTTTTCCAAAAGGACCCAGTGTTGGAAAGAGCTTTGAAAACCCACATCCTCATGTTCAGAGTTTCATTTTCTATCCCCTTCCTTGAGCTCTGCTGACAATTAGAAGAATTCCCTCCTTTGAGATGACTCCGGGGCCTCTGTTTTAAAATAACCAAACAAAACTCTAAGGTTGTGTAACTATTCTTGGTTTTCCTGTTTCCCCATTTTTAAGTGAAGAAAGCATAGTTAAGAGTGTGGCTAAGCTACTCAGTAATCCTAGCTGATTGCACACAGTATCTTGAAAAATGTACCGTGCTCAGCTGCCTTTAGTGGGCCTTTAGTGGTCCACATATTTGTGATGTTATTTTGCCATTACTGTTGTGAGACCGATTTACGACTGAATTCTCATTTTGGAAACTGGTCTTCCAAAAAGTAATATTCCAAAAAGCAATGGGAAAATGGAGCTAGTTGAGCCATGTATCAGATAGATGGTGGTGGAATGTGTACAGGAGGTCTGTTTTCTGTGTCTCAGTCTGTGCATTTTTAGATGTTTTATACACACATCTTTGTGTTGACAGGGAAAAGTCCCTATGAATTTCTAAAATGACACACAATTGACAGGAAGACTAAAATAATGTAACACAATAAAAAATTTTTATGTATTTTCAAAATACCCAACATGCAATAAGATACAATAAACAATACATTTTACGTATTTTTTAAAAAAATATACTTTGGGGGAAAAAGGCAAAACAATAACAAATAGTTGCTTATAGAACTCTGTTTTTGGAAATTACATATCCATTGAAATAATAGAAATATAGTAAATTTTCTGTTTTAATTTATAAAATGGGAAAGTAATTTAGGTCTCAAGTAAACACATAACTATTATAAAACATGATAATATAAGTGAAAATTAGACATCTTTCCTGTTTAACCCCTTTCTCCCAAAAGAGCTCACATACTTAGCTTGATAAAAAAAGAAAAAAGGTTGGATTGGGAAATTCATATTTCAACAGATATTATCAAAACAAGTAGGTTTTTATTTTCTATTTCATGTTATTTTTTAAAAACAACTTGGTTTTTATAGTGTGGAAACACTGCCAACCCTGAAATACTGATTTTGAAGGACTTTGTTCTAACATTGTGCAGAAGCCCGAGAAAGAGGGGGTTTCTTTTATTTGACATAGCCTTGGGTTGTTCTCAACTCCAAGAGATGGGAAAATATCCACAAAACTAGACTTTGGATCAGGACATTAGATTGATGTACATTTAGGAAACCCTCCGAGTAATCCCATTTACTCCTTTACCTTTTAAGAAATGCCTGAAATTCAAAGACTTCATACGTAACTGAATTAAAATGGCTAAAGTCTGCACTCATCCTTTGGGTTGCAAGAAACACTGCTGCACATGTGTTAATTTTACAAGACTTGAAAAATCTATAAATCAAAACACTATGAATTACTACCCCCAGATTATTGTGCCCGCAAAAACTTCCATTTGCAAACCCAAATTGCAAAAACCGTTTTTATATTTATGAATATCACCACCTATTTCTGCTAAGGGCAAGGGTCTGCTTGCCAGAAATCACTCCAAAGATTTTTCTCAGTCCTAGATTCTTAGGACAAATACGAAGAAAATACCAAGGGTGTCCTAACATAAACCCTTTTAGGAAAACAGCCAAGTTTCACCCTGATTTCTTTTTAGCTGTGAAGTGGGTGCCTCTTTGCATTGCTAGATTAAATAATCTGGTTTTCCATACAGTCCTGGGGGTTTTCTCTCCAGTTTTGAGTTGAGCACAGTTTTGTACTGTTAGAGATAAAACTATCTTGGGGATTGTGTGAAGCTGACCTTCTCAGTGTTGAAGCCTCCTGGGAACGAATGACACAGTTTGCTCTGTAGGTAAGATTTTAGATTTTTTTTAAAGATTTTTTTTTTTATTTGATCCATGGAATTCTTCAGTGTGATCGTTATAAAACTATGGTATAATTTTAAAGACACTGAGATGAGGGGTATCTGGGTGGCTCAGATGGTTAAGCATCTACCTTCGGCTCAGGTCAAGATCTCAGTGTCCTCGGATCGAGCCCCGCCTTGGGCTCCTGGCTCAGCAGGGAGTCTGCTTCTCCCTTTCCCTCTTCCCCTGCTCATGCTTTCTCTCTATCTCTCTGTCTCAAACAAATAAATAAAATCCTTGAAAAAAATTGTAAAAAAATGCTGAAATTCTTTTTTATTCAGTCATAGTCTTAATGATCTATATAGAAAAATATATTTTCTGTAAATATACTAATCACTATGTTAAATTATGTTTATTAGTAATAACTTATATTTATTTAGGGCTTTTTTTTTTTTAAAGATTTATTTATTTATTTATTAGAGAGCGAGAGACTGAGAATGAGAGGGGAGAAGGTCAGAGGGAGAAGCAGACTTCCCGCAGAGTCGGGAGTCCGATATGGGACTCGATCCCGGGACTCCGGGATCATGACCTGAGCCGAAGGCAGTTGCTTAACCAACTGAGCCACCCAGGCGTCCTATTTAGGGCTTTTTATGTGCCACATAGTTTTCTGTGTTCTTCATGTGCATTAACTCATTTAATCTTCAAATCTTCAATCATAACCTTATCCTTTATAATTTACTATATAATGCTAATGGTAATTATTACCTGCAGTATGATTACTTAACACAAAAGCTAAATAAATTACCCAAGGCCACGTAAATTGCGAATGGTGGAAGGAAAATTTGGATTTAGGCTATTTGTCTTGAACTCTCAACTATTCTAAATTTGCTTACTGTGTATCTCACCAAGTAGGGTGGAAATACTCCGAGGGCTGGAACTCGGTCTTGTTCTTAGCTACAATTCCCAGGACCCAGACCAGTGCACTCAGTAAATATTTACTGAGTGATGAATACACAAGAAAGTTGTAAATAGAAATATGTAAATGCTTATGTCTTATAGAAGAAAGTAATCGGTGGTTTTGAACATATTAAGGATATGTTTCTAAAGTTCTCAACAAAAGTTCACAGGATTAAAATAGCTTGGGTTATTATTTTAGTAAAATAGTCTTCGCGGCTAAAACTTAATTTTTATTTTTTAAATGAAGCATAATTGTGTTATAGCTGAGGTGTACAATATGATTCAACAATTCTATACTCAGTGTTAATCACAATGAGAATACTCTTAATCCTCTTTATTTCACCCATTCCGCCTACCCACATCCCCTTGTGCAACCATCAGTTTGTTCTCTGTATTTGAGTCTGTTTTTTTCTTTTTTGTTTGTTCATTTGTTTCTTAAAATTCCACATATGAGTGAAGTCATATAGTATTGTCTTTCTCTTTGACTTATTTCACTTAGCATTGCACACTCTAGGTCTATTCATGCTGTTGCAAATGGCAGGATCTCATTTTCTTATGCGAGTTATATTCCAGTCATATGTAGAATTTAAGAAACAAGAAGACGAAAATAGGAGAAGGAAAGGAAAAATAAGATAAAAACAGAGAGGGAGTTTGGGGCACCTGGGTGGCCCAGTAGGTTAAGCGACTGACTTTGACTTGGGTCATGATCTCGGAGTCCTGGGATCAAACCCTGCATCAGGCTCTCACCCCAGCAGGGTGAGGCTTCTTCCTCTCCCTCTGCCCCTCTCTTGGCTTGTGTACACTCTCTTTTTCAAGTAAATAAATAAAATATTTAAAAATAAAAATTTTTTAAAAAGGGAGGCAAACCTTAAGAGACTCTTAGATATAGGAAACAGGATTGCTGGAGGGAGGTGGGGGGGATAACTGGGTGATGGGGGTTAAGGAGGTCACTTGATGGAATGAGCATTGGGTATTATATGCAAGTGATGAATCACTAAACTACCTCTGCAACTAATACTACATTATGTTAACTAAATTGAATTTAAATAAACAATTTTTAAAAATATCCCATTACATATAATATACTACATCGTTAGCCATTTTCTATGGATGGACACTTGGGTTGCTTCCTTATCTTGGCTATTGTAAATAATGCTGCAATAAACATAAGGGTGTGTATCTCTTTTTAAATTAGTGTTCTCATTTTCTTTGGGTAAACAGTAATAGAATTACTGGGTCATATGTTAATTCTGTTTTTAATTTTTAAGGACACTTCATACTGTCTTCCACAGTGACTGCACCACAGGCATTTTCACCAGCCGTGCACAAAGGTTCTTTTTTCTCTTTGTCCTAATACTTATTTCCTGTGTTTTTGATTTTAGCCATTCTGACTGA
Organism: Nasua narica; assembly: GCA_028533885.1. Taxonomy (NCBI): domain Eukaryota; kingdom Metazoa; phylum Chordata; class Mammalia; order Carnivora; family Procyonidae; genus Nasua; species Nasua narica. The sequence continues at coordinate 38,721,789 of CM052813.1, read as the reverse complement.
TGTGAGGTGGTACCTCATTGTGGTTTTGATTTGCATTTCCCTGATGATGAGTGATGTTGAGGATCTTCTCATGTGTCTGTTGGCCATCTGTATGTCTTCTTTGGAAAATGCCTATTCAGGTCTTCTGCCTATTTTTAATCAGATTATTTGGTGTTGTAGAAGTCCTTTATATATTTTGGATATTAATGCCTTATAGGATATATATCATTTGCAAATATCTTCCCCCATTCAATAGGTTGCCTTTTTGCTGGTGGTTTCCTTCACTGTGCAAAATTTTTTTACTTGAGGTCTCAATAGTTCAATTTCACTTTTAATTCTCTTGTCTGAGGAGACCTATCTAGAAAAATGTTACTATAGCTGATGTCAAATTACTGCCTATATTTTCTTCTAGGACTTTTATGGATTCAGGTCTCATGTTTAGGTCTTTGACCCATTTTGAGTTTATTTTTGTGTATGGTGTAAGAAAGTGATCCAGTTTCATTCTTTTGAATGTGGCTGTCCCATTTTCCCAGCACCATTTGTTGAAAAGACTGTCTTTTCCCCCTTGTGTATTCTTGCCTCCTTTGTTATAGATTAATTGACCATATGAACATGGAATCATTTCTGGGCTCTCTCTCCTGTTCCCTTGATTTATGTATCTGTTTTTGTGCCAGTACCGTACTGTTTTGATTAATACGGCTTTGTCTTTTGATTAATACAGCTTTGTCATATATCTTAAAATCTGGGATAGTAGTAACTCCAGCTTTGTCTTTCTTTCTCAAGATTGCTTTGTCTATTTGAAGTCTTTTGTGGTTCCACACAAATTTTAGAATTACTCATTCTAGTTCTGTGAAAAATGTTGGCATCTGATCGGCATTGCATTATGTCAATAGATTGCTTTGGGTGATGTGGACATTTTAACAATATTCATTCTAATCCATAAGCATGGAATATCTTTCCATTTATGTGTCATCTTCAATTTCTTTCATCAGAGTTTTATGGTTTTTGGAGTGCAAATCTTTCATTTCTTGGTTAGATTTGTTTCTCGGTATTTTGTTATTTTTCTCTGTGCAATTGTAAATGTGATTGCTCTCAATTTTTTTCTGCTACTTAATTCTAGAAATTCTCTCCATAGAGGGAATAGTTTATAACTATGTAATTGATAACTAAAGTTCCAGCTGCCATTTATTAAATAACAACTTAGTTTTAGTCACTGCTTATCTTGGAATTTAGGATTCCCAAGTAGAACCTAAAAATGCAAAGTATTTTTGTTTTATAGTTACCATATTTCTGGGTAGAACACATTAAGACAGTGTTTAATTTGGCCTAAGTTAATAGGGTTTTTTATTATACTTTTATTCTACCTAGTTTGAGCTACACTAAACACTAAAAGGCCATCAGTAATTAGTCATGTTCTCTTAGGATTTGTTTAAAATGACAAAGTGCTAAGTTCTTACACGTGTAAAGTTCCAAATAACTGGTCAGATTATTTTACATAAAAAGGGAATAAATTTAAAAAGTCTATTCTTCACAAGTGTTTTGGTGTTGATTTAGAATATAAAGGAGGTTCTTGAGGGGCGCCTGGGTGGCTCAGTGGGTTAAAGCCTCTGCCTTCGGCTCAGGTCATGATCTCAGGGTCCTGGGATCGAGTCCCGTATCGGGCTCTCTGCTCAGCAGGGAGCCTGCTTCGCCCCTCTCTGCCTACTTGTGATCTCTCTCTCTCTCTCTCTCTGTCAAATAAATAAATAAATAAATAAATAAATCTTAAATAAATAAATAAAGGAGGTTCTTTTTTTAAGGTTTAACTTTTGAAGAGAGGCTTTTTTAAAGAATAGACTATAACCTGGATATTAGGCATAAGGATAGCCCATAAAATAACAAAGGGGAAAATGTGTTAGTGTTTCAGAACAAGGGATTTAGAATCACATTGTCCAGATTTTTATTCCAGATCTGTAGGCAAGGCACTTGCACTTTTTAAAAAAATTTATTTATTTGAGAGAGCATGTGCACAAGAAGGGGTAGGGGCAGAGGGAGAAGCAGACTTCCTGCTGGGCAGGGAGCCTGATGCGGAGCTCGATCCCAGGATCCTGAAATCATGATCTGAGCTGGTGGCAGAGGCTTAACTGACTGAGCCACCCAGGCTCCCGTTACTTTAACTTTGTAAAATGCAGTGCCCTTTATAAAAGGCAGCCAAAAATAATAATTTCTTAGGGTCATGGAGATTAAAGGAGATATGGTGTATGTTTGGAACCTTGTACAAAGTAACCAACAAATAATGGCAGTTATCACTGGGAGAACAGCTCCACCTAAATTCTCCCACTGTATTGCCATTGAATGGTCAAGTCAGAGTTAAAGAACCATCAGATACTTTGTTAATTAAATTGACATTGTAGGGAGGGGCGTCTTCACACACCCGCATGTATGTATGTGGTGCTGGGGTTTGGGGGCTAATCTCTGTGGTGTGTTGCATCAGTGGGGTTGCATCAGTAACATGCCACACCGTCAAGTGATGATTTTTTTTTAAGATTTTGTTTGACAGAGAACATAAGCAGGGGGAGTGGCAGAGGGAGAAGGAGTGAGCAGGCTCCCCACTAAGCAGGGAGCCCAGTGTGGGACTCTGATCCCAGCACCCTGGGATCATGCCTTGAGCCGAAGGCAGATGCTTGGCTGACTGAGCCACCCGGGCGCCCTCCCTTCAAGTGAAAATTTCCAACAGGATGAATTCCGTTGTGTACCACCATTTCTGTCTTAGAGTTCCCTCTCTGTACTCATCAGTTAAGGGGCAGTCTGACATCATGAATAGCTTATAACTCTGGAAACCACAAAATGTGGGATATATGTTTCTAGGTCTACCACTAGGGCAGGTCACTTCTCTGGTTCTCCAATTTTTTATTTGAAAGAAGGTGGGATTGGGCTAATCTCAAGTGGACCCTTGAGATCCATCTTACCAAGAGTTAGCTAGGTTTTTGCTTTCTGTAGTCAGCCATGTAATCAGAAATATGTGTTATGTGTATGCACTCATGTATATTTATCTTGAGATTTTTTTTATCAAAAATGAGATGATCTTCCCAATTAGCAGGCACTGACCTAACATAAGATTAGGTGGTTCCTAAGCACTTTTTTGCTGCTAAGATCTTTATTCCGAAGGCTGCAGGTATCATTGACCATAAGCTTGGATCATTTGGTAATTATAATTGCAGTTAAGTATACTTCGTTATGTAAATATAATTAAATCAAGAAACTAGGGCATTTTCAAGAAAGACTGACAGAATCAGTACAGCTCTGTAATGGCGTCTGTAGATTGACTAAGGTTTGAATCATATCTGAGTCCCTTAGCCAAGCAAAGACCCTCTTGACTCACTGCTGTGGTCCCACATGCTGAGAGAGCATGTGCACGTGCCTAGCTAATCATGTGGCCCAGTGTTGGCAAATCTTGGATTTCTCTACACAAGGTGATATTTCTGGGATTAATAGCCTATGATTCTAAGTCATAGATGGTTCTGTTTTTTCCTCCTTGATCTGCCTTAAAAATAAAGACAACTATTGAAAAATATAAAGCAGTCTTCCCCTTTCCTTTATCACTAATATGCTTCCTCAATCTCAAGTACATTTTTCTTTGAGCATTGAGAGCAAAGTAGAATGTTAAAAAAAATGTGGACTGTACAGGGGGCATTAATATGATACAAAAAGGCACATTATATTTAGATTGGGAAAGAATAACTTATTTTTTAAGGTCAGTAATTGAAGCTGAGCCATAAGTGTGTGAATTCTCAATGATTTGCAAACACTGTGGATGTTGAATTCTTTTCATTTTCCACTGGCTTACAAAGGTAGGATTATATTACTTCTCTTCTCTCTCCATCCAACTCCTAAAAAAAAAAAAAAAAGCTACAGTAGCTTCCCTGTTAGATGAAATCGAAATTTCTTGGCCTATCATTCACAACCCTTTACAACCCAGCACCCACCACGTTTTCAATTTTATCTCCTATTTATTCCCTTTTCTGAACCTTCTAGCCTTACTCCCAGGGGTTCTCCTTACTCCCTAATACACCTGCATTTTTCACACCTCTCCCTCTTTGCTTTGCCTGCTCCCCTAACCTAGGATGTCTTTTTTCCTATTCAGTCTACCTAAGAAACTCCTGCCACTTCTCCCAGATGCAACTGAGGTGTTGCCTGCCTTCATAAATCTCTGCATCCTTTCCCCAAGCAGGAATGTCCCTCACCTGTGCTCCCATTCAGAGCACTTTAAATGACAGCATTATTCACACTATGTTGGAATTCTACCCCCACATTCTCTTACCACTGGAGCAAGGACCTTGCTTTCACTCTCTCTATATAAACCTTGGCATCTAATACATAGTGGACATTCAATAAAAGCTTGCCAAAGTGAATAAAAACATGGTTGCATATATCACAGGAGAAGAAATATCCTGATTAGATAAAGTATGTTTTTATTCAGTATATTTAATTTGGGGAATACAAAAAACTGCAAGGAGGAAATGAAATTGACCTATAACCCTACTCCCTCAGAGATCATGTTAACAGTTTCACATACCTACTTCCATTTAAAGCATGCTTGCTTTGAAGAGGAAATCTGGTTTTTTGAAATTAGAAAATGACCTACATGCTTAACAGATGATCCTAATTCTTGACTTTGCTGTTTCTTTCTTAGCTCACAGAGAGAATAATCATCCTCTTTGTGGTGATCACCAGTCAAGAGGAAGTCCAAGAGAAATATGTGGTGTGTGTTTTATTCATCTTTTGGAATCTATTGGATATGGTTAGGTAAGGAGGCAAAATAATCTCTTTAAAGCCAAGTTGCTTTTCTACAATGAAACCAGTAATAACTGCCTACATTTGGTGATGTATCCTGAATGAGAGAGGAAAACAACCCCTTTCCAAATTATTTTATCTTGATATGGAAATGTATTCTTAGCGCTTTCCATAATGGGCATATCGGAGGTAATGCAAACCTCCTGTGGTATTACAAGAGCGAATCAGTGCATTCAGGTTTCCAGCAGAAGACCTGGCATAGCACCAATTTGGGATAAACCTCACAGCTGCTTGCTAATGAAAGGCATTCCTTGAAATTGCTCTGGTCCATGTTACTTTTAACAAGCAAAGCAAGACTTCTGTTATGTCATAGTCAGGATTTACAAAGTTGATTTCTGTGAATTCCAGAATACTTTAAATACAGGGCCTCATCGCTCTGGGGAAGAATGCACCTCCACATACATTTATTTTGTATTCTTTTTATTGAATTATAATTACAATGTTCTACTAGTTTCAGGGATACAGCTTACTGATCGGACAATTCTTTTTTTTTTTTTTTTTTAAAGATTTTATTTATTTGACAGAGCAAGCACAAGCAGGGGGAGCAGCAGAGGGAGAGGGAGAAGCAGGCTCCCCATTGAGCAGGGAGCCTGACATGGGACTCTATCCCAGGACTCTGGGATCATGACCTGAGGGGAAGGCAAATGCTTAACCGACTGGGCCACCCAGGTGCCCCTGATTGGACAGTTCTAGACATTAATCAGTGCTGACCACAATAAGTGCGGTCACCATCAGTCAGTATACGTTATGACAGTATTTTTGACTATATTCCCTAGGTTCTACTTCTATCTCCTTGATACATTTTATATACAATTCCAGTGGGTCCAGATAACTTACTGAAGTTATTTTGTGGATTCTCTGGAACTCAGTTTTTTTTCCTCCGTGAAGTTGGGGTGGAATTATCTTCCCAACTTACCCTAAAAATGACTTTTTTTTATTTTAAAAGACAAGGACTTAAAGGGATGCCCGGGTGGCTTAGTTGGTTAACGGTCTGCCTTCAGCTCAGGGCATGATCTCATGGTCCTGGGATTGAGTCCCACATTGGGCTTCCTGCTCGGTGGGGAGTCTGCTTCTCCCTCTGCCTCTGCTCCTTCACTGCACTTGTGCTCTCTCTCTCTCTCTCTCAAATATAATCTTAAATAAATACATAAATGAATGAATGAATAAAAGGAGTAGAAAAAGTAATCTATAAAAAAAATCCACATCCAGATGATTGTGAATGTCGAAAGACTAGTGCTTTTTTCCTAAGATGAGGAATGAAACAAGATGTACACTCTTGCCACTTCTATTCAGCATTGTACTGGAAGTTCTCATCATGGCAGTCAGGCAAGAAAATGATGTAAAAGGCAATCATATTAGAAAGGAAGGAGTAAAGTCTATTGGCAGGTTATATGATTTTGTACATAAAATCATAAGGAATCCACTAAAAATACTAGAACTAGTAAACTGGTAAAGGTTGCAGTATACAAAACCAGTATACAAAACTATTTTTGTATATCGTGTTCTATACATTTGCAATGACCTATCCTAAAATAAAATTAAGGAAAAATTTCGTTTATAATAGCATCAAAAAGTAAAGTACTTAGGAATAAATTTAACAAAAGATGTGCAAAACTTACACATTGAAATTTTTAAAATACCATTGGGAGAAATTTAGGAATATTTAAGAGATAAACCATGTTATGGGTTGAAAACTTAATATTGGTAAGACTGCAACACTCTCCAAATTGATCTACATATTCAGTGTCATCCTTATCAGAATCCCAGCTGACTGCTTTGTGGAAATTGCTAAGCTGATCTTAAAACTCATGGAAATTCAAGGAACTCAGACTAGCCCAAGCAATCTTGAAGAAGAACATAGTTGGAAGACTCACACTTCTCAATTTCAAAACTCACTACAAAACAATAATAATAAAGAATGTGATACTGGCATAAGGATTTATCATAGAATAGAATTGATAGTCCAGGGATAAATCCTCACATTTATATAGTCAGTTGATTTTTGACAAGGGACCAAGACCATTAAGTGGGGAGGGGCAGGGGGCGGGGGAATAGTCTTTTCAACAAATGGTGCTGGGACAATGACATGTCCACCTGTGTGAACCGTTACCTCACACCATATACAAAAACTAAGATGGATCGAAAAACCTAAATGTAAGAGCTAAGCCTATAAAACCCTGAGAAGAACTCATAGAGGTAGATCTGTGTGATTTTAGAATTGGCAGAGGATTCTTAGACACCAGAAACAGAAGCAACAAAAGAAAAAAGATACATTGGACTTCATCAAAAGTGGCTTTAAACATATAAGATGCTTATCTACTCTTGTTATAAAAAAATAGATGCCGTTTTCCACTGAGATTGGTACAGATCAAATTTGATAACATGCCGTGTTTAGAAGGCTTGCACTCTTGGTATATGGTTTTTATGTACACAGATAAGCAAATGCAAGAATATTTGAGAGGATATATAAGAAACTGGCATTGGTCTCTGAGGAATGGAATTGGGGTCCTAGAATGGTAGAAAGGTTTAGTTTTCTCCATTCATGTTTTCGAAGTTTTGATTTTGTTTTGCCATATTATGTACTGCCTTTTCCAGTAGTTCTCAGAGTATAGTCCCTAGACCCGTATGGCATTAGCATCACCTGGAACTTGTTTATAATAGAAATTGTCAGGCTCTACCTGAGCCCCAGGGAATGAGACTCTCTGAGCATATGGCCTAGCAGTGTGTGCTTTAGCAGCACGTCTGGGCGACTCTGATGTCTGCTTAAGCTTGAGAACCACTGCCTGGTCAGAGAAACAAAAAGATCACGAAGGCAGCTTTAAAACCATGAGAGACTGTGGACCCTGAGAAACAAACTGAGGGTTTTGGAGGGGAGGGGGGTGGGGGGACACATATTGCATGGAGCACTGGGTGTGGTGCATAAACAGTCTTGGAATACTGAAAAAATGAAAAACAAAAAAATTTTAAAAACCCACACCTATTGTGCTCCAAACGAGCTTCTGAGGCCGGTTCTTCAACTGATCACACGGTGTAGCACAACTACACGAGCAGAAGGATGCCCAGTAAGGACTTGGAAGTCACACTTGGGTTTTAAAAATTCATTACCTAAATATTTACAAGTATATCTGTTTTTAAAAACCCAGCTGCAATGCTGCGTAAAATGGGCTTAGCTTCTGAATGAAACTGAATTCACTAACCAGGGAAACTTGTAATTTGCTGAGGGATAAGGGTTCCATTTTTCTTGGTTTCCCTCCATAATTATCCATGATCCACCCGCGGAGACAAGCCAGACTCACACAGTTCCCTTCCCCTTATTGGTTTATTTTTTTTTTTACTTCCCGCTTAAATGGTAGGAAATAAGGTTTGGAGTTTAAACTTTCCACTTGTATCTCTTTTTAATTACAGTGTAACGTGTTTTCTTGTTCTTTCCCACACATCAGTAGGAAGTGATGTTTCTGAGCTCCTTTACTCCTTTCAGGTACACGTATAGCATGTTGTCAGTCATAGGAATATCCTATGCCGTCTTGACCTGGTTCAGTCAGACACTGTGGATGCCGATTTATCCTCTGTGTGTTCTTGCTGAAGGTAAGACAAGAGTGACTTCGCATTATTGCTTCCTGACAAAAGCAATCTACTTACAATGGTTCACCTAACTTTTTGATGATTAAATTACTATTTTTGCTACTGCTAGCGGGACAGCCGACTCAATGGATCATTCTTGGCACACTTCCCTTGATGCAAAAAAGCAAAGCATTAAGAAAGTTAGAAGGGGAAGCAGTTTGGCACAGTAGGCAAAATATTGGATGAGGAATGAAGACATCTGAGTACAGGCCCTTAACTTCATTAATTCGCTGTATGAGTTTCGGGAAAATCATTTAACCTCTCTCAGTTTACTCATCCAAAAGGGTTTAACATTTAATGACTCAGCGATTTTTTTTTTTTTTTTTTAAAGTAGGCTCCACACCCAGGGTGAGGCTTGAACTCAAGACCCTGAGATCAAGACCTGGGCTGAGATCAAGAGTCAGATGCTTAACCGACTGAGCCACCCAGGTGCCCCAGTGATTGTTTTTAGTGCATAGAAATTCAGTTCCCCCTGGCTGGACTATCTTTCCTACTTAACCATCTACCATGCATCACACTGTCTGCCAGGAACACTCAACTCTATCTTTAGATCAGTCATCAATTTCTCAGGGAAGCATCCCTCAACTTTCTCAACTTAGTCCATTCCCCGTCCCCTGCACCCTGCGTGCAGTACCGCACCACGAATCTCTTTTTCATAAGACCTGTCTCAGCTGTGATTAGACATTTGTGTGATTCTTTGAATAATGTCTGTTTCCTCTCAAGCCTCTAAGCAACTTGGGGATATGGGATTGTTGTTGATTCCTTGCTTCCCTTTTTCTCATGCACCCAATATACGTGCTCAATAAACACTGAATAAATTACTGAATACAGTATGAAGTCAGCTAGTTACTTAACCTAAATGTAAACCTAAACTTAACTAATTCATCAGTTAGCAAAAAGCTTCAGGATATTAGGGGAATATATGCTTCCTTCTGTAATGGATTTGGCAGACTGGTAAGGAACTTTCTGAAAGAGACATTAAAATTTTCGCAAATGGAAGGCATAAAGAAATTAAAGCATATTAAGGTAACTAAGGAAAAACAGAGAAATTTAAGATGATGGTAACATTGGTGATAATCATAAAGTATATATAGTCTATCCACATATTTTCAATCTACCAATGACCAAAGTTTATAGTAAATCCTATTAGGTAGAACTTTAAAATTTGTTTTGGTTTCAAAAGATTTACTAATTTTTAGAATAGACTAAGCCAAAAGAATCTACAGAATACTCCTGAAAACTTAAAAAACTGGATTGCTCATTTCTTTGAGAATGAAATTCTTCACTCATTGAAACATTAAGTACATTCCTTTATTATATCGTATGAAAAATACCATAAAGAATATATTATAAAGGACTAAGGTAGAGATAGGAGTAATCTTTTCCAAAAAAGGATGAATAACTGTATAAAAAACTTTTCCATTCTCATTATTTGATAATGTTAAGCCTTCACCTTTCGGGGAAAGCCATGTTCCAATATGTTTGCCATTAAGCCCATTTCTTTTATTGACATTAGATTATAAACTAGTCTTGCAATTAAAAAGCAAAGTGTATATGAAGAGTCTGGAAGCATATGTGTCAAAATGTTAATAATAATTCTGGGTGGCAGAAAATAGGTAACTGCAGTTTTACCTTCACAGGTTTCTTTATCTTTCAAATGCCTCAAGATATAAAAATATGTAGTTAAAACCCAGTTGACTTTTGATGACTCTAATATTTTTTAATAACTATAGTTCCCATCCGATAACATCAGAGACGAAAGCAAGTTCCATAGGTAGCCAAATCATCTGTTTATACCGATTAAATGCTAGAGACTTAGGTGACCATCTGGAAATCTTAAATGACAGGTCAATTGCGGACCCTGTGGCCATGCCACTCACCCTGCTCAGGCTGGCCCTAGCAGCTTTGGTTGCCCAACATTTCTTGTCTCTGATTTTTTTTTTTTCTATACTAACAAATAATTTTAGACTCACAGGAAGTTACAAAAACAGTGCATTGTTCCCATGTACGCTTCACCCAGCTTATCCTCACAGCATCTTCTGTAACCGTAGTACATTATCCCTTTCATAAAGTGTCATAGAAATCTATATGTGAGATATAACGTCACAGAACCTCCTTCTCTGTATTTTCATTGACATATAATTAACATACAATGTTAGTTTCAGGTGTACAACATATTCAACAATTAAAAACCTTACTCATTGCTTGCCACAATAAGTGTAGTTACCATCTGTCACTGTACAGTATTAGAGTATTATTGACTATATTCCCTGTCCCATTCCTATGCTATACTTGCCATTTCCATGACTTATTCATCTTATAATTCATCTTATAAGGTCATCTAAATAATGACCTTATTTAGCCCATCCCCCAATTACCTCCGCACTGGCAACCATAAGTTGGTGCTCTGTATTTAAGAGTTTTATTTTTTATGTCCCAAATATTAATGAAATCATATGGTATTTGTCTTCCTTTATCTGACTTATTCCACCTGGCATAATACCCTCCAGGTCTATCCATGCTCTTGTAAATGGCAAAATCTCTTTTTTAATGCCTAAGTAATATTCCACTGTGTGTGTATATCTTTAACACATTAACACATCTTCTTTATCCATTCATCTATTGATGACACTTGAGTTGCTTCCTTATCTTGGTTATTGTAAACCATGTTGTTGTAAATATGGCTGTGTATGCATCTTTTCAAATTAGTGTTTTTGTTTTCTTTGGATGAATACCCAGTAGTGGAATTACTGGACGGTATGATATTTCTTTTTTTTAAGCTAACACTGTAATTATTCATCTTATTAAGCAGTAATTTCTCAGCAAAAATATTTAAGACAAAATCTTAAGTATATTTTAATCATTCACTCATGCAGTGTATTCATGTCTATTCAACATGAGGGTCTCATATCTGTAAGATTGGTTAATTACATTCAATTAATATTTGAATGTGAAATTTCCTAGTAAGTATGAGTTCACTGGTATGTTATTTCTACTTTTAATTTTTTTTTATGAACTTCCATACTGTTTTCCACAGTGGCTGCACCTATTTACATGCCCACCAACAGTGTATGGGGTTTCTTTTGCTTCCCATCCTTACCAGCATGTGGTACTTCCTTTTTTTTTTTTTTTTTTTTTGATACTAGCTATTCTGACAGGTGTGAGGTGGTATTTCATTATGATTTTGATTTGCATTTCCATGATGATTAGTGAGGTTGAGCATCTTTTCATGTGTCTGTTGACCATCTGTATATCTTTGGGAAAATGGTTATTCAGGTCCTCTGCCCATTTTTTAATAAGAGAGTTAACCAACTATCCGGTATTGAGTTGTATAAGTTCTTTATATATTTTGGACATTAACCCTTTGTCAGATATTTTGCTTTTAAAAATCATCTCCCATTCTGTAGGTTGCCTTTTGTTGATAGTTTCCTTTACTGTGCAAAAGCTTTTTATTTTGATGTAGTCCCAGATAAGTTTGCTTTCATTTCCCTTGTCTGAGGAGACATCTATAAATACGTTGCTAAGGGTGATGTCCAAATTACTGCTTATGTTTTCTTGCAAGAGTTTTATGGTTTTGGGATTCACACTTAGGTCTCTAATCCATTTTGAGTTTAATTTTGTGTATGGTGTAAGAAAGGGGTCCAATTTCATTCTTTTACAAGCAGCTGACCCAGTTTTTTTGCACCATTTATTGAAAAGGCTGTCCTTTCCCCACTGTAAATTCTTGCCTTTGTGATAAATTGACTGTATAGGCATGGGTTTATTTCTGGCTTCTCTGTCCTGTTCCATCAATCTATGTATCTGTTTTATGTCAGTACCATACTGCTTGGATTACTACAGTTTTGTCACATATCTTGAAATCTGGAATTATGATTCCTCTGGCTGTGTT
>CM052813.1:38673992-38708967 GCA_028533885.1 Nasua narica | reverse complement strand
ACTTCTCTTTCTTGGACTTGTTTCCGTGTTCCTTCTCTGAGTCTCCCTTGCAAGTGTCTTGTCCCTTAGACTCCAGGCTGCACTCTGTCTTTTAAAACCATGGTTCTTTCCAGAGAAATGGTTAATCAACCTTACTCACTTCTGCCACTTCCTTCTCCATGGTAGGTATGTATTATACCTACAGTCACCTTTACTCAGAAAGAAGAGACGTCCTCGGAGTCTTTCCCTTTAAGAAAAAGAAAATGTGAAGCGCCGCATTCCGCTGTGACATAAGAAAAAACAGGCTTGTGGACTCAGCTGCTGCAAACACAGGAAGCAGCCTGGTGGAAAAATACCTACGTGACAGGACTCCGTGTCATCATCGTTCTCCTCGCCACCTACTTTACCACAGCTGTGGACCATGCACACGTTAAGTCTATAGTGTGTGAAGCCTGATGATTTTCCTGTAAGGCGAATGAGAAATAGGTTATCTGGAATGGATTCAATTAAATTGAGAAACCAAAGTTCTTAGCCGGAAGTATATCTGTTTACATCTATTTCTTTTCCCTTTGGGGTTCACAAATAGCGACTGCACGGGAGGGCAGCAGTGTGAAATATGTTCGGCAGTTGTCTAGAACAACATTTTGTAGACAGATGTCCCCATCGCCAGAGCTCACCCCTATCTGACACACCAGACACGGTCAGCAGATTCTACATTTTCCAAACTCTGGAAAAGTATTAATATTTGTACGTTGGTGCCTTAAAAGAGGTGCCTGATGAAAACAAAATGGGTCTTTGGTAAATATACAAATATATATTTGCTCCAAATTCCTTTTCTGGAAATCAGGCCATATACTTACTTTACAGGGAGACAAAAGGTAAACTATTTTAAAGGAGGCAAGGCAATGAAGAACTAGTAATGTAAAAAAAAAAAAAAAACAAAAAAACTAGTGATGTTTCGGATTATTATTGAATTATTGCTAGTTAATATGTCACGTAAGTCCTTAGAGTTTTGAAAACTATTATTTCTGTATCATTGGTATATATTCACTTTTCTCAAAATTCTAGAATCTTATTATCCAGTAACTATATAAAAGTTACTATTTTATGACAAAAACTAGGTAGTAAAATGGTAGTTATAAAAAAGTTGGTAATTGGATAAAGTATTTAAAAAGAAACAATTATTAATAAAGATCATTGAAGCCTTTGTAAATTTAGTATCTTATTTGGAATTTTAAAATATTTAAAATTACCCTTTTAAAAAGCTACATTTTGAGGTACCTGGGTGGCTCAGTCAGGCAGGCATCTGATTCTTGATTTTTGGCTCAGGTCATGATCTCAGGGTCCTTGGATCAAGCCCCTCATTGGACTTTCTGCTCTGTAGGAAGTCTACTAGTCCCTCTCCCTTTCAAATAAATCGTTGAAACCAAAATGTAGTTTTTTAAAAAGTTGCCTATTTTTCTAAGATAAAAAATACTGAAAGCTTTAGTGTACAGAGAACAAAATCCCTTTCCAAGCTTGAGGTGACTCAGTCAAGCTTCCTCTCAAGCAACATGGCTGCTTAGATTGCTGAAGTATTACATATATCTAGAATCACTAAAGTTGCAGAGTAAGAATTAGAGAAACTATATCTTACTGGGCCATTATAAGAAATTAAAATTTTGTTATTAAATAATACTTTAATTTTTTTTTTTAAGATTTTACCTATTTGACAGAGAGAAAGAGATCGCAAGTAGCCAGAGAGAGAGGGGGAAGCAGGCTCCCTGCTGAGCAGAGAGCCCGATGCGGGGCTCGATCCCGAGACCATGACCCGAGCCGAAGGCAGAGGCTCAACCCACTGAGGTGCCCCAATAACTTTAATTTTTAAATCAAATTACCTAAAGAGCCTGCCTACTCCTTAAACTAAACGAAAGAGCACAATTTATAATTATGGATTGAAAAATCAGGTCTCTGCAACAATTGTAACAAAGCCACAACTGGCATTATTGTGGTTGGTTACCTGTATTTGTAATTGAAAGAAAAATTTCATTAGAGGTTAGTGGACATAAGGATGTCATTTCTCTTCCACTCAAGTTCATGTTCTCCAGTTTAAGAAACTTAGACAAGTAAATATCTACCTAGTTAAGTGGATATTACCCAGATTGCAAAGTTGATTTCTTTGGGTGATTTCTAACTATATGTCCGTCAAATTCTATTTCATTTTGTTCAGTGTTCTCAACAAAGGTGTAGTTTCTCAAATCTAATAGATGAAATAGCAAACTATGAGATATTTGAAAAGTTGGTAACACATAACTTTTAAAATGATCTTTCTTGGGGCATGTGGGTGGCTCAGTCGGTTAAGTATCTGACTCTTGATTTTGGCTCGAGTCATGAGCTTGGGTTCTGTGCCTGGTGTGCAGCCTGCTTAAGATTCTCTCTCCCTCCCCCAGCCCTTTTCTGGCTATAAAACAAAACCATAAAAACCAAAAAACAACTTTCTTGGGAGTTTGCAATACCAAGTCCCTAGTAACCCAAGCTAAAGTGTGGTGGTCAACATCAGCAGTGCCTGTGGGGGGGAAAACTGCTCTGAATGAAAACTACTTTGAAGAATTTCATCACTCAGCAAAAGTCTGCCTAAAGAATACAACACACAGACACTGTAATATCAAAGTCCATGGGCTTTTATGTTATCAAAATAGTTGAATAAAAGGAACAACACTTCTGCCAAAAGTATCCGTTCAATATTAATGTGTTTTCTTTCCCTCCAATATGCTTTTCAAGAATCAGTCATCCTGGTCTTATGTTTTTGTTCAATAAACAGGTTAACTTTAGAATGAGTTGATTCTTAGTTGCTGCATACAAGTCTACATTTGTTCAAGAAACACTTAGCTTGTGGGGCGCCTGGCACACTGAAGGCACAAGATTATAAAACTTTACCAGGCTTCCTTCAAACACATTTCTTACCAAAGAATGTACCACATCTCACTGAAGTCCACCTCAAAAAAACCAGTTTGTTTTAGGATACCTTATTTTGCTTACCTTAAGCAAACTGTCACCTTCATATTTCTTTCAAAAGATGATGTAGCTGGTAACATCAGTATCCAGAATGTTTCCACAGAGAATCTTACATTGATGTACAAAGAAAACAGTTATACTTTATTGTGCTAAAGTATCAAAGTGATTTATAATTAAGATATGCTACAAATGATTTCCCCTTTCCCCAACATCTTCCTCTCATTAGCTTATTTTTTCCTTTGTAAACATTTTTTTTCCCCTCTTAATTTTTACTTTCTACTTCTGGGTCTAATTGTTATGTTACCTTTTGATACGGCAGTTTTTCCAAGTATATCCCAGGGAGCAATAGTTCTAGAACTAACGGTGTCACCTAGGCCCCAGACTCGTGGGCCCCACTGGGACCCAGGAACCTACATGTTGTCAGGCTCCTCGAATGCCTCTCTTGCCCACTATAGTTTGAGTCTTAAGTTTCAGTTTTGGACAGAAAACTGCTAATGACTTATATAAAAGCCACCATAAAATGTAGTTCTGTTTTTAGAACTGAGGTGTGGCATTTATGTTTGGTTTTTATAGATGCTAACGAGGAATTATCTTTGCTAAGGCTAGCTACAGTTTAAAATCTCAAGGTAACTGTCAATTCCACATGAAAATCAACTCGTGAGAACATGCCTTACTTCACCAAATAAATGTCGGTGTCCACTGTGTACTTACTTTGTGGTACTCAGCTAAGCCACGGGGTCCTGGGAGCGAGAACGTGGTCTGGATGGAAGAGCGAGCAGTGAGTTTGATGTGAAATCCAGCTCCAATATTTACTAGGCGAATGAGCCCAGGTTCCTTTCCTTCACTGCCCCCTCGCTGTTGTAAAGAACGAATACAGTATGGTAAGCAAAACTTTCTAAATGATAAACACCTACCCAGAAGTAGGAAATTTGTAACACGTTTCCTGGATGCATTAAAATAATCTGACAGTTTACTGATTTATAAATTTTCTGAATGTAAGCTCTGGGAAGGCAGGAATATCATGCCCTGTTCACTGTGGGCACACGGTACACACTCATAATTGTGCAGCTCTGACTTTGTAGATTACTACCAGTACCTCCAGAAAAAAGACCCGTTTTAAGAGACCTATCAGAGTGACTAGGTGACGTCTCCATTATAGTTGATTATTCTCAAAGGGCAGTTCATATTTAGAAAACACAAAAAGGTTTTTTTTTAACTGCTCTATCAATTCTTAATGTGCTACTTGCTTTTAGAATGTTTTAGGAACAACTGGTTAAATTTTCATTATCTTCCCAAACACACAGCCCAAAACACACAGATCGCCAAGCGTTAGAACTATTTTCAATGAAACATACAAAGGTGATAACATTTCTATTACATTTTAGACTTTATAAACCATATTTTTGTTTTCTTTTATCCTCACAACTACTTTGTAAGGTGAAGTTACTCCCTGTAGCCAAGAAACAAAGCCAAAGTCAGAGAGTCATCCCTGTCATTTTTACTTAGTTTCATGTCCAATAATTTACCCAGAAATTATTTCACAAGTTCCTTATGTTTGACAAAAATCAGGCAATCTAAGTGGCAATTTTAAAGAACTCCATACTGTTTATGAAGATTAACACATTCCACGCACACTCACAACTTCATAATCATATATCGCACATTTTGAAAAAACGAGACTTCAGAATCAGAATAAAGAATTTTCTTCTGGAAAATTTAAAAGCCTATTACCTCATCGAGGACTGGAGCGGTGATGATACACGTTTGTATGTGAGGATGACGGCATGAGATATCTTTCTGCAATGGAGGATGGGAATTGTTCTGGCCACATTCTGTCCCCTGGTTTCCTCCGAAATGCCTGCAGCTAGAAACAGGGTTGGGGCATCTCACGCAGACTCACCAGAGGCCTCGCCTACACCTCTGGCTTTAGCCAAGGCCCTATCCTCCTAAGCACAAGATCTGATCGCTCTTCGAAAACAGCAATTTACCAAAATGTTCACCAAAAGTTTAAAACTGCTTATTTTCAAACTTACTAAGTTATTTCAAGATTGCAGTTGCGTCCCTAACAAAGTCTTACTCCTTTTATAATGACAATATCACTATCCTTGGTGAAAATCATTTCAGAGAACTTCTGACGGTTACCTTCAAAAAAGCTTGTTAACAGCCCTGTAGTTACCACGGAGTCATTACATGACAAAACACAAAGACAGTTTTAGGCCCTTGCATGGATCCCAACACCTGTTCCAAATGCACACTTTCCAAATCAAGAGTCAGAGTGTTCTGAGAGACGCGTAATCAGGCTTTAACCTCACACGTTCATTTGTTAGGATATCCCGGCATGCTTTGTCTTGGCAACTTGTGATTTCAAAATCCAGCGGGAGATGACTTGTGAGGGAAGTGTTTCCATACATAGTGTGGAACATCTGCTCTAAAAAGGCAGAGACTTCTGGGTTTCTAGAGAACAAGGTGAGCCATCCCGAGGAACTAACCTAATTCTGACCTGAGGTCATACAGGGAACCAAGAGAAAGTGTTATTATTCCAGTGACCTAATATCTTAGTGTGTTGAGATTTTAGAACCTTGAGGTTCTGAAATTTACAATTTTTTTCTTTTTCCGAGAGAGAGCAAGTGAGCAAGCAGCAGAGGGGCAAAGAGAGAGAGAGACAAAATCTCAAGCAGCTGAAAGCCCAGCATGGAGCCCTACGTGGGGTTCGATCTCACGACTCTGAGACCATGACCCGAGTCAAAATCTAGTCAGTTGCTTGACTGACTGAGGCACCCCTAGCATCTTCTATTTTTGACTCTTTAGAGGTTACCATGAATAGGAAAATCCTACAAATCTCAAGCTCCAGAACCCTGAAAACAAAAAAAAAAAAAAAAAAAAAGGAAGGGGGGTGTGGCTAGGGAAGAAGGGATACAGATATATTTTATTTCCTCCATTTTGTACTCTTCTGTTTTCTTGTCAAGGGCAGGAGCCCTTGGACAAAGTTTGCATGAGAAGAAACCAGGCTGAGGAGAAAAAGGCAGGCTGCGTTTAGAAGCCGGGCCTGATTCTTCAGCCCTTCCTCCGGCACTAGCAAGCTCTGCCCGCCGACCCAGGGCGGAAGTACAGACAGGCTCCTCGGGGCCCACTTCCCCTTCCCTGCCGCCAATGTTGGCAAGCCAGCCCGGGAATTTAACTCCTTCAACCCGCCAAGACCTGTTCCTTAACACTACAACCCCTCAACTTCCCAGTTCCAGCAGCGTACCAACATGAGGCCGTGTCCTTCTTTGATTTGGGGTTTTGTAGTTGACATATACCACGTTCTATTAGTTTCAGGGGTCAACAGAGACGTTGGACAATTCTGTACATTACGCAACGCGCACCACGGTTCAGGGTAGTCACCATCCGTCACCACGGTCATTTCGATATTACCGACTCTATTCCCTGTGCTTCAGGGTTCTTTCTTTTCTCTGATGACAGCGATCTATATGAGGCATGCATGAGGCTTCCTCCTTAATAGGACTTTTCATCTGAAAATGGGCGCTAAGTGCCCGGATGCAGCACAAAGGGCACTGGACCTGGGGCTTTAAGACTTCAGTGTTCTACGTAGTTCGGCCTCTTCTTCCATGTATTTTCTCCATTTTAAAATAGAAAATGCTTCTTCACAGTCTTGTCGTAGGAGTGAAATAAGACAATACAAGTGAAAGTTCTGGTGAACTTACCGTCTGGCACCTAAAATAAATGTGAGATGAATTTCAATCACTGTTTGGTAGGAAGTAAGACAAAGTGCACGCAAGTGGGAAGGAAAGAGAAGCTGGCTTCTCCCAGAACATGTTCGGCTGCTTCCTTCAAATTCATTCCCCTCTAGCCCGGCCTCGGAGGAAGCAAAAGTGAAATGTTGGCACTGCAGGTGACTCTCTGAGAGCTTGCCCTCCCTTTCCCCTTCTCTGTGAGCATCTCGGTGCAAAAGAAAGAACAGAGTGTGAATTACACAGTGAACCACAAATATCTGAAACCTGGAATCCTAAATCCATATATTTGGAAAATAAAACCAGGAGAGCTATTTTTAACCGAAGTGGTCAGTGGGTTCACTTAGTGACAACATGAATCTACGTGTCACCCGGGAATAATACTGAAGGTTCTACGGCGCTTCTAAGGACCAGGCAGCGCTATGGCCTGGTCGACACAAAGGTATATTATCCCAGCGGCACAACCTTTCTCCCCAGAGATCCTACATATACATACATAATGGCTCCATCTGGACGTGCATACGGTTGGTTAAAGCCCGCCCCGATGAATGCCTGCGTGAAGGAAAAATAAGCAAACAGATCTGTGGCTGATCTGCTGGCTGATACGTAAGCCCTTGAATAAGCTGCTATCCTGGAGGACGTTGTCACAAACTTCATTTACTTGTCATTAGGCCACCAGTTGCCCTGCTTAAGACAGAGATGTATACGTATAATAAAATACCTTGCTCTTTCAAGGAGATGTCTGCCCAGCATTCCACCATATTCCTCAGAGAGGAAAGCCAGTTCGGGTAGGACCTAGGTCGGGTCAATTAGAGTACCCCAACTCCCACAGCCCCCACAGTTGTGCGCAGGGACTCTCATGCGACCCAAGCAGAACCAGAGTCCTCTCCATGATGCCTCTGCCATACCCACGAGCAAAGATGCCTTTCCTTCCCTTTGAGGTTGCTGGTCGCCATCTTACCAACTACGTGGAGTGATCCGGTCTATGCCCCTAATGGCACCGTTTGACTCACTGGATGCAGCTGACTGACCTGATCACATCGACTCTTGAACTTCTTGGCTTGTGACCCAATATTCTCTTCTTTGGTTGAAGCTATTTTGAATTGGGGAACTTTCACTTGCATTAAGAGACCCAAGCATAAGCAAACTATAGCCACCACTAATGAATCTGATTTGGCTAATGTTCAACACACAACATGCTTATTATTTAAATGTGGACGGCGGTTCCAAGACAGTGCTTTATCCACAAAAATAAGAAAACAATGAGTCAGCGAATGTCCTCTAGATCAATCTCATGGGAAACCGATCATGATGCCACTGTCGCCACCGTGGTTTGGCTTTGCCACCAAAACCTTCCCCGTGCCTTAAAACAAAGAAGTAACGTGCACAAAACTCACAAGGTTATTTTACTAGAATTTATGGGGAGTAGATAATGTAGTCAAGTTTTCACAAAGAAAATCTTCAGGTTGAACTCTAGCCAAATAAAAGAAAATTCAAGTTCTGGTTTCATTCCCAACCAGCCTGGGCATTGAAGAAGCAATGCCCCCTTCTCTTGGCATGTACTGGTCAAGGGGTCAGTTTTGTGTCCACCTTTTCATGCCCCGTGACCCTCGGCATCATGGCTCCGCGATCCTAGGCATGAATTCGGAAAACCTTCTTCCATTTCTGTGGTTTTCCTCACCCAGCTGCGGATCCTGCTGGCTACCCCCCCGAACCGAACCGTCACCAACCATACGCTCTGGTCCACACAGCTTTCTTCTTAAACTCTGGGAGAACTCTCAAGGACAGCAGGGTGGCTAAGGGGACAAAAAAAAAAAAAAAAAAAGTAAAGCGTGCTATTGCATTTGGTGAAATTACATGTGAACAGGTCATTTAGATGGAAAACGTGTCAGGACAGAACTCGGCTTTTTCTTACGTGGCTCATCTTCAAGACTAAGAATTCCCATCAAGCCTCAGGCAGAATTTGAACACGATTAATAAAATCTGGCGGAGAGGGTTTCTTTGTCGTTAAGTTATTCCGCAACCAGTTAGCGGGAAATGCTGCAGTTTAACAAAACCTGACTTCTGGGACGCGGGTACTTTTTCTTTTCTTCCTCTGGGGGACGGTTACACAGGTGTGCTCCCTTTGTAAAAAAGCTACTGAACGCTTTGTGTCTTTTTCTACGTGAATATGATCTTTCCACTGGATGTTTGGTTAAAAGGTAAGAAACAAAAATTAAAAACTGATCCTGCAATGAAGTTAGGTCCTCATGGCTCAGTGGCGCCGACGTGACTGTGCTAATCTGTATCCAACTCTGTGCTCTCAGGTCCGCACCTTTTCTTATTTATCAATTATTCACCAATAAATTGGTCCCTCAGGGATCAATTTAAAGTAGGGCCGCTCCGTGTAATTCCTCTAGGTCACTTATGATAGATCTTATTTTAGGATATCGATGTAAATATATTAAGATGTTATCTAAAATATAATAGGGAGGAAATGTAGGGAAGCCAGCAACACAATTCTCGTGACTCTAATAAGCCCTTGACTATCTAATCAAGTGAACGTGTACTTCCTTGACCCCAATAACTATTCTCCTCATCAATATCAAGTTGTTTGCTATCTTCATGACCTAAAACAGTGTATGTCTGGACCAACCAATGGTATTATAGACTCATGGCCATTAAGAATGAGTTCAAATGTCCTGAGGCAAACAAATGAAGAAAATCCTAGCAAGTCTCTAGGGACGGATCAAGTAAACATATGTCGGACCACTGCCCTTATGCCCAGTGAAGTTCTGGGCTTGATCACGGTCCACTTCCTACATATGCCCTTCCATATGTGGGGGGTAGGGCGAAGGATCAGAACCAACCGGTTAGGGAATTCTTACTTGTCTGGCAACCAACAAATCATACCACACTGAGAGTAAAATAGGGTCATCCTAATACTCTAGGCTGGCCAGATAAATTATCACACGTGTAGGCCAGGAGGTGATGTTCCCAAGCTGAGACTTTCCAGTGTACTATCTTCAGCAGATCAGGGGTCTTTTGAACAGCAGCCGCTGGCTGGACCAGACCCCCGAGTCCAAAGACACAGACGACAGTACACATGGTCTCAGGCCACAGAACCAATGCCCAGCGGGCTTCGCAGATTTGAGGAAAATAATGTACATAATTTTAAGAGGAAGATATTCTATGTCTGTGGTTCCTATAGTCATAGTTCGACAAATCAATAGAGAAGTAGAAAAAACACAAAAACGATTCAAACGCCTGAAAGCGTGGGAAATGTCTAATTTCCTTGGCAGAATACCGTGCAGCTATTACAAATACTATTAACGAAGCCAATACAGCAACAGGTTAAAATGCTTTAAAAATAACTTTTAAATAAAAAAGGCCACGCTCGAAGGATCTATGTATATTTTTTTTGGTTGCTTAATGATTTATAAATATGTTAGAACCACACTCATATGCAGAGGCGGGAA
This sequence comes from Nasua narica, assembly GCA_028533885.1. Lineage (NCBI taxonomy): Eukaryota > Metazoa > Chordata > Mammalia > Carnivora > Procyonidae > Nasua > Nasua narica. Next base: position 38,698,805 of record CM052813.1, on the reverse strand, counting down.
AACTTCTTAGGAAAAAAATGTCAAAATTGCCACTGGCCAATGGGACTCTGGATTCTTCTTTGCTCTTTCCTGAATTTTCTAAATTTTTTTTTTCTGAATTTTCTAAATTTTAATGAAAGCACTAATTTGCCGTCGTAATAAGATACTTAAAAGCTATATAAATGAAAGTTACATTTAAAGGCATGGAACTCTTTTTAAATCCATTTTCTGCTTCAGAGTGCCACGTGACCACAGCTCTAGATTACTTCTCGACACTGAATTCAGAGGAAGGCTTTCAGGAGCCAATAGACACAAGAATGCTGTTTCTGTAGCAAAGGCGACCATGGGGGGCTTTCGCCCAAGTTGGGCATGTAGCACGGAAGTCATACCTTTTAAAAGCTCTCTGGATTTTGCTGAGAGGCCTTCTTTAGGGCTTTCCATGATGCTGAAAAGCCAGTCGATGAACTGGGGTGAAAAGGAAGAGCAGTGTCAGTGAAGACAGTCCCACTGTTAGTACAAGAGCGATCAGTCCCTTGGGTCTGCACGTATGCATCTCAGTGCAGGGCCGCCTGGCTGGCGAGGAAGAGACCAGGCCTGAGGGACGGGGAAGCTGGACACAGTTCCCATTCAGCCAACGACCCAGCCAAGTCAAAACTCCTTTCCCAGGGCACCTGGGTGGCTCAGTTGGTTGGGCGACTGCCTTCGGCTCAGGTCATGATCCCGGAGTTCCAGGATCGAGTCCCATATCGGACTCCCGGCTCTGCAGGAAGTCTGCTTCTCCCTCTGACCTTCTCCCCTCTCATTCTCAGTCTCTCTCTCTCTAATAAATAAATAAAAAATCTTAAAAAAAAAAAAAACAAAAAACCTCCTTTCCCAGGTACATGCCCTGGGCCTGCTATAGATTTTAACAGCAAGGCAGACACGGGCCCAGTGGGCCTCCAGCATGCCATGAGCTTCCTCTCGCATCTTTCCGAGAGCTCCAGAGAGGTTAGGAACCTCGCCCAAGTCCACTCCCAGTGAATGGCAGAGTCCAGATTTCAACCCCGGTACACCCGACTTCAGAGCCTCGCTCCTTCCTTGCCTCCCGCTGTCTGACACTGCAGGCATCTAGGCCTCGGCTCGCAGGGTGGGTGGTAAAGAGGGAAACACATCAGCCACAAGCCCCCATTTCTAAGATCAGCTGTCCTGTCGATGGGAACAATCTGGGCTCAAATGGAATTGAAACGGGAAGTTAACTGGGAAGTTAAAATTTAACTGGGAAGTTAAAATGCAAGAGAAAGGCATAAAGTAATTTACTAGGTAGAGCCGAGTGTGTTAATCACCGCAAGTAAGTCCCACAAATGCGGTAGAAACTCAGACTACTCAGGAGTTGGCCCGATCTCCCAGGATACAGCCAAAATTGGTTTTGAGGGGTGCCTGGGTGGCTCAGTGGGTTAAAGCCTCTGCCTTCGGCTCAGGTCATGATCTCAGGGTCCTGGGATCGAGCCCCTGCATCGGGCTCTCTGCTCGGCAGGAAGCCTGCTTCCCCCTCTCTCTCTGCCTGCCTCTCTGCCTACTTGTGATCTCTCTGTCAAATAAATAAAATCTTAAAAAAATAAAAATAAAAAAACAAAAAATTGGTTTTGAATTAGAGACAGGGTAATCTCATCAATGACTGAATGCTGCCACTCTCTCCTTACTAAAAAACACATACATTAGTCATACGTACTAAGTATTTTAACTTGGGACATAGAGACTGGCTCGTAAGAAAGAGTCAGATAGAAACAAACAATCCTAATTCTCTGCTTTGATTAAATTAAAAAATTCCCTCCCCCTTTTGTTTTATAATATCTGACTGTTACGTAAATAAACAAGCATGACAAAGATGTAACAGACATGGGCTGTCTGTACTGGGGTCCACAGTCATCATGGAGTCCCAGGCCAGAGAAAACACAAGGGGATACCGCATTTGAATCAATTTTGATTTAAAATGAGACAGAAAACACAAAACTTGGGACAATATGAACGCTTAAGAAAACAAAGGCCTTTTAAGTGAAACGCTTAGTAGAGTTCTGCAGGGCTGACCCTGCGGGTCCATGGTTCAGAAATATTTTTAGACTCATGTTTGGACTTTAACGATAAGCCACAAAAAGCTGGCATTAAGCTTTCAACCTCATAACAATCCAGTTTTCATTAAATGGGATTCAAAGAAGAATCTTTCAATCAACTGTCTTAGAGGCTGTTCAGAGCCATGGAATGAGGAGCGGAGGAAGCCTATTTCCAGATGCTCCGCACGACAGCTAGTTGTCTGGGGAAACTCAACATCAAAAACCAAACGCATCAAATCCTGCAGTCTGGATTTTCCGGAGGGCTGGGGTGATGACCTCCTCGACTCGCCCCATGTGGTCGAGCATAGGCCGGGAGCCCGTCGGGCCCCTGGAATGTGGCTCCAGGACCGAATGAGCTACGAGGAACCTTAACTGGGCGACAGGAACGTGGCTGCTCCAGAAGCCCGTTCCCCTGACCTACCCCCAGGCATGACGGAGCCTCCCCAACCCTGCAGCCTTGAACTTGCCTTCCTCTCTGTCCTCACTCTGACATTCTGAGCACTCGAAGCCTTACTCGGCCTTTCACCGCCAGGATCAAGAACACACGGGCCTTCAAGACCCCAGGGCAAGCATAAGCTCTTCCTTCCGCCTCACCTCCAACTGTAAGCAAGTCGCTGCTGTTGTCGTTGTTGTTTTTGGCCAGCAGTGAGCCTCACTCTCTGAGGCTCTGCATCTGGCTGCGATTCGGGGCTGAGGACGCGAGCCCATGGGGTGGGGTGATTCCAGTTTCGCTTAACTTCCAACTTCCATCTTCAAGGGAAGATGGCGCCCTGCCCTAACACGCAGGAGGAGGCTGCCAACCTCACCTTCTGGGTCTGTTCCTTCCATGGCTCTTTCTGCAGCAGGAGAGGCATGCTACTGGGAAGGAGAGTGAGGGCCTCCTGCAGAGTGACCCTGTGCATTGGACTCCGGCCAAGGAAGCTTGAAGCTGACCCAGCTGGGCCATTTTCCCGATGCCATGGCAACCAGCTGGCACTGAGGCCAAGGAGGAGAGGGCCAGCATGGTCTGCCCATGTCACCACTGCGGCAGCAAAGAGCAGCAACAAGAAGTCCAAAGCCTGCAAGGGAAAGGGAAACGAAGTTAGGTCAACGATTCAGAGTAACACGTGTTCACACACCCAGCACATCAGGATGATGCAACGTTATCTTTCCCCTCACCCCAGAAGAGGAACCGGACTGAACAGAAAATTCCATTTCCACACATGATGAAGAGACATTTCAGGGCTCCGGGAGGTTTCAGGGATCCTCTTTTGTAAGACAGAAGGCCCACCAGTTTTGTTAGTATTGCTCTAATAATGCAGGAGAAACCTGATTTCCTTCCTAAGCATACGGAAATCCAGGCACTCCTCTGTTTTGGTGTTTCCACCGAGATTAAAGAATTCATTAGGGGTGATATGGAAAGGGATATTTAGAGTTATGGTTATGTGGCCAAAATGGGATTTTTAAAAAGAGGTATAGCCTGATTCTACTTTTGAACAGTAACAAATGACTCCCCAGGCATTTTCTTTTTCTGTCCTCATTATTTAATCTAAATATTTGGGTGGCAAACACTTGATTCTGTTCCATTACTGCTGAAACGTTAAGCATGGAGACAAACTACAAACAAGCCTTCTGGGAATAAGGGAGTCAGTCACAAGTCATCTGGCATTTTGTAAATTTTTATTTATTTTTATTTTATTTTATTTTTTGGCATTTTTTTTTTTCAACGATTTTTTTCAGTATCTTTCGCCATGAATTGAAAGCGACTCACCAGAGTCTGGCTCCTGACCTACAGCTCTAATTCCAAGGATTTGTTTAAATTTTAATTCCAGTGTATGATTAGTTTCAGCTGTATAACACAGCGCTTCAACAAGTCCATATATTACTCAGTTGCTCATCGAGTGTAGTCTTAATTCCCTTCACCTATTTCACCCATCCCCCACGTCCCCTCTGCTAACCATCTGTTTGTTGTCCACAGTCAGGAGTCTGGTTTTTTTTGTTTTGTTTTGGTTTGGTTTGTCTCTGTCAACCGCCCCGCCCCCCCGCCGCCGCCGCCCTCTGTTTTGTTCCTTAAGTTCCACATATGAGTGAAATTATATGGTATTTGTCTTTCTCTGACTGACTTATTTCGCTTAGCATAATACCCTCTAGCTCCATCCATGTCATTGCAAACGGCAAGATTTCATTCCTTTTTATGGCTGAATAACGTGTGTGTGTGTGTGTGTGTGTGTGTGATCTTTTGTTCATTCAGCTGTCAATGGACACCTGCGTTGCTTCCATACTTTGGCTATTGTTGATAATGCTGCTATAAACACAGGAGTGCCTATCCCCATTGAGTTAGTGTTTTTGCAAATCTCTGGGTAAATACCCAGTGATGTGATTAGCGGATCACAGGGTGGTTCGAGTTTTAATTTTTTGAGGACACTCCATACCGTCTTCCACAGTAGCTACACCAGTCTGCATTCCCACCAACAGTGTGCAAGCGTTCCTTTTGCTTCACGTCCTCCCCGACATTTGTTGTTTCTTGAGTTTTTGATTGTAGCCATTCTCACAGGTGTGAGGTGATAGCACGTTGGGGGTTTGATCTGCATTTCCCTGATGAGGAGTGACGCTGAGACTCTCTTCATGTGTCTGTTGGCCATCCGTGTCTTCTTGGGAGAAATGCTGGTTCATGTTTTCTGCCCATTTTTTAGTTGGATAGTTTGGGGTTTTTCTGGTGTTGAGCTGTAGAAGTTCTTCAAATATTTTGGACACCAACCTTTTACCGGATACGTCATTTGCAAATATGTTCTCCCATTCGGTAAGTTGTTCATTAGTTTTGTTGATTGTTTTCCTTTGCCGGGCAGAAGCTTTTTATTTTGCCCTGGTCCCAATAGTTTATTTTTGCTTTTGTTTCCCTTGCCTCAGGAGACATATCTAGAAAGATTATGCTACGGCTGATGTGAGAGAAATTACTGCCTGTGCTTTCTCCCAGGATTTTAATGGTTTCAGGTCTCACATTTAGGTCCTTAATCCATTTTTGAGTTTATTTTCGTGTTTGGTCTAAGAAAGTGGACCACTGTCATTCTTTTGCATGTTGCTGTCCAGTTTTCCCAACACCATTTGTTGAAGAGACTTTTTCCCATTGCATATTCTTGCCTCCTTTGTTACGGATTACTTGACCATATAACTGTGAGTTTATTTTTGGGCTTTCTATTCTGTTCCGTTGATCGATGTGTTTATTTTCAGCCAGTACCGTAACTGTTTTGTAATTACAGCTTTGTAATATAACTTGAAGCCTGAAACTGTGATGCCTTCAGTTTTAATTTTTCTTTTCCAAGACTGCTTTGGCTATTCAGGATCTGTTGTGGTTCCAAACAAATTTTAGGATTGTTTGTTCTAGTTCTGTAGATACTGCTGTTGGTATTATGACGGGGATTGCATTAAATCTGTAGACTGCTTTGGATAGTATAGACATTTTAACAATATTTGCTCTTCCGATCCATGAGCAGGGACTGTCTTTCCATCCCTTCATGTGTTTCATCAGTGCTTTATGGTTTTTTGCATACAAGTCTTTCACCTCCTTGGTTAAGTTTATTCCTAGGTATTTTCTTATCTTCGGTGCAATTGCAAATGGGATTGTTTCTTAATTTCTCTTCTGCTGCTTCATTATTGGTGTATAGAAATCCAACAGATTTCTGTACACTGATTGTTTTATCCTGCAACCGTAGTGAATTCACTGATCAGTTCTAGCAGTCATTTTGGCAGAGTCTTTTAGGTTTTCTATACACAGTATCATGTCATCTGCAAAGAGTGTAAGTTTTACTTCTTCCTTACCAATTTGGATGCCTTTTATGTCTTTTTATTGTCTGACTGCTGGGGCTAGGACTTCCAGAACTATGTTGAATAAACGTGGTGAGGTTGGACATCCTTGTCTTGTTTCTGACCTTAGTGGAAAAGCTCTGTTTTCCCCTCACGGAGTATGACGTTAGCTGTGGGTTTTGTACGTATGGCTATATTACATTGAGGTGTGTTCCTTCTAAACCCATTGAGGGTTGAGAGTTTAATCATGAATGGGTGTTGTATTCTGTCAAATGCTTTCTCTGCATCTATTGGAAGGATCATATGGTTTTCATCCTTTCTCTGTCTGTGATGTATCACGTTGTTTGATTAGCAAATATGGAACCTCTCTTATATCCCAAGTGATAAATCCCACTTGATTGTGGTGAATGATTTTTTTAGTGTATTTTGGATTTGGCTTGCTAATATTTCTGTTGAGGCTCTTTACGTCCATGTTCATCAGAGAGATCGGCCTGTAGTCTCTTTTGTGGTGTCTCCTGTCTGGTTTTGGTATCAGGATAACGCTGGCCTCATAGAATGAATCTGGAAGTTTTCCTTCCTCTTCTATTTTTTTAGAAAAGTTTGAGAAAAATAGGTATTAACTCTTCTTTAAATGTTTGGAAGAATTCACCTGTGAAGCTGTCTGGTCCTGGACTTTTGTCCGTTGGGAATTTTTTGATTACTGATTCAGTTTCATTGCTGGTAATCAGTCTGGTATGACTTCAATTTTTTGGCATTTATTGAGACTCATTTTGTGGACTCCTTTTGAGATCTGTTCTGGAGAATGTTCCACGTGCACTTGAAAAGAATGGGTATTCTGCCATTTTAGGGTGGAATGTTCTGAATATGCCTGTTAAATCCATCTGATCCACCGTGTCATTCAAAGCCTTGGCTTCCTTGTTGATTTTCTATTTGGATGATCTGCCCATCAATGTTAAGTGGGGTGACATTAAAGTCCCCTACTATTATTGTATTATTATCCATTACTTGCTTTATGTTTATTGCTAACTGTTTTATGTATCTGAGTGCTCCCATGTTGGATGCATAGTTACAATTGTTATATCTCCTGGTTGGATTGTATGCTTTATGATTATATAGTGTCCTTCTTTGTCTCTTGTCAGTCTTTCTTTTAAAGTCTATTTTGTCCAATATAAGTATTGTTACCCCAGTTTTTACCTCCATTTGCATGATAAATTCTTCTCCATCCCATCACTTTCAATCTGCAGGTGTCTTTAGGTCTGAAATGAGTCTCTTGTAGGCAGCATATAGATGGGTCTTTTTTTTTTTTTTTAATCTATTCTGTTATCCCATGTCTTTTGATTGGAACATTTAGTCCAATCACATTCAAAATAATTACTGATAGATATGTATTTATTGCCACTTGTTACTTGTTTATGGTTGTTTTTGTAGTTCTTCTCTGTTCCTTTCTTCCCTTGCTCTCTTCTCACCATAGTTGGCTTTCTTTAGTGTCATATTTGGAATCCTTTCTCTTTACTTTTTGCATATCTATTACTGGGTTTTGATTTGTGGTTATCATTAGGGTTGTATAGAACACCTTCTGCATACACCAGTCTCTATTAAGTTACTGGTCACTTAAGTTGGAAACCATTCTTTACGCCTTCCCTGCCACATTTTAGGCATATGGTATTTTTTACTTTTACATCCTTTTATTTTGTGAATCCCTTACTTAATATTTATGGATATATTTATTTTTACTGCTTTTACGCTTCCTGATTTTCTTATTCTTACTTACGATCATTCCTTTTCACTCAAAGAGTCCCCTTTAACACTTCTTGTAGGGCTGGCTTAGTGGTCATGAATTCCTTTAACTTTTGTTTGCCTGGAAAACTTTCTTTCTATTCTGAATGATAGCCTCGCTGGATAGAGTATTCTTGGGTGTAGATTTTTCCCTTTTAGCTCTTTGAATATCATGCCACTCTCTTCCGGTCTATAAAGTTTCTGCTGAAATATATGCTGATAGCCTTGTGGGGTTTCCCTTGCATGGTCTTCTTCTTTCTTGACGTTTTTTAAAATTCTCTATCACTACTTTCTGCCATTTTGATTAGTATGTGACTTGGTGTGGACCTCATTGGACTGATTTTGTTGGGAGATCTTTGTGCCTCCTGTATCTGAATGTTTCCTTCTCCACATGCAGGAAGTTCTCTATTATTTCTTCAAATAAAGTTTCTTCTCACTTTTATCTCTTCTTTTTCTGGGATCCCTATAATGCAAATGTTATTATGCTTGGTCGAGTGGTTGAGTTCCCTAAGTCCATTCTCATTTTGCATAACTTTTTTTCTCTTTCCTGCTCAGCTTGATTACTTTCCATTTTTCTATCCTCCAGGTTGCTGATTCATTCATTCTTCTGCTTCCTTACTCTGCTATTTATTCCATCTAATGTATTTTTTATTTCATTTATTGTGTTTTTCAACTGTGATTGAGTCTTCTTTATCTCTTTGTTAAGGGTGTCACTGATGTCCTCCACTCCTTTCTCAAGTCCAGTATCTTTATAATCATTACTTCAGGCATGTTATTTAACTCCATTGTGCTTAGGACTCTTGCTGTGGTTTTTGTCTTGTTCTTTCATTAGGGACATATTCTCCTGTATCCTCATTTTGTCTAACTCTCTGCATCTGTTTCTGTGTGTGTTAGGAAAGTCAGTTATGTCTCCTGCTCTTGAAAGAAATGGCTTTACGAAGAAGAGGGTCTGCGGTGCTCCTCAGGGCACTTTCCCCTACTTACCAGAACCTGGTGCTTCAGGGTGGGGGAAGGGGTCTCCCATGTTGCTAGTGGGCCAGTCTAGTGCTGCCTTATGCTTGAGTTGAGTCAGACCAGGTGTTTGGCAGAGATGCAATGGTACTAAATTGCAGAGCACCTCCCCTGTGCCGTCCCCTGAGAAGTCTTAATCGGTAGGCAGGGCCTGCGATCGGACAAATTGTCTATCCCCAGCCCATTGTGGGGGCCACAGCCTGACCAATGTGGTGCTTATCTTTCTCTCTCCCCAGGATAGGACTCACTTGGAGTAGTGATGGTCCCCGTCCAGGCTGCTAGGACACTTTTCCAGGCTTGTGGCTTCAGTTTGAATGGGCTTTGGCCAAGAGCATATGGGAGTAGGCAGATCTGCAACACGCTTGGGAGTGAGATGTGAGGAGCCTACAATGTTTGTGCACCCGGGAGAGCAGACGTGCCGCTACTTCTGGGACCACAGTGGCTGGGCCAATCCACAAAGCATACAGGGGTAGGGCATGCACTTTTACCAAGGTGCACTCAGGTTTGCTGTGAAAGGAGACCTACCACCATCATAGGGCCAGCCCGTGTGGATCCGCAAAGAGTGAGTGGGCAGGCATGCAGCTTAACCAGGCACGTGCCCGTCTTCCATGAGAGGGTACTTGCTGCCACCACCACTGCCGAGGCCCCACAAAGTGCATTTTTAGCAAAATCTGAGGTCTTCTGGGGGGACGGGATCCACAGTACTGGGACTGAGGCAAGCCCAGCTGGAATGGGCAAATCCCCAGAGCTGGGGTGGAGTGGGAGGCAGGGAGTAGTGTAAGCAAGTTAGGTAGCAAATGTGGGTGCTAAACTGGTTCCTACAGGTGGCTGCTGGAGGCCACGTGTTTATGCTGGGATGGGGGGCGGGCAGGGGAGGGAAATGGCACCTACTAGCTCTTTTTTCCTGGAGGAGACTCCCTGTGAACACTACCACCCCCCCAACCCCCGCCGGGACAGGCTCTGAGATGAGTAAATAACTCTTCCTCCCTATGCCTCAGACATTTTTCAAATTGCTCCTTCTATGTTTCTTATTTCCACAGGCTGTTTCTTGTGCTGTCTCTTTAAAGGCAGGGACTCAGTTTCCTCTGAGCGGCCAGGTTCTCCCAGAACCCAACCTGCTGATTTTTAACATTGCAGGCTTTAAGTCCTGCTGGTTATAAGAACTCACTAAACTTCACCCCCTCTAGTTTTCAAAGCCAAATATTATAGGGATTCGTCTTCACCACATGGGTTCCCCAGTATGAAAGTCGTCTTCTTCCCCTTCTCCACACCCACGGTCCATTCAGTTCCTCAGCGTGTCTCCCCCTTTCCGACCCTCTTCGATGTGGCTTCTTCTACACATTTAGTTGAAGAATTTGTTCTGCCAGCCTTTAGGTCATTTCCAGTGTTATTTACACTGACGAGAGTGTTATCTAGTTGTATCTGTGGGATGAGGTAAGCTTAGGGTCTTCTTACGCTGCCATCTTCTCAGCCTATATATCTCCATGTGCTCTTTTTTTTTTTTTTTAAGATTTTATTTATTTATTTAAGGGGGGGAGAGAGAGAGCAAGCATGAGAGGGGGGAGTGAGAGGGAGAAGCAGACTCCCCGCTGAGGGGTGAGCCCAATGTGGGACTTGATCCTGGGATTCCAGGATCATGACCTGAGCGGAAGGCAGTCGCTGAACCAAATAAGCCACCCAGGTGCCCTCTAAATGCATTTTAAATACTCTGTCTAGGATCCATACATTCAGAGTTTAGACTAATCCACACTTTTATAGAAATGGCAGTAACAAGGGGCCCCTCTGAGTTATTAGATTACTGTGATTCAAATTACACTTCTTTCTGCCTATCTGTATTTTCTAAGTTTCAAAAGATTTTTTGTCAGAAAACAGAAAGTTAACAAAAACTTAGGAGATCAAAAGAAAAAGAGGACAGATCCCGCTAGTTAAAAAAAAAAGTCTAAAAAGTACACCTTAATTTCTCAATATTCATAATCTCACTAATTAAAATTTCAAAAATATATGTAACTCTTCAGAAAAGCTGGTCAGAACTTCAAACGACATCCCAGGTTATACAAATTCCACTCACACAGTAAACAGGATACCCGTGAAATATGCCTAACAGAAAAAATTCTACTAAAAAATGCACAGTGGGCAGCAAAGTCAAGAAAATAAGAAGAGTGGGAAAGTGCTATCTTCCTTTTGTTCATTAACCTTTTTCTATTTTAATTTACCCAATACCAGTGGTTGTTAACCTTCTGGGGGTCGTACATCATTTTACTCCTCTCATGCATATAAGCATTGCTGCAAATACAGGTTACCTGCATATACTTCAGGAACCTCTTCAAACCAGACATTTGAAGACATTCTCTGGGCCAGTATGAAGGCCAGAGCCCTGTATCTCATCTCCTCTGTGGGATCAAGTGCAAGTACGAAAGAACCCGGGGTTTCCTCATCAGCGAGTGTCCTTTGTGTGCTGCCTTTTAAGGGACATATTCTGTTGAAAATATTTTTCCAAGGGCAGCCCCAGGTGTCTCCAAGAGATAGTCAAGAACATCCATTTCCTTATGATGTCAGAGAGGTATCCCCAGCATTATGCAAAAATAAAAGGAAGGAGGGGGAAAAACAAAGGCAAGCTACAACTTTTTTGTCTTTTGGGAGAGCAAATGTAAATTCTACATATTCAGGGAGCCACAAATGGCTCCTCTAGACCGTACCTCATCAAGAGCCACGCTCCGAACAGACGTCGACTGGTACGCAACGTTTCTGATATAACCCATCAGCTCCAAGAGCCATTCCATTCTCTTCAACACACCTGAAACAAAAAGGGATATTTTCTTACCAGACTGCAGTTTTCCTAGGAAATGTACAACAGATCAGTACTGGCCACCGTGACGAAGGCAGAACACCTGGGGAAGATTCCATGAAACAGTCGCAAATCCTCTTGTCACACCTAAGACTTGGGATTTTATAGGAGAGTTCTCTGACACTTTACATCAGATGACTGTAGTTTTGCGTTTATTTACAAAAGGTCATTTATTCTTCACAACTACGCATCCACTGGTGATAAAATGCACTTATTGGACTTTCTCTGTCAAGGTTAAACACACTCGGAGAAATCTGTCATGCCAGCTAGCTAGTAATGTTGACTCTTGGATAGTTAGTTGTTTTTATGGTCTTCCTTTACTTACACGTTCCCATTTTACACCCAAATCAAAGAGAAAACCCACCCAGAGACATCAGAAGGAAAATAAAAACCAGCTAGTACACAGTAACTGGAGAACAAACATTGGCATAAATACCGATCGTTTCTTTTTTACTTTGAAAAATGAGGATTCTCAGCACAGTGAAGCTTACTTGGGGAAGGCTGTCAAATTTCAGTGAGTCAGAGGAAAACGGGAACTAAACTGGAAGGCCAACTAGTTAAAACCATAGGCAACATCAGATTTATTTCAGTTTACTTCACATATCTTGATGCTTCTTTGGGAATACCTACTAGATTTCTCCTTGATAAATATGCTTTTGATTTAGAGTTTAAAAAAACCTAGTTTTTCATCACAGGTTCATTTTTCATGGGCAGACACTGATGCAGTGATGAGATAACCATCTCAACTGCCAAAGAGGAGAGTAAATCAAAATTTCCTATCTTGTCCCAAAAAGGGTTTACAATTATGTCTGCCAGTTTTCCTCAGCAAGAACTGAGGAACATATAAAAAATCCAGAAATATAAGTAACTTGCCTAGTCACTAGGGCCTCCCCACCACACCCAATGTACTGAAGCAGGTGCCATTCAGGCCTGGCTGTAGGCCGTAAGCAATGAGACCAAAGGCAAAGGAGGAGAAATGGGGGAGCTCATTATTATTCAAGTCTAAAGGTCTACGATGGTCTAAAAGTTCCACCATATGATTCATTAGCAGGGCTGCAGGCCTAGAGCTTCTGGCTTGAGGATGTAGTGAGGGAGCCCCGACTTTACTCCCCTCACCCCTGAGAAGTTCTCCTATAGAATAACAACTTAATTTTGCTGTCGCTGTTTTCCTCTTTTTGTTTGTCAAGTAACCACCTCAAAGTCATCTTCCTGAAAACATCACGCAGAATCGATGGACATCCTGGTTGGGAAATGGAAGCAGGCAGAATCAACCCGACATGCTCATTTAGGACTTGAGGGCCGGGAGAGCTAAAGACGATATAAAAATCACCCACGGAATTCATTTCTGTCCCCAGGGTGGGGGTCGTTGAGTTGTAACTGGTCTTTTTATTTAAGGTACTCTTCGTTTGGGGTAACAAGAGCTCTCCTGGCTCATGAAGTACTAAACTCCTTTTTTAGTGGAGGAAACAATGACAGGTTATAAGGGATGGCAGGCAGAACCTTCTGGTCCTGCCGGTCCCCCCAGGCCGGCCTTACCCGTGTTGGCGTGGCTCACGATCCTCGCCTGGTAGAGGCTATGCAGCGCCATCCACGCCACGGTGTCCTTCTCCCGGTGCTGGACGGCCACGCTGAGGATGTCCATCAAGCTCATCAAGGGGAATCGTCCTTGAGAGACCAAGTACAGTCTGACAAAGGCAGACTTTTCTAGGCTGCTCTGCAAAAAAGCAAATTGTTCGGTTACTATTAAATTAGCTGAAGTCATTATAAAACCTCGGGGCAAGGACAAAACAGAAAGGGTGAGCTGAAAGTTGATTATTATTCCAAATGCTAAAACCGCTCCTTTCCTGCAGCAAGGGGCCTGTCTGCCTGCGTGCTAGATTTTAAAATGTACATACAGATAGAGGGTTATAATGTCACCTCTTGTTTTCTCGTAAAAACTGTCAGTGATTTCAGGAGTTAATCGGTAATGATATTTTGTACAAATACACAAATAATGATGATGATGATGACTAAAAAAACACAAGACTTACGTGTCAGGCACCATTCTAAGCACTTAACACGTATTAATTCTGCAGTTTGCAAAGTGCAGTACGCAGACCTCCGAGGGACCCCGAGACCCTTTCAGAGGCTCTGTGAGGTCAAAGTACATTCACGATAGCACCAAAACCACAGTAAGAGTCACTGTACTTTTCATGGCCACTTGCAATTTTTTTTTAAACGACTTTTATTTAAAATACCCTTATAAACAATACAAATTATTAGTTTCATTAAACCTTCGCCCTTGAGTACACATCTTGTTAACAGCAAGGATGATAAAAAGGCAAGCGTGCATAAGGGACTTCTGCTGCATAGCCAAGTATTACAGTTGTCTTGAGGAAAAACACTCGTAAGTCTGGACTGTGAACTGAAAATAGCCACATTTTACGGGACACTATCTACTCAGAAGGATGATTGCTGGACCAACCATGGTTATTCAAACTAAGTATTTATTTGATGGACTTTTTTTTTTTTTTTTCATAGAAGAAAGTGAGACTGTCACTTCAAGGAAATACTTGACAGGATTTGTTGCCAATGATAAAATCTGAGCTTTCAAGTGAAAATTAGACTTTTGGGAAAAAAATTTTGTATTTGCTACTATGAGTTGGCAGCTTCCCAAAACATAAAAGACCTTTCTGATGACTTTTAACAAATGGGATGTTTCGATATTGTATGATGAAACGCAGCAACATTTGGAAGAGTTTCAAAACTCAGTGATTCGGTATTTTCCAAATGATTTTGTGATATCATACCCGGAGCGCAAGTCGGAACAACGGATTTCAATATGACAGACTGTGTGAGGTTCACTAATAGGGACTCAGACTCCACTTACTCCAACTACCCTGAAGGAAACACCGTTTGTTGAGTTCTGTTTCAACATCTAAAAAAAAAATCCATAATTATCTGAAACTATCAACACACTCTTCCCTTTTCTACCGACATATTTGTATGAAGCTAGATCTTCCCCACACACTTCACCAAAATATCACCACAGCAGCCTGAATGAGGCAGCAGCTATGAGAATTCAACATTAAAGAGATTTCCGTTTAGCCAGACATTAAAGAGATTTGCAAAAATGGAAAACCATGCCACTTTTCGCACTATGTATTTTGTTTTCAGAGTTTTTTCTTATTTGCGTTGAGATGCAATGGGTTTATTATTACTTTCCAGTAAATATTTTTTTAAGTTTCCCAGTTTTAATTTCTAACATGGTAAATATTGAAAGATACGACCCATTTAAATTAAAGTCTTTGGGAACCCTCAACAATTTTTAAGACACTAAAGTTGTCCTGAGACTACAAAGTGTGAGAAGTCCTGTATGGACCGCTGAATTTTCACGCCACCCTACGCAGATTATGACCATCCTCCTTCCTTTGTAAGGGTGGTCGTAAGCACAGACGTCAAGTAACTTGCTTCCGGTCACATGGCTTGAGGTGGCAGAGTAAGAACTGAAACTCAGGGAGTCTGAGTCCTTTGCTACCTTATTCTTTCCAGAAAAGAATAGAAGACACTGACCTCAGTAAAACACACTAATTCTTTTGGGGACATAAGAACACTATTCAGTAAGTTCTAGCAAAAATGTTCTAACTGGTACTTTAAGAACCTGGGTGAGTAACACCGCAACCCTCAGCTTCAGGTACCACAAAGGAAATTATATGCATTACTTTTAACTATTACATGAATATAATAATAATAGGATATAATAAATTACATGAATGTGATCATAAGGATCATAAATAATTACTGAGTACTAACTAGCCTTATGTCAGGTACTTTTCTAAGAACTTAACATGGATTAAGTCACTGTAACTCTCCAAACAACTTTGGGAGGTAGGTGTTAATGTCTCCTTTCTATAGACAAGGAAACTGAGGCACAGAGAGATTATGAAATGTAACCAAGGTCACATTGCTAGTAAATCACAGAGCTGGATTTCAAACCCCAGCAGTCCATTCTCTTAAGCATTTCCTTTGACTGCTGGTCTTTGCTTAAAACAAACTAATCTCCAAAATGCTGATATTCCCAATACTCTAATAGGGGTTATCAAACTTCAGGATGCAGCACAATTACCTGGAGGGACTGTTAAAACACAGACTCCTGGGCCCCACCTCTGACTCAGCAGACCTAAAGTGGGAATCCAGAACTTTCTTGTCTAATCAGTCGCCATACTTATGCTGCTGGCCCAGGGAACACCTTTTGAGAATCACTGCCACACGATGCACAAATTCAAGGATTCAACTGAACAGGCACACCTGTCATTAGGTAAAATAAATGATAAGCAGTCCACCAGCTGGGTGAGCGCCCACAGTTCTCTAGACCTTCGCTATTATCTGGTATGTAGGGTTGCCATTTGTATAAGTATGTCCATTGGGATATACTTACACTAAAAAAAAACCCATCCTTCACTATTTATAGGCAATTCAAATCTAACAAGACATGTATTATACTAGCTAAATATGCAACTTTACTGTTATGTTACTCGTTCGTCCTTTGGGTGTGGGTATAAGGAGTACTTGTTGGGACGCCTGGGTGGCTCAGTCAGTTAAGCATCTGCCTTTGCCTCAGGTCATAATCTCAGGGTCCTGGGATCGGATCCTGATAAAGTGGAATGAGGTTAAAGAGTTGTTCATCCGTCTATCCATCCATACCATTAGCCTGAACACAAGATCCCACAGTGAAAACAAAGAGTTTCCTCAAATCATCCCCTACAAATATGAAGCAAAACTAGCTTTGGTCAAAGGGATACTGTAGTCACCTCTTCAATTGTAATCCCCATTCAATAATGGAAATAAATATATAGATATGTTCTTACCTCCGTAATCCAGGCAACCCGAGTGGCTTCATCATCTGTCATTTCTGAGAGGCATTTTGCTACACTGACATACAGCTCGAGATCATTTCTCTGGTAAAGAAAAATCACAGGATGTCAAAATACAACGTAACGTAACGGATAGAGTCTCAATGTTCTGACGAATGCTTAGATTTACTTATTTCCATGAACGGCAGCTTATGAGACGTTAATCAAACCAAATATATGGCCAGTTTTTATCACTTAAAAAAAAATCTTTCTGGGGTGGCCTGGCTGGCTCAGCCAGTAGAGCAGGCGACCTTTGATCTCAGGGTCATGAGTTCAAGCCCCACGTTGGGCAGAGAGCTTACTTAAAAAACAGAACAAAAACCGCCTTTCCTATTATTTTGTTTGGCTGTACTTGTTTATTCGTGGGGCTCTACCTTTTTCCTCTCATCAGAATCCATCGTTTCAAAGAGATTTTTTATTTTCTTTGTAAAACTACAATTCAGGAATCTGTTGGTGGAGGGGAAAGGCTAGGATAACGTCACTTGACATGAGTAAAATACTGGACATTGTGCCCAAAGAATCCCCAGGTGCAATGTGGAAGCATTTCTGAGCTTGTTCATCTTCGTTGGTAAAAGGTCCAAGGGAGTATTTCCCGGTGCAGCACTGGTTAACCCGGCGTCTAAGCTCGCTCCAAAATTTGGTTCTAAATATTCCACCACAATTTAGATCTTGGAAGCAAACACATTCTTAGTGAAAAATGTGGTCATTTCTTCCTAGCCTTCCCGCCACATTCTTAAAACATACACCTCCCCACTTTGCCAAAAGGGCTTTCAAAAATCCCAAACATAAATTGTCAGGAATGTAAATATTTTTGTTCCTCACCCGAATCTTATTTGGCAGAAGGTCAAAAATGTTTCCAGTAGCTTCGGAGAGCAGACTCCAGAGCTGGTGGGTAGGGTTGGGCAGCTTCATGGCCTGACTCAGCCCCTGCAGGGCACTCGTGCATAACTCAGGCTGGGGAGGCGGGGAAGTCGCTTTGAAAACTGGCACCATGACATTTTCAACAAAGCCACGGATCTGTTCTTCAGAGACGTGTTTTATCCACAGAGGCAGAGACGCCAGGAGGTACTTCTTGATATTCACCTACGAGCAACAGAAAAGAGGTCAGAAACAGGCACGTCTGGGTGCGCGGTGCTCAAAACCTCGAGGTCGTCACTGTGTTTGAGGGTAGGACGAGAGAAGAAAGATTTGGGTTACTTCCTCGCCCCGCAGGTCCCCCAGCCTCATGGTCCAATGGGCCACCGATGCATGCAATTTTGGTTGCTGCTGCAAGGACCTGGGACCCACGGTGACCCGGTAGGGATAAATGGCATCTGCCAATGCATCCATGAACCACTCCACGTAAGCCGTGAGTCTTTACTGGGAGGAGAATACTGTGCTATTTCTCGACGTACGTGACAGCCGCTCTTCAGTGTTAAAAGGTCACATTCTCTGGCAAGAAACAAACTCCTGAAGAAGAAAGGCTCATCGGCAGGAAATGGACCCATCGGAATACCTGATGTTATTGGTTTCTTCGTCAAGGAAGCATAAGGAAATCCAAAGAACTGCCATGCCAGGACCATGGCCGACCACAGAAATGTGGAGATGACCTTGGCTTCCTGGAGGTCATGAGAACTGAAAGGGAGCACAGTTCGAAATAGCTGTGCGCCCAACGCGGTAAGAGAGGAGGCTGAGTTCTTAGGAACGTAGGTATGCTACCAAAGGAGCAGCGAGTCGGAAAGAAGTGGTCTTAAAAAAAAAAAGAAAACCTGACCCAGGCCAGTAAATGTCAAAGGATCCGCGTGGCTGCATGAATTAGCCAAATAGTTCACTGGAAAGAACATGCCATTCCTGATCTTTTTTTGTAAATGAGAAGGTATATAATTAAGAAAATGAATTCAAAACCTTCATTTGTTCATTAACGTAGATAATAAGAGAGGGTCCACAGTCAAGGACAAATGCCAAGAAGGTCACAGCGAAGTGTACGGGTGACTAAACTCTAGAAAGATTTTTGAGGTAAACAAAACAGGCAGTTCGAAGTATACCCGACTCAAAAGGAAGGAGGGGTTCATAGAACAGTGTCTTAGACACAGACCTTGGAGTCAGCCGGACTCACTCCTGTTTATTAGCAATATAAACTTTGCTTAATTGCAACGTGCCTCAGTTTATCAACCTGTAAAATGGAAACAAACAAAAAAAATCTGCTTCTCGGAAGTGAGATAAGCCATCCGTGAAAGACTTCATATTGTATGATTCCTTTCTAAAGAATTTCTAAAGCTGATATGAAACTGAAATTTATTAGGAAAGTCCTCTAAAAAGAGGAAAAATTATAGAGACCAAAAGCAGATCAGAGGTAGCCTGGGTCTGAGACTGGGAATGGGGATCGTCTCCACGTTGGCACAATGCAACTTTTTGGGGGTGATGAAATATTACTGGGGGTGAACGAAAATGTATGTCCCGGAACTCATCAAATTGTACGCTTAACACAGCCATACTTTATGGACTACAAATTATAACTCAAAGTTGGAAAAAAAAAAAGTCCACCAGAATTGAAGAGAGACTCAGTCTGCTGTCTGAAAATGCTCACTGAGTGCTTAGAAGCAGCAGGGACCCAGCAAGAACCCGGGACTGGCAGCTGGATGGGCGGGGCTTGGGGCACACAGCTCCCGGTAATTGCTGACGGAGAGGAAGCAGCCCTCAGTCATGTCTCCCTTCAATTTACAGAGTCCTAGAATATGTAGCAGAGCTTAAAAGAAAAAAAGGACAGGACAGGAATTGAAGTTAAAAGACCGAGGAACGAATATGAGAACTTTGCACTATTCTCAAGGAATTAAAGCTTCCTGAAGAGTAACAGCAAGATCATTTAGGAATCAACTCATTTAAAAAAAAAAAAAAAAAAAAAATCAACTGGTAAACCTCTAAGGGATCATGGGATGTGGGGTTTTTTTTTTTTTTTTTTTTTTTTTGGTTTGATTTGGTTTGGTCCTAGCTTGGAATATGCTCAAAATTATATGATTTGTTAATTTCGCAGTTTGAAACAATCTTACCCCACTCTTCCTACTTACCCTTACCCTATACCCAGGAAGGTGCTGGCTCTTTCTCTCATAGATACTGGGCTACGTCACTTCTTCCTCAGCGCTTTGCTCAAGCCAAATATCCTCGCAGAGATGTTCTACTCTCCTCACCTACATCCTCTCACCTACATCGCCCCCCGCCCCGCGTGCCTCTAACTTGATGCCTAACGAAACGCTGCGAAGCCTTCAGGGCCCACCCGAGTTGCTGCCTTTTCTGTGAAAGGAAGGGATCATATGCAGATCTGCTATTCTCTTACTACCTACGGAACCAACATACTGGGTATCACATGCATTAACCGAGGTTTCAGTAACGCCACGATTTTCTAGCTGTATGATCTGGAGAAAGGAACTTTAATATCTCTGACCATCATTTTCCTTTTTTGTAATCCATGGGGGCCGAAAGCATGAATGCCGACGGCTAGGGCAGGATTCTGAATCACACACTCTCCCAGTCTGCCAAGAAGCTCCCAAGTTCTACAAAGTCACTACTGTCCGCTCTTGACTTTGAGGACATACACCCAAAAGAGCGCTCCTCACCCCCAAAAGAACTGTATTTGCCTGCTGCCCAACACCCGTAAATGCGACATACACTCAGACCGTGGATCAGCGGCGGCGTCACCCACAGTCCCAAGAGCGCAGCTGCGTTCTGGGACGATTGCGCCTGTGTCACCACAATTTCAAGGCACAGTTGCTGGATCTCTTCCCCTGCAAGAGAAGACAAGAATATGGGTAATACAGCTGCTTCTCGGACTCATCGTCAGGCTTCCATGTCTCAGATCAGAGCATGTGCTGGTGTGACTTCTCCCAGTAACAGCACTTGAGTGAACCAAAAGTTTTGTCAAGGGACCTTCCCACTGTAAAGCGAAGACTGTACCCACTGGCCGCAGAGGGGATATTTCTCTTGTGATGCCCCAAGAAATCTAAAGAATCGAATACTATCAAAAACTTGAGAAAATTCTAGATAAACCCCTGTCTCTGTTTTCCCCTCCTCTCCACCCTGCATTCTGCAGAGAAATCTGTTTATGTCCGGAAGGACTTAAAAATGTAGCCACGTTCTCTTACGATCTAGCCTTTTACTAGCCTGATTCCAATCAACAGGCATGTTTTCCCAACCAGACCTTTTCATCTTTTTTCTAAGGATTTTTACTAGAACACGAACATTTTTAATACAGTGCACAAAAACAGGGGAGGCTCAGGAGAACATACTTCTCAAACGAAATCTCCAAAAACATGGTATGGTGACATCGTAGAGCGATATTAGGTTCAAATGAAAGCATTTAAGTGAAAAAACTGTGTATAGTCAAAATCATCTTGGATTATCCTTTCCATTGTATATAAATTATAGTTTACAAATCTTTCTGCATATTGTATGTAAGTGAGCACCCTGCTGTAAAAAAATAGAGCACTCATTGCAAACACACACACACACACACAGTAATACAGTACTGTTAAAAAAATTGTTCTCCCCACTCTTTTTCTTGAGGTGGGGGGGCAAGTACCTGGGATTAAATTTGCATATGCTAACATCATAAAAGAGGTTGTGGTGGATGAATGAGAGGTGTGTGTTCCCTCTTTCTCTCATCACAAAGTATCTGTTAAAGAGAATCAGGGCCCTCAAAGATGCTGACATCCCAATCCCTGGAACTGTGACTATGTTAGGCTACCGTGCCCGGCAGAGGAACTTCTCAGATGTGATTGAGGGTAAGGACCACTGAGATGGGGAGATTATCCTGAGTTATGCAAATGGACCCATTAATCACGGAAATCTTTAACGTGGAAAACCTCTTCTGGTTGTAGAGAACCAGAAAGAGGACAGTGTGAGAAGGTTTCGGCTCTCTGTCCCAGGCTCTGAAGATGAAGAAAGGTGGGGGGACACAAGTCAAGGAATGTGGGCAGCCTCCAGAAGCTGGGAAAGGGAGAGAAATGGATTCTCCTCGCCTTTGCTCAGGTTTAACAAAATATCACAGACCGGCTGGTTTATAAAGAACAGAAAAGTGCTTCTCATCATTCTGGTCGCTGGAAGTCTAAGATCAGGGTGCCAGCGTGGTCGGGTTCTGGGGGACCCCTGTGTCCCCAGCTGTAGAACACCAACGCTCGTAAAGTGTCCTCACACTGTGGGAGGGGCTAAGGAGCTTTCGGGGGCCTCTCTTATGAGGGCCCCCATCATTCATGAGAGCTCCACACGCGTGACCTACTCACCTCCCAAAGGCCCCAGGCACCGACACGCTAGGGATTGGGGTTCCAACATGGAAATTCGGGGGGGACAAAAACACTCAGACCATAGCGCTCCTCAGGGCATCTGGGAGAGAACGAGGCCTTGGCCAAGAACCATGCTGGACTTCGGATCGACAGAACTGTAAGCTGATAAATTTGCGTCGCGTCAAGCCACCAAATCTGTGTTCCAGCAGCAAGAGGAAACTAATGCCCCGTGCCACAGGGCACTTCCCGGCACCCCAGCGCTCTCACTGCGCCGTCTGATGACCATCTCACCGGGCTTTCTGGAACCTGCACCACACAGGCAGCACCAGCCACACGTCGGCCAAGTCCTGTTTTGATGAGCGCACCTGGTCCGCGTCTTCGGCCCTCCCCCTCCCTAGGCTCAGCGATCTAAAAAGGGACTCAGTGGAACCAACCCAGCCCCTCCATCCAAAGAAGACAAACCTCAAGATCCCAAAGGTGTCTCCAGTCACCACCGACTGTGACCCAGAATCCATTTTCTCTATTCAGGTCACATCCTAAAAGCTGGGTCCGAAGGCCTAAAGACACCGGATATTTACCAAAGTTGAGCCTCATCAGCGGAGAGAGGAGCGCGGCCCAGTTCACAGGCGGATACTGGAAGCTTGCTCCGACAGCTGCGATGGGTTTCATTGCCACTTTCAGAAGGGCAGGAGGCACGGACTCGGGGCCTGCAACAGAGAGGAAACAAATTAATGAGACACCTTGACAGCATCGTGAGAGGGGGAGAATGCCACCTCTCCCTTTTTCCAGTTTCAAACGCTTTGGTAGCACACCTTCGGCTGTGGTCAGGCTTTCGATTCTGTGCTCTCGAGCTCAACCCCGTCTGTTAGAGACGCCTGCTCCTTCTGTTCTTCTCTTTCTTATCTGCCTCCAGTCGTCCCCCTCTTGTCTG
This sequence comes from Nasua narica, assembly GCA_028533885.1. Classification (NCBI taxonomy): domain Eukaryota; kingdom Metazoa; phylum Chordata; class Mammalia; order Carnivora; family Procyonidae; genus Nasua; species Nasua narica. The sequence goes on along the minus strand of CM052813.1, from coordinate 38,676,252 downwards.
GACAGACGTATTCCACATCACTACCTAACCGTCTTCCACCCTCCCCTGTAGGCACTTCATCCAACTTTCTAAAAAGAGTAACTGATCTACATTATTGCCTCCTTACTCATTCACTCACTCCTCGATCCACTTGCAGAAAAGGAGGTAACTCTTGCCTACTCAGGCGCAGTCGCTTCCCACGACCATGAATTCCCTCAGTGCCTATGGCCCCCTCCCCCTAGTGGTCAGACTTGCAGCCTGGGCCAAAGCTGAGCACTCCAGAGGTGGGAACCTATGGCACAGCTAATCCCCAGGCTAATCAGGTATCTACGACATAGTACATGGCTTTAACATGATTTTCTTTTTTTTTTTTTTTTTAGGAGGGGCCCAATTTGAAAATGACACGAGGAGACACTGGAGTTTTTGAGCAGAGCCATAAGGCACAGTCGGGGTTCGAGTAGCCACTGAGGGCCATGTCAAAGTGAAGTTCGAAGGGAGCCAGAAATGATGTGTAAAAAAGCAAAACAGCAAGGAGGAGCAAGAGCGGCTGAATCAACAGACACAGCAGAAGGGAAATCAGCACCAGCAGAAAGAGCAGCAGACTCAGGAAAAGCATCAGTAGGAAAAGGAAAAGCGGGGCAGGATCCGCGTATGAGCAGTGGAATCGGCAGCCACAGAAAGAGGAGGAAGCAAAGGGGTGACGTCAGCAAAAGGAGCAACAGCTGCAGAAAGGACAAGCACAAGAGAAGAAGAAGCTGAGGCAGAAGAGGCAGCACGATCAGCAGGGAATGAAAAAGCAGGAAGCTGAGGTGAAGACAGAATCAGAAAATGGAACAACGGCCGCAGAAAGGAGAAGCACAAAAGGAGAAGCTGCGGTAGAAGAGGCAACACGATCAGCAGGGACCGAACAGGGGGGAAGCTGAGGTGGAGACAGAATCCCTAAAGGGAACAACAGCTGCAAAAAGGAGAAGCACAGGAAAGGGAGAAGCTGTGGTAGAAGAGGCAACACGATCAGCAGGGACCAAACAAGGGGGAAGCTGAGGTAGAGACAGAATCCGTAAAGGGAACAACAGCTGCAGAAAGGAGAAGCACAAAAGGAGAAGCTGTGGTAGAAGAGGCAACACGATCAGCAGGGACAGAACAAGGGGGAAGCTGAGATGGGGACCTCAGCGAAAGGGAACAACAGCTGCAGAAAGGAGAAGCACAAAAGGAGAAGCTGCGGTAGAAGAGGCAACACGATCAGCAGGGACCGAATAAGGGGAAAGCTGAGGTGGAGACAGAATCCGTAAAGGGAACAACAGCTGCAAAAAGGAGAAGCACAGGAAAGGGAGAAGCTGTGGTAGAAGAGGCAACACGATCAGCAGGGACCAAACAAGGGGGAAGCTGAGGTGGGACCTCAGGGAAAGGGAAAGGGAACAACAGCTGCAGAAAGGAGAAGCACAAAAGGAGAAGCTGTCATAGAAGAGGCAGCACGATCAGCAGAGACCGAACAAGGGGGAAGCTGAGGTGGAGACAGAATCCGTAAAGGGAACAGCTGCAGAAAGAAGCAGCACAGGAAAGGGAGAAGCTGTAGTAGAAGAGGCAACGTGATCAGCAGGGACCAAACAAGGGGGAAGCTGAGGTAGAGACAGAATCTGTAAAGGGAACAACTGCAGAAAGGAGAAGCACAGGAAAGGGAGAAGCTGTGGTAGAAGAAGCAACACGATCAGCAGGCACTGAACAAGGAGGAAGCAGAGGCGGGGCAAGAGTCAGTGAAAGGAACAACAGCTACAGAAAGGAGAAGCACAGGAAAAGGGAGAAGCTGAGGCAGAAGAGGCAGCACGATCAGCAGGGACCGAACAAGGGGGAAGCTGAGGTGGGGACAGAATAGAATCTGTAAAGGGAACAAGGGCTGTAGAAAGGAAAAGCACAAGAAAAGGGAGAAGCTGAGGCAGAAGAGGCAGCAAAACGAGAAGGCACTGAACAAAGGGGAAGCTGAGGTGGGCTGAATCAGCAAAAGGACAAACACTGCGGAAAGGAGAAGCACAGCAGAAGCAGCAGATGAGGCAGAAAAGCCGGCAGAATCAGCAGATCCTGGAAAGAGGGGAAGCAGAAGTTGGGGCAAAGTCTGCAAAAGGATAAACAACTGCAGAAAGGAGAAACATAGGGAAAGAGGAGAAGCCGAGGTTAAATCAGCAGAAGAGTAGCAGACTCAGCAGATGCTGCATGTAGGGAAGGAGAAATAGGGGTAGAGTTTTGCTAGAGATGATACACAAATGACCAATAATAATTTGAAAAGATG
>CM052813.1:38640209-38673492 GCA_028533885.1 Nasua narica | reverse complement strand
ATGTAATGTTCTATTAATGCTTTATCACTCATAATGTGGATTTTCTTAAATAAGTTTTCATTTACATATTTTTCTCCCAAGTTATAGCCACGTAAGTTTTAGTATAATTCTTTTTCTGAGAATCACATTCCTACATGCAAAAGAGAGTTTCTTCTGTTCAGAGATTTATGTGTGCTTTTCTAAGCATCAATTACTAAAACTTGTTTTTGTGGTAGGTGTAATAATCAGCTGTATTTACATGAAGAAAAAAGTATGCTAGATGAAAAGACTAAGTGAAAAGACCATCTACAAAGTTCTAGATATAGTAAGAATACCAATGGTGCAAAGAAAATAAGAATATTTGAAAAGAGGAGTGCCTGGGTGGCTCAGTGGGTTAAAGCCTCTGCCTTCAGCTCAGGTCATGATCTCAGGGTCTTGGGATCGAGCCCCGCATCGGGCTCTCTGCTCAGGAGGGAGCCTGCTTCCTCCTCTCCCTCTGCCTGCCTCTCTGCCTACTTGTGATCTCTCTCTCTCTCTGTCAAATAAACAAATAAATCTTAAAAAAAAACATTTGAAAAGAAATAGGACCAGTTATTATGAACACTTGCTTCAAGTTGCGAGGACCATCAATGGTATTTTTTCAACTTCCTTCATTCTGTGCTTTCACATTTGATGCAATGAAACTAGTAAATTTTTAAAAATAAAAATCTTAAAATATGAAATCATTTCTCAGCAGATGAACATACTTACTCTCTAGCCAAGAATGCTGGTAATAATTTACCCCAATACTTTTATCGCTGACGTTTGAACTAGTGCTTCTCGACTGTTCTTAGTATCTGTCCTGCCCTTTGATCACCTTCCATTTTACTTTGTCCTGAGGGCCTACCATCCCCTCCAGGATCAGAGTTTCATTTTTAAACGAAACCAAGCCAACTTCAGTTAACTCAAAAATGCCAGCTTTTTTCCCAGAGGCAGTGCGTGTTTGTAGGTAAACATGGGGACATAGGCCACTCTCAAGTGCTGCTTGGACTGAACATGAGTAACCAGAGGTCTCCTCATTTTCCAAGTAAAACAGTTTGTACCATGAAAGAGAAAGGCAGCAAAAGGAAGTAGCTGAGGGGTGCCTGGGTGGCTCAGTCAGTTAAGTGTCTAGCTCTTGGTTTCAGCTCAGGTCATGATCTCAAGATCATGAGATCAAGCCCCGCATCAGGCTCCGCACTGGGCGTGGAGCCTGCTTAAGATTCTCTCTCTCCCTCTCCCACTGCCCCTCTACCTGCTCTCTCTCACACACACACACACACACGCATACTCACTCTCTCTCAAAAAAAAAAAAATGGGAAGGAGGAATTATCTGCTTTCCCGTCCAAGGATTTTAAATTCCTCTTCTCACCTGAGTTACGGTTTTAATGACTTCATTGAGTCTGGCTTGAAAATGAGAGGACTGGATGGCTTCTGACTTTAGCTGAAAAAAAAAAAAAAAAAAAGGAGAAATATCCACCCCAACATCCCCAAAAAGTAAATGATGATATTCCCAGTGGATGAGCTATCATCTTTTAAGCTATGGTATCATTTACCGTTACATCCTTACATTTCAGAAACAAAAGCTGTGGGCTCCTTGAGGGCAGGGCCTGTGCCATATTTATCACTGATTTCCTAACACGGGTTCAGGAGAGCGAGCAGCGCTTACTGAAGACACCTTCGCTGTGTGAACGCAGGTGCTCCTTAGCATTACTTGTTAACCGGAACGTACGCGTGTCCACCATGGGAAACATTTAAAAGTGAAAGGACTACCAAGATATAAACTTATACATGACCGATACAAAATGGAGGTTCGTACAGATAACTTTTGAAAGTTCTTTTTTTTTTTTTTAACTTTTGAAATTTCTTAACGATTCAGTCACTTTTCTCGGGCAGGGAACTTTGTGGAAAGTACGTGGGCCGACTGACTAGGTCTAATTCTTCCGAACTAAATAAAAGCAGGAACAAATCTCTAAAAGGGAATGCTCCACCGAGAGCAATTTTCTATATATCAAGGCGTCGAAAAGCCCAGTATAACCATTACTACGAGCGCGTATTCTGTCCTTAGCATCCTGAAATACTGGTGTTCTCCTCTTGCGGTGGCTACGTACACATATAGATTTCTCTGTTTGTGCTCTGTTTGTTTTTGGTTTTTTTTTACCTGCATTACATCCCCTTCGGAGCCTACCAAGGCCACCATGCCGTGAAGCGCCGCCAAACAAAGCATTGTGGGAGTGCCCTGAAAACAAAGCACCCGGTATGTCACGAGGCAAACAGTCCTGGAGTTTGAATCTAATACAACTTATTATATCCTAGGGAAACACTGGTCAAAATGGTACTACATTTGTAGGGTCAGCGTAACCTGCGTCGCCGAACCAAAAATGGCTGCTGACTTGAATACAGTAATAGGTTGAAGCCATTCGATCAGGGGTGGCTTCTTGTTCTGTATTTTTCGAAACCACAATGCTGTTTGAAAATTAAAACACTGAGAAAGTAGCCTGTTTAAAAAAAAAAACAAAACAAAAAGCTATAATGGTTGACAGGAACCATCATTTACAAGGGATTTAAAGTTCCTGCGTCTCTTTCGTTTGACATAGCCTATTCTTTTATTGTTAGGCTGTATATCTTAGCAGCACCTATAAATGGTCCAATAAGGTTGCTATTTTTTCCTTTATAAAAATATAAGATCACATGCTAGTACGTGACCTCCTACCTGTGCTAGAACAATTTTGATCCAGGCGGGGAGCAGTCTGTGGCCCAAGTCCTCAGCTTTCCCATGTCCGCACACAGACAAACCATGAACTAGGTTTCCCAACGCCAGGGCAAAACCTGAAGTCTGTTATAAACAAATAAAAACAAAGGGTAAAGAAAAAAGAAGAGTACAGGTGGCACAGAATTTTATAGGCAGCCTCTAAGCACTTCAAGGGGCTCCCTTTCCTACTGACAGGTTCTTCTGCCAACGGACAATCAGCAATTTGCAGATTTTTTCTTTTTAAGCCAAGACTTGGGGGCCGCTTGGTTAAGTGTCTGCCTTCGGCTCAGGTCATGATCCGAAAGTCCTGGGATGGAATCCCACATCAGGTTCCTTGCTCAGCGGAACCTCCCACTGCCTATGTTCCCCCTGTTTGTGCTCTCTCTCTGACAAATAAACAAAACCTTAAAAAAAAAAAAAAGACATCGATGTCATCTCCCAGCAACTGAAAATATCTTAAAAAAAAATAAAGTAAAAACTTTGGTTAGCAACAGAAACTGCAGTATAAGAATTCCGCTGCAGTGAATGGTTTATTTTAGGAAAATACTACTGGACCATTACGAGACTTAATTCCAATGATCCAAATTTTCAGAAGGAATTACAGGGTGAAAATACTGAGGTAGATCACACAAGCTTAGTCAACTTCCAAAGAGGAGGAAAAAGTTCTGTAATGAGCACAGCATATGCAAACTTCCACATCTTTGTGTTGCAAAACCTATTCTGATTTTAAGTGAGCAGTCACAGATCCATAAAATAGTAACAATACAATACAATACAATACAATACAATATTAGCTAATAACCAGTGAATACTGCAATAAGCCACCACGGCCAATATTGAGACTTTGGAGAAATCTTAAAAAAAAAAAAAAAATCCAGGCGCCCCTGGGTGGCTCAGTGGGTTAAGCCTCTGCCTTCGGCTCAGGTCATGATCTCAGGGGTCTGGGATTGAGCCCTGCATTGGGGTCTCTGCTCGGCAGGGAGCCTGCATCCCCCTCTCGCTCTGCCCACCTCCCTGCCTACTTGTGATCTCTCTGTCAAATAAATAAATAAAATCTTAAAAAAAAAAATCCAGGGGCGCCTCAGTGGCTCAGTGGGTTAGGGCCTCTGCCTTCAGCTCAGGTCATGATCTCAGGGTCCTGGGATTGAGCCCCACATTGGGCTCTCTGCTCAGCGGGGAGCCTGCTTCCCCCTCCCTCTCTGCCTGCCTCTCTGCCTACTTGTGATCTCTCTGTGTCAAACAAACAAATGAAATCTAAAAAAAAAAAAAAAAAAAAAAATCCAGATGGGGCAATTTTATAACGTGTGTAATGAGAAGAAACATATTTTTCAGTGTAATTGACATGAAATATACATAACATACATATCTGCCATCTTCACCACTTCTCAGCGGCATTAAATACATTCACACTCTTGTGCAACCATCATCCATCTCCAGAGCTCTTTCATCTTGCAAACGCAAACCTTATTCCCCTTAAACAACAACTCCCCATCCTCCCTCCCCAAGCCCCTGGCGACCACCTTTCTACTTTTTGTCTCTAAACTTCTGACTACTCCAAGTACCTCCTATCGATAGAATCATACGGTGTTCGTCTGTTTGTGATCGGTCTGTTTCCCTTAGCATCATGTCCTCAAGATTCATCCATGTTGTAGCATGTGTCTGAATTTCCTTCCTTTTTAAGGCTGAATGATACTTCAGAGGGAACATCTTAAAGGTCTTTAAATTAATTTTTAGGTATTTAAATTGTCTCATGCATATTCAGTCATGAGCAGACATTCTCAGCTTTGAATTTGCTGAGGTTTGACCTCACCAGAGTCCATCAAGTAGTCATATCTTTACAAACTGTTATCACAAGCCTTACATTCCCTAGCCACATGTTTCAAGGTTTTATAAATACAGGTGGAGAGAGAGAAAAGCCTTTCATGCTCCCTCTGGCAAAGACAAAGAAGTACCTACAAAAGATAAAGTATAAGGAGAGAAAAAAAGATGTCTGTGACTGTTTGCTACAGTAGTGAGAGAAGTTAGAAGTTTCTCAGTTCTGGGGGCACCTGGGTGGCTTAGTCGGTTAAGCATCTGCCTTCGGCTCAGGTCATGATCCCAGAGTCCTGGGATCAAGCCCCACATTGGGCTTCCTATTCAGCGGGGAGTCTGCTTGTCCCTCTCCCTCTCTCAAAATTTTTTTTTAAATCTTAAGGAAAAGGGGCACGTAGGTGGCTCAGTCGTTAGGCGTCTGTCTTCGGCTCGGATCGTGGTCCGAATCCTGGAATCGAGCCCCGCATCGGGTTCCCTGCTTGGTGGGAAGCCTGCTTCTCCCTCTCCCACTCCCCCTGCCTGTGTTCCCTCTCTCCCTGTGTCTCTGTCAAATAAATAAATATTTTTTTTAAATTAATAAATCTTAAAGAAAAAAAAGAAGTTGTTCCTCAGTTCTGTGCACGAAAACATTCTGATAATCTCATAGTCTAATCAGAGTCAGTCAAGATTAGGACTCAGCAGCAACATGAGACCCAAAGAGAAGAGTAATCAGGGCATGCATTCTAACCTGTTGGTTGTTTTCTACCAACATCCGAAGCTTGTTCATGATATCTTCAGCCTCGGCAGCCTCAACGATCCCGGTACTGAACGCGGAGGTACATACACAGCTGAGGGTATAGGCCAGGACCTAGAAGAAGAGATGGCAGGAGATGTTTCTTCATGAAGGAAAACAAAAAAACACAATTTAGTGGACACCGGTGTTCTGTCCAACTTCTCCCCGGGATAAGGACTGGATTCAAGCACGTCTACTACAGACTGGGCACTGCTTCGCAGCCTGACGTGTCCCCACGATGGTCAGAGATGCGGGTCAGCATTCTCGCTTCACAGATAAGGATGTTGAGGTCCAACTACAAACAGCTTGCCAGTGACAGAGGCAAGATTCAAGCCCACATCTTTAGATTCAAAATCAGAAAGTTCCCTCTCATGTCAGAACACTGGATCCATCGGCATCAGAGGCTAGATTTTCATCACTGGTGAATGCTACTAAGAGCCATGCGCTCCGATCCAAGGCCAAGCCGGAGAGGAAATTCAAAGACGTGAACCATGGCGGCATTAAGATCCTCTCTTAGAAGGAGTGGGGCACAGCGGCCAGGCATATGGGTTTAGAGTTACATAAATTGTGTAAAACAGAGGTAATATTCCCTACCTCAGAGCACTGGTATGCTAACTAATAAATGGATAGATGAACGAATGAGCAAATTATCAATCAAAGAGAATGCTGGGAGTTAAGATGGCCCACGCAGGCGTACGTCCCACATTGACCACTGAAGGGCTGAGAAACTTCGGGCAAGTCGCTCAATCTACCTGAGCCTCAATTTCTGCAAATCCTGGCTAGTCGTCCCTCCCCACCACCTCACATTTTCCTCCTGAAGCCCTCCTTCACAAAGATGCTGCTAAGGCAAAGTGGAAATGTTCAACTCCCAACCCTGGTCGATACAGCATGAAAAAAAGGAAGCTGTTTCTAAGGTAGAAATTGGATAATAACACGTCAGAGGGGAGGGAAAAAACCAAACCGCCTGCTTGAGGCCTCATAAATCAAAACATCCCGGCAGACCGAGGCATCAGGGCTAAAAACCCTACTGTCGTTTATTAATTGCACTGCCCCTCGGTGGCGAAATTTTCTCCCTCTGCTTAAAAAGCTACGTCCTTTTCAATTGTGCTCTGCAACTGCTTTAAAAATGGAAATGTGGTGCACGTAGTAGAACAAAACTTCAGCCCTCTGTGCCCCAAAGAAATTCACCGATTCAACAAGTGCTGTTGCTGAAAGCAGAGGAACCGAGCTGGCGAACACAGCGGCCATTATGTGCCCATCAATAGCTCGTGGGCAGGCCCGGGGAAAACAGAATCTGCTCGAATGGGACAGAGAATCTGGCCAGGCCGAAAGGTCATCCCCGGGTCCTCCCAAAGACAGAGCCCGGGCTGTCCGGCTTCACCTGGGCAGGGACACACACCTCAGACGTTCACTCTGAACGCGGTCGACACACGAGAGCTGTGGCCCAGGAACCGCCGTTCTGCGTTATTTTTGCACCGTTAACACAAAAATCTTTCCATTAAGTGTGGTAAAGGGAATTTCCTCAATGATTTTGCATGCTAGCTGACATTAAGAAAACAGAGGGGGAAAAAAAAAATCAAATGCCTTTTGCGATCCGCAGTTTCTTAAGCTTATTCCTGGCCATCTTTTAAAGTTACATTTGGCTGGAGCGTAATTCTAAAAAATCTCCATTGAACCTTCCTCCAGAAATCGCAGCTCTTCTTAGAAAGTGCCTTCTAGCGCTGCTGACTTCGATTTTTGCATTCACTAACGGCTCTTCTCTTAAAGGCCACATTTCAGTCTGAGTTGATTTAAACAGCCGCACCGTTTGAAAACCTTAGGATCTAATATAGGTTGTCTGCCGCTCAGATTTTTCTCCTCATCCCAGCTGGAACTGAGGAAGAATTTAATTTCGGCGTTACCAAACTGTGAGAAGTAGAGAATCAGTGGCCACGGGAAAACAAAAGCCAACAAAGGGAAGGAAGAAAGCCGCAACCTCCCGCTCCTACCTCCTGAAACGTTCTGCTTTGGCTCCCACTGTCATCTAGGTATGTCGAGAGCTTCCGAAGCGATGCCGCCACGTGAACTCGGGACTCTGTCTGGCTGCTGTGGCTCATGAGAGACAAAACAAGTCCAACTCCCAATATACAGCCCGTGCTTGGATGCAAAAAAAAAAAAAAAAAAAAAGACTGAGGATTCACAGATCTATATCCCTGAATAATACAGTTAATAAAAAAAAAAATCACCAGAAGTCCACGTGACCGCTGTTCACTCATCACGGGAGTTTATGCTGCTCTTGGACCCGAGATGAGAGGGCTGGATTCTCAGTCCGCTGCCCGGTAGGTAAGTGTGTCCCATGACCCACCACGAGCACACCCACTGCCCCACCCCCCACCTTAAATGGAAAACTTTCTATCAGAACAGGTGTCTCTGGCCCATGTTAGTGCTGTGGACCCCCTGGGGAAGAACAGACGAAAATATGAACTAAATTTGACTTAAACTCTATGGCGAGGTAGGAGGACAAATAAGAAGTCAGGTCAGACCAGCTCTACCCCGGCACTGGGAGAAGCTCTGTGGTCCTCCAGCCCATCCCCCCATGCCTGCAGGTGGGCGGCGCTACGATGACGTGCCCAAGAGAGGAGACCCCATTTCAGAACAGGAGCTGAGGACATCTGACTAATGACAGGGGGGGAAACGTCCCAAGCCATGATGACGAGGTACTGCCAAGTGCTTCGTGTTTCCTAGTCAACTTCCACCAGTGGAATTTCTTATAGAAACTGTGTATTTGTCTGTGCACAATGACATTAATCCTCTTCTCCCCTCTGATCCCTCAGAGGACCACTGGGTCAGAAGAGAAAACGGACAAATGACAGGCTTGTCAAAAGTTACCCCATGTGACAATTCAATTGGAATCTTAGGCTTTGTGCCTCCGTTCTCAGGAAAGAATACATATCCATTTAAAGAAAAAAAAAAAAAAAGGCGGGGAGAGTCTCCCAGAAAACTTCTAGTTAGGATGATAAGATAATGTAGCCGTGGGGCGATTTTCTACTTTAAAAAAAAAAAAAAGTTTTTGTCATCATTGTTGTGTTTGGAATCGAGGAAATGCTGAGTTATTTTTCTGAAGTCATCCCGACTCTGGTTTGGCTTGCCGGGCATGTTATCTGGCGCTGAAGACGCCATTCCGGGGCATTTCTCCAATAACGTTATTTCAATGCCCGTGAGTTATGTCATCTTGTACATCTACAGTATCTCTCTCCTCGGCTGGCGTCAAGAATCTTCACGTCGTTTCCTGAATACGTTAGTTCCTTCCCTCCAACACCTCTTGCAAACGAAGCATCCACAACGGATAAGAGATGCCCGAAAGGGACAGCGAGGCTATAAGATTTGTTCAAGGTCCTACGGAGCGTTTCCGGCCGAGCACGGCCAGGAGACAGAGGCTGCTGATGCCCAGCCTCTTCTGCTCCATCTGCCAAGCCTCAGGCCCCTCTCAGGGCCCGGCAGGGATGCCCTGACGAAATGCCTATGAGAAGGCACCGTATCTCAAGCAAGTTTTTCTAGGTTCTATTGCATCAACTGTCTGGCATTAGGAAATCCTTTGTCAAGAAGCTACTGCAGTAATAATCCATCATTAGCCAGGCAGAACTGCTGTTTCAGCTTACAGGAACTTCACAACAAGCTCGACTTAGCATCATGCATTTCCAACCCGTTAAGTCAACATCTACCATCGGAACACGGTATGCTTTGGAGACCAATCACGTTTCTGAAAGAGGAAAGGCGCTCTTCATCGGTATGGGATTTAAAGTCTTTGTTTCCATTTAGAAGATACAGGGACGGTTTTTTGGTTTCTTTTCTTTCTTTCCTTTTTTTTGGGGGGGGGAGCTCTTTCTATGCTGGTGCATATAAAAATTTGACAAAATTAGAACCAAAGATGTAGCCAGACAAAATGTGATTAATACTTTGAAACATTTGACTTTTGCTCCCTCTGGACTATTTAACTGCTACTTTCGATTAAGATTTCAAATGTTACTTCCTCAGGGACACCTTCCCTGGGCCAGCAGGGAAACTCTTTGGGACTCTCCCATAACGCCCATACTAATTTAATTTAGACAATTTTAATTATAAATTCCTTTTTTTAAAAAAAAAAAGATTTTATTTATCTATTTGAGAGAGAAAGAGAGAGAGAGTGAGAGCCAGGTGGAGAGGAGCAGAGGCAGAAGGAGAAGCAGGCTCCCCGCAGAGCAGGGAGCCAGACTGGGCTTGATCCCAGGACCCTGGGACCATGACCTGAGCCGAAGGCAGATGCTTAACCAACTGAGCCAACCAGGTATCCCTTAATTATAAATTCTGATCAAGATTATTTGTGGGGGGATTTTTTATTTTTTTATTTTTTAAAGATTTTATTTATCTGACAGAGAGAGAGAGAGATCACAAGTAGGCAGAGAGGCAGACAGAGAGAGAGGGGGAAGCAGACTCCCCGCTGAGCAGAGAGCCCGATGTTGGACTCGAACCCGTGACCCCGGGATCATGACTTGAGCGGAAGGCAGAGGCTCAACCCACTGAGCCACCCATGCACCCATAATGATGAGGATTATTTGAAGAACTGTTTGATTTCTGCGCGTGTCCTTCACTAGTCTGCAAGCTCCACAAGGCTGGGTACATTTTCTGATTTTCCCTCACTGCATATCCTGCTTTGACAGGGACAGAGTCCAATCAATATTGAATGCTGAAGAACGGACCCAATGCAGGGTTTCAAGCGAGTCTAAAGTAGAGAGAAGATCTACAAGAAAAACAACAACAAAAACAAGACTGGATTCTTCTATTCAGGTAGAGGCAAAATTTACCAGCGCTAAAATACACTGAATATATTATCCAAGATTCAATCAAGAAAACTCAATTTCCATTTCTTGCCAGACTAATTTAAGAAAGGGGAGTGTCAGATTTCATCCAGGAAAGGTAGACCACTCAAAGCTCATGTAAGTATTGGGGTTCATCCTTCTCAATAAGAAGCAGGTATCCTAAGTCTGGCTTTTGGGGGGCTATCCTGGGCATGCAAAAATCCTTATCTCCTGGACTAAAACTCACTAAAACTCATCTTTCACTATCCAAAGGCATACAGGCACAAAGTCTGAGAAAAAGACATCCCGGTTTCTAGTTCACATTTACCTAATATTAGGTAAGGTTACTAGTATTAGGGCAAAGTTACTATTCACTAGTGATTCTATTCGTTGCTACAATGGTCAGTAACTGTTGTCATATACGAATATATAATCTAACTGTGGATATGCGTGTGCCAATGCAAATGTGCCAGGGTGTGTCTATTGACCTTCTAAACTCCTACTCTGTCTCATTTTTCCCAGCATGTTCCAAGAAGGTAGTCCTGAAGCTGCACTCCTGATATTTTCTTCTAATTTCCAAATGGGCTACAATTTTTTTTTGGGGGGGGGTCCTAAGTCTTAAAGATTCTCCTAGGTGCTTAGGTCAGCACTGCTATGTGTTTACCTCACCTTAGCTCCCCTTTGATATGTCTGCCGGCTCTAAACCAAGAATAGCTTGGGCAGACGTAGTTTCTACATTTTTCTCTCCACTGAAATCAAAAAGGAGTTCCATGGTGGTGTCTCAGAGAGATGAAATAAAACCAAATTATGATATTTGGTATAAATTTCAGGTTTTGGAATTTCTAACATGACTCTCAAAGAATACTAACAAATGACAAAGAGAATGTGAGTTTTAAAATTATATGTCCTATTATGTCTTTACTTATTTGAATCTCTTATCCAATCATATTAAAATATCACCGGCGAAAAGAAAATGTGAGACTTTAAAAGCTGTGTATGGGGCGCCTGGGTGGTTCAGTGGGTTAAAGTCCCTGCCTTCAGCTCCGGTGATGATCTCAGGGTCCTGGGATCGAGCCCCGCATCGGGCTTTCTGCTCAGCAGGGAGCCTGCTTCTCCCTCTCTCTCTCTGCCTGCCTCTCTGCCTACTTGTGATCTCTCTCCTGTCAAATAAATAAATAAAATCTTTTAAAAAAAAATAAAAGCTGTGCAATTCTGCTCTGTGTGTTGCTATATCGACTGAGATACGATGACAAATTGTTTCTAAAATTAACCACATATATGAATCTTCAATTCCTGACTTTATTGTGGACAACCCTGAAGATTAAGTATAAGGCATCTAATAATTAGTTCTAATAACAGTTAACATTTGTATAGCGCTTTGGCCTTTACAAAGTGCTATACAGATGTTATCGTATTTGTAAAAGCTCAATAGTAATTAACGCACTCTCAGGCCATCGATGGATGGCAGGATCAGTTACCGCTGTGAGGACTGCAATGGCACAATACGTACCACTAGATGGCAGCAGAATGTAAGTGATCAGGCCACACACCACCGCCCCCCCTACCTCCCCCCACCCACCAGCCCAGGTGCGGGGTCCTCTCAGCAGGGACAAGTCCATTAAATCAAGGAAGCGTGGTGAATTTGCTCTGGGTGAATTCTATCACTTGAGGTAGCAAGCTCCCAGGTCTATTAACTACCTCCTGGTAATGCTTCCACTATTTCACTTGAGGGTAGACTGTCTTAGACTCCTGAATCTAATTAGTCAGGGAAATACTTTATGCCTGGGCCTAGTGTGTGGGTGTGTCTGTCTTTCTGTCTTTAACAGTAAGATACACCTCCATGTCAAAAAAAGTAGTAAACACCATATTGTCAGCTGTCAAACTGCTTTCTTTCTACTGAAATGTGCTCTCCCCACCAATCTATGTAAGAGACAGAAATATGGCTTTGAAGGCAGCCGACCTCTTTCTCCCCTGGCTGCTACTTGTGTGACCTTGAACCAGTCTCCTGTGTGAAACTCATTTTCTTAATCTGCAAACCAAAGCGATGAGTGTTCCTGTTTTAGTATCAATATTTAGATTGTCAGTGGGGCTGAATGACAGAAGAAACGGATGTGAAAATGCCTAGCACAGTACGTGGCCCTATGGTATTAGTTGAACTGAAACCAGAGACAGAGCTAACTAAGCGCTTTGAGGCACAAAGCATTAGGAATGGCAAAACAGGGCGCCTGGGTGGCTCAGTTGGTTAAGCGACTGCCTTTGGCTCAGGTCATGATCCTGGAGTCCCAGGATCGAGTCCCATATCGGACTCCCGGCTCTGCGGGAAGTCTGCTTCTTCCTCTGACCTTCTCCCCTCTCATTCTCAGTCTCTGTCTCTAATAAATAAATAAAAAAATCTTAAAAAAAAAAAAAAAGGAATGGCAAAACACTAAACTTCACTAACTGTAGAAAGAACAGGAGTTTGAAGAAGATGGAGAGTTTCTTGAAAGATCTGGGCTTTTAACTGAGTTCTGAGAGACAGGCAAGACTTTACTAAGCAGACAGGAAATTTCTGATGACCCTATTCTACTTAATTCTGCAGGATTAGTCTGGGCCCATCCTTTGCTCTCCCAAACACAGCTGATCATTACAGAGGTAAGAATCAAGAAAGAATAATGAAGAAATAAGAATCTTCTCAATATAAAAAGTTCATGGTAAAGTTAAATGTCATGGGGCACCTGGGTGGCTCAGTGGGTTAAAGCCTCTGCCTTCAGCTCAGGTCATGATCTCAGGGTCCTGGGATCGAGCCCCACATCGGGCTCTCTGCTCAGCAGGGAGCCTGCTTCCTCCTCTGTCTCTGCCTGTCTCTCTGCCTACCTGTGATCTCTCACTCTGTGTGTCAAATAAATAAAATATTAAAAAAAAAAGTTAAATGTCATTAGACCTATGAGGTTTTTATATGCATAAATACTCATACTGTGAACAGTTCGGTTATCCCTATGGTTCTCCTTCATCAAACTTCCTGCAGACTAGCAATACATGTAAGTCACTCCTGATGGTTCCAACTGGCTGAAAGCCTACAGTAAGTTCATCCACAAATTTGTTCCCAGCTTTGTAATAGCCTGCGCTATAGCGATGGGGGAAGGCGGGGAGGTGGCGGAGGCGAGGAGGGGGGGCGAGAAATTTATCTTACTCCTTGGCTATAAAAGGCAATACCACCAACACGTGGATTGGGCTGCAAGATAGAACTCTTCATCAGACCCAGTAACAGCTAAATGGCCCTATCCCTTCCATTAATCATTTTCTACATTCAAGAGACTTCAATCATGCCACCGAACTCTCTTTCCCCATATTCAAAACCACACTCTTAAAACATCTCATTTCATCTCGAAAGTGTTTCATGATAAACTGGGTGGGTGTCAATGATTCTTATCTAATCTCTGCCTGCATCTCAAAGAAGATCCTCTAACTACCAGCTACCAAGTAAAGATTTGACTGTATCTACTCATAATGAAATATCTGAGATATGCAGTTACTCCTACTATTTACTCTTTTGTCGGTCTGAACGTAACAGGCTAGAAGACAGAATGTCACTTTAGATCATAAGTTCCTAAAGGCCACGAACGTAAACAGTCACATTTGAGCAGTGCCCGTAACAGCAAAAACTAATGAGTTCATAAACTGGAGCTCAGTGCTTTCAGTTTGTTGAGGTTTTCAGTACCAGTGAACACCACAGGACCTAAACTGGAGGTTCCAAAACAAGTGTAAGTCCAAGAAGATACAATGTTTAAGTCCTCGTCTGCGTTAGTACTTCAGGAAGCCCAGTAACACTATATTCTCCCACAAAAGTCACAGACCAATTAAAACATTTAGAAAACTGAATAAGTTTAACAGTTTTTTGAGGTATTCTTTTTTCTTTTCTTTAAAGATTTTATTTTTAAGTAATATCTACACCGAACATGGGGCTTGAACTCACAACCCTCGGATTAAGAAGCACGTGCTCTACTGACCGAGTCAGCGAGGTGCAAGGTATTCTTTTCTAATTATCCCTTTCTGTTTTGGTTACCTTTCAGGACTGGAATAGTAAGTTTTAAGATATTTAGTTTAATAGACAAAATCTTTAAAAAGCATGAAGTCTGCGGTGGGGCAGGGAGAAATGATTAAAATTGAGTAGTTTGGGAATCCCGGACATAACCTATATTTGTTTCCATTTTGATTCTTCAGTCATTGGATTTCACAAGGGAAATCTAAATCATGGGTCAAAGGTTCTCTTCGTCCAATCAAATTCAAAGAATAGTTTCAACTATTTAAAAAGGTTAAGTCATGCATATAAGTCCCTAGATACATGCCTCATATGATAAGTACAAGACAGAACTAAGGTATTAATAACTTAATGACAGCCATGAAATGACATTCGTTACTTTGTATTGACGCAAACTGTCTATTGCTGAAACATGGTTTTTAGAACAAGTACCTTTAACTACAGGTTCTGATTATTACTGAAAACGCTTTGCAAAGGAATTCAAGATCCAGTCCTACGAGTATATCACGATTGAGTACAAAGTTTATGGCACAGAATGATTCAATCTCCAAGTATCAGAGAGGAAATGGAACCAACATACTTATATTCTAGACTAGGATCAAAGCAGCAATTTTCCAGGGCATCTAGAGACTTCATCAGAAGAAGGTTCATCTGTTGGCCAGATATGTCACTGGGCAAAGACCAAGAGGAAAAAGTCAATTACTTAAAATCATTCAAATATCCAAAATACTATATATTATTTTCTCTTAATAGTTTACTGAATGCTCATTTCATTAAAAAAATAAAATTAACAATAATACTGATGACTCACACATACTTATTTTGCAGGTGAGAGAAACAGAGTCACAGAATTCAATATAATCACTTGTTATAATCACTTGTAAACCAATAAACTCAAAAACTGTTGCTTTTGTATTTCCTTACCCCATTCAGATTTTAAACCACTAAAAAACAAAAACCAAAATCAGAATTCCAGAAACATTTCTAAGAGTGTTAATGGAATTTTCTTTGGAATATTTAACAGCCCGTGAAGCTCGAATCAACAATAATCATTCCAAATCTCTTTCTTGCAAAGACTGTTACTTCTGATTTCATGTCTCAATTGTGAAGGCTGTTCTTGTCCTTTTTCTTATATTTGTTTTTTCAGAAGTGGGGGGAGGGGAAACCCAGCTGTGTATTTTTCTGCCTTTAGAGAGTCATTGATGTGGTTTTACAATGGTCTTGGTGAGAACTAGGACTTCTATAGTAAAAGAAAACTTAAAAGGTGGTTCTGTGGCTGTTTTTTCAGGCAGAGTTGTGGGCTTCGTCACCTACACTCGACTATTAAGGGGCTCCTAACACATCGACTGTGACCATGCTCCTCGGACCATGCTCAGTGGAATGTAGCCCCAGGATGCCAAGCGGCCACAGGACACTTTAAATAATATCTTCCCAAACCAACCAAGAATACAGTGGTTTTGTCTGAGGTGAAGGATTATATTCTGCAGTGAGTGTGCGCATGCGCGCGCACGCACACACACTCACAGTTTTAATAGCTTTGACTAATTCCTATTATTGTTGTTCTCTGGAGTAAAATATACTTAACTATCCTAAACAAATGCTTAAGAGATCCTATTAGTATCCTCTGGGAGTTATGACAGAAGCAAGCTTGGGAATAATACACTTTTCTGAATAAATTCTAGACCACCAGAACTGAAATTCAGGCGATTTTTTTTCATAAACCATGGCAAAAAAATGGATTGTCTCGATTCTCTTCTGAACAAGGTGATTTTCCGTTCTTGAGCCCAACATACTGTCCTAATCCTGTACCCCTGAGGGGGTCATGCTGGGCCACTTACTGGATGTTGCTGACTATTCAGAGCCAATTAGCCCTCGAAATGATGACCTTAATTTTGGAAAAATGGAAACTTCCTCCAAAAATGTCATTATCTAGTGACATTATCATTATCTAGTAAAATACTCTTCAGTACCAAAAGGCAACTATTTCAGATGCCTCTGCCCCGAAAAATTAAGAAGGTGGGAACCATGAATAATTACACTCGTGGCTACCGTGCTCACACACAGGCCAAAAAAGGGAGGAGGCTGTCCAAACACATCATTGGAGCAAAGTGAAAATTTGCACTGATTCTGAGGGCATTCGGCCTCGAGAAGAGCTTCCGAGTGTCTTTCCCCAGGCTCTCCTGAGGGTGCAAAGTCAAGTAAGAGAGACAGGGGTGGAAGGTAATCTAGGAACTGGCATGAATCCTTCAGCTTTCTCCAGGTAGCACGATTAAATTAACAACAAGTGCAAACTTGTCAGGCCCTAAAACCAGCAGCATCTCCTCCTAAACTAATGACGAAGGGAGTCAGAGCCAAGACAGGATGAAATGAGTTGCCTGGAATTAAACTGCCATGGCTCATTTTTAGTTGTAGAACGTGTTGCTTGAAAGATACTGAAGAAAGAGCATGAACACAGATGGTGAAGAAACTGCCATTTGTAGCAATAGTGGCAAAGGGAAAAAAAAATCACTTTCAAGTTTTAAGTCTTTAAAAAACACGTTGCGTTCTGTCACACACACGAGATGTGGGACGGTCAATTCCCATGCAAAGGGCAGCTTCGTGTTCACGTCCAGAACGAGGCCCGTAAACACGAATGCTGGTCAATGGAACGAAATGAGCATTCTAGAAACGTTTTCATTTACGATCACAGAGATGAAGCCAATCTTCCCAATCATCTGACAGATGTTTCCAAGAGCTGAAAATGATCATCTGAAAGACAGTATTTCCCTCGATCAACAGCAGTTCTCATAAAGGTTTCACATAATGGTGTTTGCACAAAGCGATGTAAATTACAAATGCAAACTTAACCATTGGTTTCAAACTCAAGTCTAAATATAGCACAATGCCGTCCAGTTTACCCACATCAACACCGTCTCTTGGCTTCGGGCAGACCATTAATTTCTGCCAACCAGGGAAGTTTAAGGACACCGAACGATACATGAGGCTGCCTCTCCCAGCTATCCTGTCTCCAGTGCGGGGAAAGGGGGCCGAATGCCAAGTCAGTGCACATCTACATATTCATGATATTCAAATACTCACGGTGTACCACACTGCAATCAACCTGGATATCTAAAATTCTAAGATGTGTTTCAAAATAAAGAATAAGGAGAATGGATGACAGAACCCAAGTAGATTCATCCCAAGAAAACTTTCCCATGTCGTGGAATTTTCCACCTGGGTCTTTGCCACTTGGTTAGCTCCATTCAAGGGTAAAGCTAGTATTCCAAAACTGAGCAAACGGAATAAAGCACACAGTATAATATGCGCAGATTAAGGCTCTTTAAGGATTATAAAAATGTAGCCAGGGCACGGGATAAAAGCAATCTTTAAAACTGGGTACACACAGTTCTCAGGTGACCTGGGTGATTCCCTGATTCCCACCGCCCTCAGGCAGCAGAGGTCCCTCCAGACTTTTCCTCCCATTTCATAGTGACATCAATAATCAATAATTATTGTCACCCTTGGAAACCAGGGGAAAAAGCAGCTTTTTATTTTTAGTTCACTTTTCCTCGTATCTATTACATGGACCTAGGCAGGCCTTTCAGCTAAGCACGGAATGATGTTCAAGTCGCCATCACCTTCATAAGAGCAACCCCCAAAATACACCAATTATCTTTGTGATGGCATTTTGGGAAGCCAGATGCACTCGCAGCAGAGAAGAAAGCGTCGACGTGCCCATTTCAAAAAGTTGAGTCACCAGCAGAACGTTTGCGAACCTGTGTGCCCGCGGTGCTGCCTACCTCGTCACAAAGACGGAAAGGAGGAATATTTTCATCGACCGTACCTGAGTTTCTCCTCACACAAGCGAGAGAGAAACATCCCCAAAGCAAGGCCCATGTGGATTTGCACGGCTTGAGACTCATCAGCTCTTGGTTTCCCAGGTAACCTGGCAGTCAGCATGTTCAGGATTTCCTCAACCTTCTCTTTGCAAGAAATAATGAAAACTGGCACGAGGAGAGACAAAGCCGTGGCGGCAGCGGAGCGGGCGATCGCGCTAGCTGTGTTTTCACCAGAATAGGATTTCTAGGACATGCCAAAGGGAGAAAACAGGGGTTGGCCTTTTGTTTAAAACATGAAGGAAGCACATCTCTCACGGGCGCCGCGCAACAAGATCCGCGGCTCTTAGAGCCGCACCCCCCCCATCAAAAATATCATTTAAAATCATCCATTTCTGTGTTTGTCTAGGTATTAGGTTCCCTTTTCTCCCTTCCTTACTGAAACAATTTGCTACTGAACAGTTGATTAGTAATATCCTTTTAAATTTGGGAAAAAAATAAATAAATAAACAAGTGTCTTCTTTGAAAGGGTGTGAATTCCCGCACTATAAAGCCTGAAAAAAATGCAGTGTTTTGAAAGCCCACGTGTGTTTACTAAAAAACAAAACAGAATGAAACAAAAAACACCAAAGTGAAGTTACCGAAGCTTGGGAGAAACCACCAAGCCATATTATAAATGTCCAGAAAGCCAGTTTTCCAAGAGAGAAAGAATGTGTCTGCGCGGTGGAGGGCGAGGAGGGGTTGTTAAAGTTTAGTACGAGGGGAGAAGTGAAAGTTTAGCACAGGGATCTATTGGCAGATCTCCCAAAATTTTTGGTGGGAATGCTTCCCAGTAGATGGATTATTTCCTACAGGGGGTTAATTCCTTTTAATTAAAAAGGAAGTTGAAATCCTAAAAGCCTCTGGTTACAAAGCAATAACCAGCTATTCAAAACGAAATGGAGAGCTCTATATGCTCCTTCCTATATGTAATTATGGGAAAAGAAATGAATAACAGCCCTAATAAAATGGCAGGGCAGCTGAGTATGAATGGCTCCTACAAGAATCCCATGTTAGGGAGCTCCAACAGACATTATATACATTTATAAATATGTCTCAAGTGGGGAAGAAAGCCCGTTTATCATTCCGCGCTATTATCCACTTCAAATTTTCAGACACGCCATAAAGGCCGTTCTGTCCCTTGCAATCAAAGCACATTAAAAAGTGTGTTTAATTCTGTACCCATTTGCTCTCTAAGCTTTAGTACTTCCAAGGACGAAAATCAAACATGTGCTAAGGTATTCTTTAAGTTAACATAGCATTATTGTAACGACAATACTATTCAAAATGACCCAGCTGCTCCGACACTGGAAGTCAAGAAAGTGGCTTTCGAATCAGTGCTTTGAAGAAGTAGAATAATGCAAAAATCACAAAGGTAAGAGGCAGCCCTGAGCTGGCTACCAGAGAGATTATTTTTATTGGTTTGCAAGAACTAAGCAGCCTGATTAGAAATCTCACAGAATATCCTGCCTGGTGAATACCTGAACCAGAGAGCTATTGCAAAGACCTCTACATAAACTAGTTTTAAAGGAGTAAGAACACATCTGACAGCAAACAAATGATCATAACACAATGGCTTCGTTGAGGAAAATCCAACTTCCAATTTAATTCTATATTATCCCCAAGTCATTTCTTTGTCCCCAAGTAGAGTTAAAAATCCTAGTTCCAGAACCTAAGGCCCAAATGAATACCTACCAGGTCCTCCCAGAAGCAGGAGGACAGAGGCACACGGGAGGCTGTACAGAGAAGACAAGGCAATGGAGTTTCGGGCTCAATTCATGATCTTAGCAACAGTTCACAACCCGTGCTATATTTTTATTCAAATCGACTATAATCCTCTGCCACTCAGCTGATTGTCCCATGATCACGATAATTCCCTGAGCAGTGGAGAGTGGTAAGGCAGGACCAAAATAATTCGGGCTGATACAGAAATAAAGCACGCACTACAGCCAAGGAAGGGGAAATAAAACCTCCACCAAAAAAAAAAGTGTGTTTTCAGTTTGTTTCAAATCTTAGGATATTAGCATGAAGAAAAAGAGGGACTAAGTGACAGGCGCAACAATATTCCTTGGTATGTTTAGAGTATTTCACAGTTTTCAAAACGTTTTCCCGAAAGTTAGATCATGTGATCCTCGCAAATCTTTCATAAGGTTGACAAGGCATTCGTTTTTACCTTCATTGTACAGGTAAGGAAAATAAAATGATGGCTTAAGTATCAGGCCAACGGTCACAAAACCAACAAGGGTGGAGATGCGGCTACAATCACTATAGATAACGTTGTTCAATTGCCTCATTTTACATGTAAGGACACGAAGGTCCAAAGAGACCTACGGGAACCGCCCATGGTCACATATTCTGGAACCTTAAAAAACTGGGACTAGAAACTCAGGGCTCCCAATGTTTAACCAACGTTTATTTCACTACGACTAGTAGTTCTTGCCTCTGACTACACATGGGAATGATCTAGAACCCTTTCGAAACACTGATGAGGCCCAGGGCCCATCCCTAAGCAATTAAGTCAGAGGAGAGGCCAGCGGGTCAGTGTTTCTTTTTTCTATCTGTACAGAGATTTTAAATATAGCCCCGTGCGTGCATGCACACGCATACACGTCAAGTTCCTCAGGAGATTCCAACGTAAGGCTAAGACTGAGAATAATCACATCACGGTATGGCTTTTGTGTGAACGACTACTCTGAGTAGCCGCAACCCTTAACTTATCCGATCATTTTTTAAATTTTCTTTCTCAGACTTACATAATAAAACGAGGAGAAAACTTGTCCTCTGGGTTGGTAATGGCTATCCACAATGACCAGGAGCGTATCGGACACCATGGAAACCCACTCCTTCATTGAAAGGAAATTAGGCTGAACCTGCAGACGAAGAAAAACATGAAGTGAGGGGCGCCCGGGTGGCTCAGTCGGTTAAGCGTCCGGACCCTTGATTCTGGCTCGGGTCGCGATCTCGGGGTCCTGGGATCCAGCCCCACGTTATCGGGCTCAGCACTCAGTAGAGTCTGCCTGAGGATTCTCTCTCCCTCCCTCTCTGCCCCCTCCCCTACTTGCTTTCTCTCTCTCAAATAAATAAATCAAAAAAAGGGGGGGAACAAGAAATGATAACGGAAAAGAGGAGAGGACAGGAAAGGAGGAGAGAAGAGAAAAGAGAAGACTTAAATATTATTTCTAGATCCCAGGCACAACCCCCTTCTGTATTAAAGAGTACAATGCTATTATCAAAAAGTCACCTTCACCTGCCAGGACATTAGGAAGCAGGTAGATATTTGACAAATACACATCCTCTGTCTGCGCCCCAACAGGAATAAGATTTACCTTTTGTACAAGGCAAGCAGAAGTGAGAGGACAGGGACTGCAAAACAGACTGTGTCCGAGAGCTCTCCACGACCCGCCAGTGTTTAGTGAGGATGACGTGGGGGGGGGTTAAAAGGAGAGACGTGCAGAGAAAGAAACTCAAAATGTCTCATTTCTCTGATGTGCCGTTTCACAAAGGAGGCAATAAAGCAGCCTACAAAATTCTCATCACCATCTTTAGCATTTCTGCTTCGTATCACCACAAATTTATCATTCTGAATCAGCACAACATTTGCCTAGCTAATTAGGTATGAAAGCACAAATGATCTTCAGTTGGGAAAAGAAAAGGAAAGAGAATGCAAAAAACAAAACAAAACAACAACAAGACCCAACTCATTAAAAAGAGACCTTGGTTTGAAAAAATCATTCGTGACTGTGGATGTGAAAAGCATCCATTAACTCACGTGGTCACCCCCAGGCAGTGCGAGCGACAAAAGTCAATGCCGTGTTAAGCATCCTTGGAATTAATGCCTTAACTCAAGGAAGGCCTCTTTGGTTGTCAGCCACATGCAGATCTGAACAAAGTTTGAAAACCTCAACGTTAATCAAAGAGTGATTGAATGTGTACTAACAACCAAAGATAAGGTGATGAAGAATAAAAGAAGAGCCCCATCTTTGGGCTGTGTGGGTTCTCGATGTTTTGTGTAGTATGTGTTCCAGCACAGAACGAAAGAGTGGGGAAATAAAGAATAAGACTGGCTGGAACTCAAACTCAGAGATAGACCCCCCGCTTATCACTGGGGCAAATTACCTGCTCGACCGCCCAAAATCAGGGATCCTAGGAAGGCGCGTTAACTTTTTAGGTTATAGATTCTACTTAGCATGTAGTCTCTGCTAAAGTACTCCACGGCTTGTTCAAGGACATAAAACATCTTTCCCAGCATTAAAGTAAGATTCTGCACTTGAAGTTACATTTTCCTACAGTAACTACACTTTTATCCTTTATGTAATAATTGCTTGGTCTCTTTCCCTTCCCCACAGGTAATATACATTTGTAGCTTTTGCCACACAGCCTCTGTTCTCTGGTTTACCTGGTAATGAAACCCTTCGGAAAATTCCCTCCTCCCGGACTTGCAGCTTGGTTAAAGGCTCAATGAAGCTACCTGCCCCAGGGGTAGGCGCGAGACCATGGGACCCTAAATCTTGAGTGACACGAGCGCAGCACATGACTAGAGCTGATCTATCCCAGGGGCAGTAGTCTGCTGTGATGGTTCTCATATCACTTCCTGAGCCTAATGCTCTTCCCCAAACCCAGTTTTAAGCTTTGCCTTCAATTCCGTGGGCTTCCAGATGCCCTATCTTTCTGCTTTTTTATTTAGATGAGAGTTGGTTCCTTTGCTGGCAACCAAAAAACTCCACCATGAAAAAAAGAGTACAGATGGCCACACTGAGGGAACAGAGACAGGCTGAATGGCATTGAACAAAGCCCGGTTTTTGCAGCAAGAAGTCAGATGAGGGTTACTATTACTGAGTGCTTAGTATCTACCAGCCATTGAGCTTACATATATTCATTCATTTGATCCTCAGAGCAATTCTGCCTGTTGAGTACCTTTATCCCCACTTACCATATGGGAGAATGGGCTTTGCAAGAGTAAGTTAGCAACAAAAGACCACAGCTCTAGCAAGTGCAAGTACTGGGATTTAAATACAGGACTCTCCTACTCCAAAGCCTATGTTTTTTAACCACTTGGCTATATTGTCTCCAGATAATGAGAGCTACCAGATAATGGGGCTTAAAAGAAGACTAAATCCGTGCCTTTTTATTTTGACAGATATGAATTATCTGAAAAAGTACATTGGAAATGAACATTGGCCAGCTCGCCACATGTTTAATTAAGAAATAAATGCCTTGCAAAAATGAATAGACACTTTGTCACTGACATCTACAATTAAAATGCAAAGTACAATTTTTTTCAGTCAGTAAACACTGCTTATTTATCATTTTTTGACAGCACTGCTCACTTTCGGTAAGCCTAGTTAACCTCCTAAGATTGGGTAGCACTGATGTAATCACAAAGAGACAACCCCTGTTGCATAAAATTGGTACCTTCGAATGGAAATGACCACTTAACTGTGATGGAGAAAGCAAAATAGAAAAGCAGCAAGGGAAAGTGTCTGAGGAGCCCCTCAAGCTCGCCATGTAAAGACCCACCGAGCAACGAGCGAGCACCGAGTAGCGTATAAGTAACCCGGTGCTGCCGCAGGCGCGGGCTCCAACCCCATAAATTCAGGGCCAGGCTTAAAGAGGCTTCTCACTTTTCAAACGGTGCCCAACTGGTTCAAATCACCCTGAACTCACCTCCGGGACCCCCTCCGAGTCTGAAGAGAGGCTGGCTTCGTGTTTGGACACGACGACAGCGAGGCTGCTTAAGGCTAACAGTGCATTGCCCTTGACCACTGGGCTCTCCCTGTTTAAAAAGAAAAAAAATTCCAAGAGAGGATTTGGGGGCATTAAGCGGGAGAAGAGAAGGTATTATTACAGAGAAGGCAGATGAGGTCAAAAAGCACGTCCATTCCCTCACAGAGCGGCAGCCCCACACGTCTGCTTGTGCCCTGCTGTTTCTGCCGCCTTCTGATGCTGACGCGGATTTCTCACTCTCCTCTACGGGGATGGTCATTCGGCTTTTTTTTTTCTTTTCTTTTTTCTTTTCTTTTTTTTTTTTTGTGACCACCAAGTCTAAGCTCGTGTATCTAAGTTCTCTCTTTCTAAGGTTTTTATTTCATCGTTGGACGCAGCATTTCATAAGCTGTGTGTTTCCGTGTCATCTTTGGCCAATATAAAGTTATCGATTTGCGCGGAAAACACGAACGGAGACGGTTGGGTGACGGAGTGCAGTAGAATGCAACTGGCCTCTGGCTTTTTTCAGGCGCCGGTGTGGGGACAGCACCCTTTACCAGCAACCTGCCACGATGGTTACTATCGTTATTATCAATACTATCCTCCCCTTCTTTCCCTCGAGATGCCAAAGGCAGCAACCTTAAAGGCAGTTTGTGATATAACCTAGAGACCCTAGATAAGATACCAAAAAGAAAAAAAAAAAAGGACTGTTTTTAAACTATCTAGATGGAGAGTTGCCCTCTCCTATTATCCAAAGGGTGGTTTTTCTATGAATAGCAGCAAAAACTTTAATTTGACTTCTGGATTTAGTATCAAGAAAACTGAACCTTTTTAAATATACTTACCACCTGAAAATGAACACTTAATATTATTCCACTATTCCAGTGTGATTCTATAGAAGAAAATCTTCTGTGGGACACTCATGAGAGGCTCTGGGCTGGCCACCTCCGTCCTAACGGCACTCGGGCAACAAGCACCCAAGCCCTCCGGCGTTCCATTCTGTCCTGGTTGGGGGTTCCCACACATACAGAGACTGTTTCCCAAAACTTGGACTTGGGACCTGAACACGAACCTGTGGGTACATGCCAGAAGGACTCCTGCTCACCCCAGTGCAGGTGCAGGACCAGGGCACGTGGGGGGGGGGGGGAGGAGACTCCCAGCCCCGCTCCCCAGGCCAGCTAAGGACCTCCAGTCCCAGGCCGAGGCCATGATGGAACCTGTGAGTTATGGGTATTCGAAGCTGAGTATACACACACGTTCTTGCATTTTTGCTTCTGTTGGGTAAGAACGGGATTCACTTGCCATGATCGACTTAGTTCCTCCATCTACCTGTTCACGGAATCCACCCCCTCTTCTGCCTTCTCGCTCTCCCACCTCGGGGGGGTTAAACTCAGTGAGGGCTTCCTTTGCGCACTTGCTCATGCTGTTCATTCCTGCTTAATTCGTTCCTTTACGAGGCCTGTCATAATTTGATAACATAACGACGTTTGTATTGGGGGATGGGGTGAGGGGAGAAAATAGCAGGAAGATCTGAAGTCAGGTTAAGCAGACGCCTTCCACCTAGGTTTTGCTAGACTTCTGCAGAGAGGATCACTGGGATATAGGTAATAATCAAACACCAGGAAGTAGGACGAGGTCTGGGTATTCCGAGGTGCCCGAGCCATAACGTCACTTAACAAAACCAAAATTAAATCCTCTATTTCTAATATGATCTCTTCCCTTTAGCTGAGAATATCCTGAAGCCTGTCCTTCTACAAAATGGCCATCGATCCCTAGATTTACATCCCCCCAAAAAAAAAGTTTCAATTCTCAGTGATTCTCACATTTCTTCGATCCCTGGTTTTTATTACCCTATAGAAAAACTCAGATGGTCACCAGAAATCAGGTGTCTAATCATCTAAAACAAAGATATTAGGGGTGGCTGGGTGGCTCAGGTCATGATCCCGGGGTCCTGGGATGGAGTGCCACATCCCAGCTCCCTGCTCAGCGGGGAGCCTGCTTCTCCCTCTGCCTGCCACTCCCCCTGCTTATGCTTGCTCTCTCCCTCCGTGTTTGTGTATGTCTCTCTCTCTCTCTGTCAAATGAATACTTAAAAAAAAAAAAAAAAAACAAGGATATTAGACAAGGTGACACAAAAAGGTGCTTCTATAACCCTGAAATTCCACAAGAACACGTAGCCTCTGTTTCAAAACAGAGCCCCTGAATGATTTTGTTTCAGAAGTGCCACCGGTCTCGACATTCCCTGTATGCCCAGCACCGCGACTTATGCAGGGGAGACACTCGATACATATTTAGTGAAACAAATTCACGGAGGAGCTGGCCAGGTGGAAATCTACAACCGGGTTCAGCAAAAACTCCTCAGCTGGTGGATCAAATAACTCTCCCCTACCGGTCGGGCAGTAGTAACTAATTTGCATAATAACATGTCAGCATCAGTACAGTATTTATCTGGGCAACACCACTCGCATTTTAATTAAACTGTCCTTTGGAACAAACTGATGCCATTAACCTAATTAAAAAGCACAGGGAAGGATGAGCTACAAAGATGCTTTCTTAGGGACAAAGTATTACATTATATATTAGTACAGTGATCCAGTCCTTTGGGGATTTTCATCTTTGGGTTCAGATCTATTTCATTAATAACAATGAAAATAAACTTATATCAATCATCGGGGTTTATCGGTGTTCTGATTCTCCCTTAGCCCTATCCCTGATGCTTTAAAACTGCTCTTAAATGAGCAAATCAGTCTAATTCTGCGACTGCTGTTTTACTTCCTGCATTTAACTTACGCCTCAGAACAAAGTGAGTCTTACAATGGTCCAAACCAGCCTGTGGCAGCCATGATCCAAGAAAGGGAAGGCTAAGCTGGCAGCAGGTGGTGGTGGGATCCTCCCTTGGTTGAAGGAAGCCAGTGGGAAAACGTAAAGAGAGGGCACAGAGTAATTTTTTCCCCCTGCACTATCATTAATCTCACCCTCCAAACCTTACTTGCTGTCATACCTACTATTGTCAGCATTGCTTTAATAAGATAAGGTCTATAAAATACTTTGAAATTTTTGATGAAAAGGTTTAGCACCAGGAGACCATGAATTATTTTTATTCCCTACCACTGAGAATGTGAACACACTCTTCCTAGATATTAGTCATGAAACGATGCTTTGCAAATCTGAAGATTAAAATCTTGTTGAAATAAAATTTTAGAATGGTAAATGCAAAAGCTACTAGAGGGGCAAAATTATAATCTAATAGAAAGCTGCTAGATTCTTCAGCGTTCATGGTTTCTGCTGCAAATGTCAGAGCGCTGTTTTTAACAGGATATAAGTAGGCTACATAATGGAACAAACTATGAAAGGTAAAGGTCAAAGACAGCCCCCGACCCAGCACCCCTCCCCTCCAATATGCAGCTGAGGGCTCCCCCACTGTGTCTGCAATTCACCAAACTGGATAAGCAGACACAAATGAGTCCCTAGCGAAGCCTCTCTGTACTTTAGTTTTCACGTTGTCAACAGATATGTCAACAGATATTTCCCAGTGCCTCCCACAGAACTGAGTGCAGGGGAGGATTACCACTTCTATCTCCCTTTATTCAGAAGACATGAGACTGAACAGTGATCATGTACTGTGACCAGACTTCACCGTTATGTGCCTGCTTAAGAAATTACCGGTAGAAAGCGAACTCTCAGGTAGATCGTGTTCTTTGTTTTGTTTTTTAAGGCCAAACCTATTTAGCTGCAGAAGGTTCTGGAACATGATAGGGATAAACTATACTGAAATTAAGTATGTCTAGATAATGTGGCCACATGAAATCCTCTAGGTCAAAGGTCAATCCATGTTATTTGGTGGATAAGAAAAAAGGAAGTCCTACAGAAAGGGCAGCAGCTAAAGGTGATGGTGGAAGGGAGACTCGGGCCCGCCATAACTGACATGTAACTTACTGCCAGAAACAATTACTCAGCTTGTTAGCAAAGGAATCTGAAGAGATTGTTCCAGCAAGTTCATTAGGCTGTAATTTTCTGTTGAGAGTTGGCTTAAGATAAATAAAAAGCTTCAAGGTGGTAATACTCATTATTTTTGCTAAAACAACCATAAGGTTATGATTGAAACTGCCATTTTCATGGGTCTTCATGCTCGTTTTTGGTATTTAAAAATTCAATTTTTAGATACCCTGGACCCAATAACACAAAGGGAATGAAAGGAAGTACTACTCTGATTTATTTCCTGGCTTACAGCTGAGATTTAATAACCTATTTGTGGAACCCACATAACTCACATTAGCAAGAATTTCTCCTTCCCTCAGCAGCCCCCATCCCCACCCCAGACCAAATGAGAATCCTTTAAATCTAAGTCAAAGCACAGGGCACTCTGTTAGGTGTACAACAAGGGCATGACCTCAGTGACTCTTGATGTTCAAGTCATGTTTGTATTGATTCCTCTGTATTCTCACAAAAACACATTAAGAATTAACACGAGAAAGGATAACAACTGATTTTAAGAAAGAGAAAGAAAGAAAGAAAGAAAGAAAGAAAGAAAGAAAGAAAGAAAGAAAGAAAGAAAGAAGGAAGGAAGGAAGGAAGGAAGGAAGGAGAGGGGAGGGGGATGAGAAAGAGAGAGAGAGAGAGAGAGAGAGAGAAAGAAAGAAAGAAAGAAAGAAATCCATCAATCCTTTAAAATCCTTAAAGTTAGGCCATACCCTAAAGGGAGAAACAGTATGCACCTGCCAGGGAAAAAACAAACAAGTTTAAATAAAATTTTTGGTAAGAGAATAAATGGATCTTACTTGGCCGCTGCCTTGGTGATCTCCTCCGTCAACATGTCTCGGACCCTGCAATGAAGATTGAAAATAGGTGCAGGAGTTTATGTTGGAGTAAGAACCCAGTCTTTTTGCTCACTCATCGGTTAATAAGAGCCTCTGGCAATGACTCCAGATCCTAAAATGATGTATGTGGAACTTCAGTGTAAGGTGAAAAAACTAATGGGAGCTTTCCTTCAAGGACTCTCCCCTGCCTATACCTTAGGTCATTTACTGGAGGCAGGGAAGGAGGTGACTGTAACGGAGGGACACGAAGGCAGCGTCACGATGGTGTCAACTCTTAAAGTGAGCGGCGGCCATACGGGTGTCCTTTGTGTTTTATTCGGCTGTGGGCTGAAAGTTTGTGTTCCCCCAAAATTCGTATGTTAAAATCTCCACACCCCATGTAGAACATTTGGAGGTGAGGCCTTGGGGGGTGGGGGGTCATGAGGGTGGGGCACTCGTGAGCGGGATGAGCACCCTTGTTAAGAAGAGACACAATGCTCGCTTTCTCTCCTGTGAAGATACAGGGAGAAGGGAGCCACTCGAAGACCAGGAAGCAGGCCTTCCCCAGCACAACACCTCCCGGTACCTTGATCTGCATTTCCCAGCCTTCAGGACCATGAGAAATAAATTTCTGTTGTTTAAGCCATCCGTCCAACCTATTGCATTTCAGGTATAGCAGCCTAAACTGAATAAGACATTCTCTCATTTTTTGCAGAAGAGCTCACTAAAATAGCAATTTACTATGTCCAAATTGTAGCTTATGGAATCGTCACTATGTACGTATAGAAAATAAAATTAAAAGGGGTTCTAAGATCGCTCTGGAGCTGAAAAAAATAATGACACGTGTGGACTGGAAGACAGCGTACTCGATTCAAATATTCACCAGATAAAATTGCTTTTCAACATAACAGCCTTGAGATCAAAAACAACCACAGGCTGCCATATTTACGTTTTGAAGAAGCAATCAGGGGCATTTTCACTATACACCTTAAGTTTCGTTAAGTTCAAACTTTTTATAAATATAAAATTTTGCAAATGTTATAGCTGCATTGTTTTCATTGGAAATATTTTAAAAATCTTAGCTATCAGCGGTCTCTGAGAATGACTTGATCTGCAGAGCCAAGTTTTTCCAACAGCTGCAAACACTGTTCCTACAGACTGTAAACGTGCATTCTAATAAAACTATTTGACAATAAATTTCTCTAAAATGTATTGTCCAAGGGGGCGTCTGGGTGGCTCAGCTGGTTAAGCGACTGGCTTTGGCTCAGGTCATGATCTCAGGCTCCTGGGATCGAGCCCCGTGTCCGGTTCTTGCTCAGCAGGGAGTCCGCTTCTCCCTCTCCCTCCAATTAATCAATTAATTAATTAATCTTTTTGAAATAAAATAAATAAAATAAATAAAATAAAATAAAATAAAATAAAATAAAATAAAATAAAATAAAATAAAATAAAATAAAATAAAATATATTGTCCTCTCTCAGTCTTCCTAAATGGAGTACACTGCATTCAGTGTGAGTTTTTTTTTTTTTTACTGGTCAATGTGGACCAAATTGATGTGTGACCAAAAAATCAAATGATGATCTGCCTACATTTCTATGCCTTCTACACGTGGGCTAGTTCCCACCTCTAGGTGCCTGCTTCTGCCTGCTGCACCACCAACTGTTTCTTCTCTACTTGTGTAACTCTCCTTAGCAGGTGAACACATTGTAATATCTACCATCTTGAAGGAAGAAAAAACTCTCCAGCGATTGCCCCATTTTGCTGCTTCTCATACATCAGAACATATTTAAAATAGTTCATCTTCTTCCACTTTTTCTAGACCCTTCTATAACCTGGCTCTTGTCCCCCAGCTTCACTAAAACAGCTCCTGTCATGGCCGCCAAGGAGTTTCAAGAGGCCAAGTCTTTCCCGATTCTGTCTCCACCTTTTGCAGCCTCGTAGCAACCTTCGACACAATTGGTTTCTCCTTTCTCGAAACAGTTTCTTCCCTCGGTTTCAGATTCCATTCTTGGTTTTCTTCCCATATCGCTGACCACTACTTTTCCTGGTGCTTTATTGGTTCCCTCTTCATCTGTCCCATGTCTAAATGTTGAACAGAGCTCTGTCCTCTGACCTTTTCTCTATCTTTCCTTCCTCCTTAGGTGATCTTATCCAGCATCGTGATTTTAAATGCAGTTGATATGCTGATAATTCCCAAATTGATATTTTCAGCCCTGATCTCATCCCCAAACTCTAGAGTCATATGGGCAACGACCTACCTCGTATCTCCAAATTGGAGGTCTAATTAGCAAGACCCAAACCTGATTCCTACCCTACACAGACCTGCTTTTCTATTGTCTTCCCCATCTTAGTAAATGGGAAGTTCACACCTTTACTTCACAAACTCTGGGAGTTATCCTGGATGCCCATTTTCCATTCCTTTCATCATCCCATCTCTCTCTATGTATTTTGGCGAATACAGCCAATACACAACCCCCACCAAATGATCATTTTAGAAGATGAACCTCAAGCTATATGTAAAAGAGATATACTTTTACATTCCTCACAAAGAGGAAGCGAAATCCAAATTCTTAATCTCTAATCTTAAATTCAATGTCCTAATGTTTTAAACTGTGTCGCCATTTTGAAAGTTAATCTAGAAAATGTAACTTAGAATAGAACTACTTAAACATACCCCACACACACATACAGCTTCTGCTTTTCTACAAATGCCAATTATCAGTAAACCAAAACCTAAATTCCAGTAAGCTTTGAATAGATTTTTAGTTTCAAGAAACCTGGTGGCTGCAGGTAAAGCAATTTAGATTCTAGGCACTTTACCTAGATTTAGGTTGCTGCCACATTAATCTGACAAGGTATTCTTCCTAACCCATGTAACAATTTAAATTGCTTTTAATGTGCCAGCACTTACACATTTCTAGCTAATATAGTGGGAATTCACTTGGGGATGTCTGCCAAAGAAATTAAAACCCTGACGCCTTAAAGTTGCTCCTAATAATGAAGATGTCTTGGGGAAAGGGGGTGGGGGGAGCACGGGAATGTAAGGGTATTCCTTGATGAAATAGGAGTTGTTAGGAAGGCAATGAATTGAGTGGGAAAACAGAATTTTTCCTTTGAAAGCATATGAAATAATCAGTGACGGGGTGGGGGTGGGGGAAGCAACCCATTTTCACGCTGCTTTAGAAAAGCATTTTAAAAATAATTAAAATTTATGAATAAAGCTCTACTTGTTAGAGCTGGAAAATCCACCCATCAGATCTTCAGTCTCTTTACCTTCGGGCATGTCTGTAAGTTAAAATTCCCCGCATACGCCTTTAAACAGTGGGCCCCTCCCCCCCCCCATTGTTTGTTTCCCATGAGGACCAAGGAGCATCAGGATGCCATCGCCTTACCAGAGCCAGGCTGTGGCTTTTTTGTACTGCACCTCTTCGGGTCCTTCTTTCCCATGTTTCAACTGCAAGTCCAGCTCTCCTGTCCTGCCCTGCAGGACACATAGCATAAATCAGCGTGCAAACTCTATGGCGGAAACGACCTTAACATTTCTTTGTAAATGCCCATAACCGATGTAGCCTTTCCCCATTGGCCTCCGGTGTTCCTAATAAAATGTTAGATAATTAAAAAAGAACGTGTGAGGAGAGATAAGTATATCACCACTCAGGTATTTCAAGACTCATCAAAGAAGTTTATCTTGGAGCGGCTGTAGATTTGGGGAATTTAGGCCACAGCACTTCATTGGGGGATAGCTGATTAAAAGCAGATTTGAATTCCATAGGTCCCACTAAAACAAAACAAAACAAAACAAAAATGCTTTATCATAATGATCTGCCTCTGTATTCAGCCGATAATTTTAACGGACACAAAACCAAGATTGGGGTCTGGGCACCAGTATGGTAACAAAATAGTAGAAAATGAAGATGTTCATATAATACTTAAGATTAGGGTCATATATAACCCGAAATAAAAAAATGTCATGCTACATTTTTATTTCCTGAATATATAAGAGTTGATACCACACTTTTCAACTATTACGCACAATAAAACTATAGCCACTATCACCCCTTTAAGACCAAGACCTTCAGATATTTATTTTCCACTCTATTTTTTTAAACTCAGTATTGTTTTGATCAGCAACTTTCCCCTCTAGTCTATCAGTAATTACATTATTTAAATGTACTTAAATACGGGTTTGAGGGCGCCTGGGTAGCTCGGTCAGTTAAGTGTTTGATTGCTGATTTCAGCTCAGGTCATGATCTCAGAGTCTTGGGATCAAACCCCGCATTGGGCTCCCCGCTCAATGGGGAGTCTGCTTTTCCCTCTAGCTCTGCCCCACCCCCTGACCCACTCGTTTGCTCGCTCTCTCTTTCTCTCAAATGGACAGAAAAAACACAGAAAGGAAGAAAGGAAGAAAGGGAGGGAGGGAGGGAGGAAGGGAGGAAAGAAGGAAGGAAGGAAAGAAAATACTGGTTTATTGATGAGCCCTATATTGGACGAGAACTTACTGTGTATTGTGTTACTGAGTGATACCACGCCATTTTCACAAGTGGTTGTGCAGGTTACATTCTCACTAGTAAAGAAAATAAAAGTTCTAGCTACTCCACTTTCTCACCAATATCCGGAGTTATCAGGCTATGAATTTTTACTATCCTGGCAAGTGCAAAACAATGTTTATTATGGTTTTAATTTTCATTTCACTGTTTATCAATGAGATTGAAAATCTTTTGAAATGTTTATTGATTTTTAGATTTCCTCCCTGTCCATTTTTTTT
>CM052813.1:38611014-38639709 GCA_028533885.1 Nasua narica | reverse complement strand
AGAAACTAGGTGGGCAAAAAGAGAATGGCAGTGCCTAGAGCAGAAGGAACAGTGTGTAAAAGTCAAGAGGTTAGGGAAGACACGCTGAGTTTGGACAGCAAAGAGATTTAGCAAGACTGAAACATGCAATTCCGGCGAAGGATTAAGAGATAATAGGCTTGAGCTGTAAACAAGTACAGCCTGGGGAGGTACATGAGCAGACAGGGAGCTCGGTCTGGGACGTGCGTACGTTAAGGCACTGTACGCACGGGGGGGGGGGGGACACCAGGGACATCTAGCAGGTCTCAGAAAGCAACAGGGTATAGAAGAGGAGCACCCAGGAGGGGGCTTTGGACTGGCCACAGGTGGAGGACATCAAGGTTGAAAATGTAAGTGTAGTTATGTGTGTAACTCACCTTCTTTTACGAGCAAAATAAAAAGCATTTTTTTTTTTTAAGATTTCATTTAGTTATTTGTCAGAGAGAGAGAGAGAGCACAAGCCGGGGGCGCAGCAGGCAGAGGGAGAAGCAGTCTCCCCACTGAGCAGGAGCCCGATGCGGCACTTGATCCCAGGACCCTGGGATCATGACCTGAACTAAAGGCTTAAGTGACTTAACTGACTAGGCCACCCAGGCATCCCAAGCTCCGCATTTCTGATAGCGCTATTTTCTTAAGGGCTTTTATATTAAATCCATATGTGCAATAAAATTTGAGATCCGAAGGAGACACTCTCCTACAGCACCCGATCCTTTGGTTTCATTACCTGTAAAATGGCATGATAAGCTCGACTCATATATGCAAGCCAGGCCTGGGGCAGAAAGATCGCCCGGTGCCATTCGGAAAGCTGGATTTGAACCTGTGGGGAAAATGGACCACAACGTAAGTTAGACTCTGTGGTATTAAAACAGAATAAAACTCTCCTTCCCTTCATTTTAAATGATTCAGATTCTAAAACAAACCAAATCAGTCTAGGATCGGCACCACAAATAAGACCTTTTGGCTATTTTCAAAGGAGAAGGGTTTAGAGTTGCGTCAAGGGAAAACAAAATAAGCCTGGAATTTTCTAAATTAAAGCCAAAAGAATTCTACGGTAATCACAAGTTCAGATGTATGTGTGAGACAAATGTGTCCCTGAGAATGAGGGGACAACTCTGTGAAGCGTCTTGCCCATGTTAGGAAACTAGGTATTGTCTAGCAAATGTCCCTAGTCCTTTTTTTTTTCTTTTTTCTTTCTTTTTTTACTTTTTTTTTTTTTTGCCCCTAGTCCTTTTAAATAAAAACAAATATCACTCACATCTTGGATTTCCACGATGACAATTTCTGAAGTAATAAACTTCAATTGCCAACAGAAATATCACGTTGTGTAGAAACCATGAGGGCCAGAGATGCAAATGAGTCCTTCACCGAGCAATCGTGCACATACCACTAGATAAAGCCCTTTAATCAGTGTGGGTAAACAAGAGAAAAATGATATATGCCAACGCCGAAGCCCTGTTTCTGAAGAGAGGCCCAGACA
Source organism: Nasua narica (assembly GCA_028533885.1). NCBI lineage: Eukaryota > Metazoa > Chordata > Mammalia > Carnivora > Procyonidae > Nasua > Nasua narica. The sequence goes on along the minus strand of CM052813.1, from coordinate 38,638,214 downwards.
AAACATCTGGTTTTCATAGTCATTTCTGTTTCTACCTATTAGTAGGAGGCTATCTTGCAACAAATCTTCCCAAGGTCTGCTTCTGTTAAAGAAAGATCGCTCAAGAAAAACAGTCACAGTGCATCACATTTCACATTTCCTGTAACTCATCTCATCTAAACCCAAACAACTAAAACTGTAGTCTGGGTCCTACGCACACGAAAACAACAACAAACAGCCAAAAAGACAAATTTCTATATAATGACCCCAGAGTCATGATAACTAGAGTGTGTAAGGAGATCTTACTGTATTGTGGGAATTAATTCTCTCAAGGGCTTTGTGAGAGGGAAGAGAACAGCCACTTTGAATACAGCTGCTTCCCAGGGCCTCCGGAATTTTCTGGAATCCTGGTCCTCGTGCGGGCCTGCTATACATGAGGTAGTATGAAAGGTTATGAGGATTATCGGTGTGTGTTTGCAGAGAGCCTTCCAGTGGGAGAGTCAGAAAGGAGCACAAATAGAATATCAGGCAAAATTAGGAGGAACCTATGGGAATGAAAAGAATAATAAAAAAAAAGAACAAAGAATATCATTCTGTCTGCTATCTATCACTTCTCATCCTCGCATTGCTTTTCTCAAAAAAAAAAAAAATTTGATAGTCTGAAAAAGATACTTGCACCGTGAAACAAACTTTAAAGATGTTCTAAGGACAGGTTTCTTCTTTTTCCGATTATGTACTCACTGTATCGAGATGAGTAAAAGGAGATTTGTCAATAGGTCAATAAAAATCCTTGGAGGAACAGGCCTACCAATTCCTGCTTCCTCTCTCGTTATCCGGGAAGCAGACGACAACCTAGGCCCCAATTCCAGATGGAGAGGCATTAATTGGTCCTTGGCCCTGCTCTCTGTTTCCAGAATGTGGGGCATTTTCCTATCAATTCTATTTCTGTTTCATAAGATACATTAACTCTCAAGTCCTCTTTGGGGGCACCTGGGTGGCTCAGTCGGTTAAGCATCTGACTCTTGACTTTGGCTCAGGGTCATGAGACGGAGCCCCGCGTCAGGCTCCGTGCTGGGCGAGGAGCCTGCTTATGATTCTCTCTATCCCCCTTCCTCTGCATGTCCCCCTTAAAAAAATAAATCCTATTGTGAGACCTGGATTTAACAGAAAGAACACGCAAGCGCCACAACCAAGCTTTCCTCTTTTACTTCGCAACTCGAAATATTTCAGTATTTTCCGGCCAAATAATCCGCGGCCATCACTGCACCACTGAGACCATCCACGGTCTCAGCAAATCGGTAAAAAGAGCACTGGATGTTTTTGCAAGAACAACAGTGGCAATTACCACTTCAACCTGAGTTAAAAAAAGAAAGAGAGAAAGAGAGAAAGAGAGAGAGAGAGAGAGAAAGAAAGAAAGAAAGAAAGAAAGAAAGAAAGAAAGAAAGAAAGAAAGAAAGAAAAGAAAAGAAAGAAACGAGGAAAGAAAGAAAGAAACAAAGAAAGAAACAAAGAAAGAAAGAATGAATTACGGAAAAAATGTAATGGCAAATGAGCAAATCAAACGCTGAGCTTCTAAGAACAAAAGCATGTGCGCCCGGAAACCTATTTGAAAGGAGGTTATAAACTGAAGGTTAAAGCTAATCCTCCCGCTGCCGCTCCAACCACATCTGAAGGGGGGTGCGGGGACCCGGCACAACTCTCGAGCCTACACACCAGCCTGAACGCCTCCTGGTTCATGAGATTATACCTAGTCTCCGCGTTCTCTGGAGTCAGCTGTGAATAGATCTCCCTAAAAATGCGCTCTCTTGCTCTTTCCTTTACAGAAGAGAAACAGGGAGACAGCTCGAAGTCAGCTATGGTCTTACACTCCCACTGTGTTACACAGCAAAAGGGACGTCCTTGACCGTTTTTAACAAAAACACACTTTAGGACGCTCTTCTAGCTCGATATATAGCCACCCATATAGGTTAATGTTGCTAAGCTGGAAAATACAATTAGCATTTTTAAAGCACGGAAATTATGGATAATGTGCTGTACTCTGAGAAGCCTTTGAAGGGAATCCAATCAACTAAATAATTGCAAATCATGAACTTGTAACCCTGTTACTCAGCGGATGAGGGTTCTCCTCTACTGCGCAGCAAGTTGTCAGGGATGTGGAATGCAGTTTTGCTTCATCTACATATGCCCTTGCAATGACGGGTGTCTTGACGGACTGGTGACATGAGCAGGTTCTGTGATCTGGAGAAAAGTAAGTATTCTAGGTGTCAGAGGGAGTAAGTATGATGAAACAGTACGCATGTGCCTAAAAAAAAAAAGAGACCGTGCTAGAGAAATATACACAAGGAGGGTATGGGGGGAGGACAAGGCGGGGAGGACGGGGCAGAAACAGTTTATAGGACTCAGTAGGGCGGTCAGGGCAGACCTCGTCGGGAAGGTGAAGCCTGAATAAAGACTGGAATGTGATGAAATTATAGAAACCCCGAGAAGTGCTGGTGGGAATGGAAAACAGTTCGGCTACTATGGAACGCGGTTTGGTCATTCCTCAAAAAGTCAAACACAGAATTACCCTATGACCCAGCAATTCCAATTCTACGTACATACCCAAAAGAAACAAGACCATATATGCAAACAAACGCTGTCCATGAATGCTCAAAGCAGCATTTTCACAATAGCCAAAAGATGGAAATAACCCACGCAAGCAATGCATGAACGAACAAAATATATCTACAACGGAATATTATTCAACCATAAAAGGAATGATGTTCAGATGACCCTAGATATAGATGAATCTTTGAAAATATTTATGTGAAAGAGAAAGAAGCCAGACAGAAGGTACCTATTAGTTGGTCCTATTTATATGAAGTATCCAGAAAAGGTAAATCCATGGATGTGGTTCCCAAGGGAGGGGAAGAGAGGGGGAAGGAAAGGGAGGGAGAAATGGGAAGTGATTATTTAACACACACACGGTCTCACTGGAGGTTGATGAAAATGTTCTGGAACTAGCTAAAGGTGATGGTGTGCACATTGTGAATACACTCAATACCACTGAATTGTATGCTTTAAGTTTTAAAAGGGTTAATTTTATGCTACGCGATTTTTACCTCAGTTAAAAAACACACAGACACACAAGGTAAGGCACAGGTCCTAAAGCGAGCACATGGCTAACCTGTCTAAGGAACGCAAAGGCCAGTATAAGCCATTATAACCAACAAGCACAGCACGGTGAGCAAGAGAGAAGTTTGGCAAATTAACAGGGCACTCAAGAGGATGCAGGGAAGTCACTTCTAGGTCACTTTTCAGGACTTATCTTTTTTTTTTTTTTTTTTTGAGAGAGAGAGAGTGAGAGAACGCCAGGGCGTGTGCGCGCGCAGGCGCAGACGTAGAAGGAAAGAGAATCTTAAGGATGCTCCAAGCCCAGGGCAGAGCCTGACACAGGGCTCAGTCTCACAACCCTGAGATCATGACTGGAGCTGAAATCAAGAGTCAGACGCTTAACTGAGTCAACCACCTGGGAGCCCTTCGGGACTTGTTTTTATTCTTCCTAAAGGGGGGACCATTCTAAGGTTTTGAGATGAAAGACATGATCTAATCTAGAGCATAAAAGGATCAGGATGACTGCTATGCTGCGAACAGACTGTAGGGGGCAAAGGTCAGAGCAGGGACACAGGCTACTGCAATAATCCGGGTAAGAGAGAAAGGTAACTCAGAGTTGTGTCAGCAACACCACAGAATACGATAAGGTTTTGAATGTTCAGCTATGAAATTTTCCCATCCACCCCAAATGTTAAGTAAAACACCAATCTATAAAACAGAAAACAGGCAAAACTTGTCTAGATGCAGTGAGGACGAGAGCTGGGGACTCGGTGGTCAGCCCTCTTGATCATCCAAACCTATTTGTGGTGGTCCCCAGGACTCTTGAAAACATGGTTTTAACTAGGAGGACATAAACTAGATCAGTAGTTTCAGAAGGGGGAGAGGAAAGGGACTGACTTCAAAGGAGCATGGGGGAATTTTTAGGGTGACAGAACTGTTCTCATCTTGACTGGGGTATGGGTTACATGAATGTACACACATAAAAATTCATAGAACTATGTACTAAGAGAGGAGAAATCGACTGCATGTATATTATACCTCGATACAAATAAAATAAAAAATATAGTTTAAAAGTCACTACTTTCAGACTGTAATGCTTCTCAAAACCTCAGGTCTGTCTATTACAATCTGTACACTTGCCATCAACATTGAAAATTCACCCTTCCTCTTATCCTTCGTGTTTCTATCAATATCACATGTCAATATCCCAGTCATCCAGTTTTGAAACTTTCGATTTATCCTAGACTTCTTTCTTGCTCCTGACTCAACAGTCAACTCCACTTCTGAAATGTTTCTTCTATTTTCCATACTTTCTCCCTCGCTGGCTTAGTCCTAATTCCTGCCTAGAGTATTGAGGCCCCAAACTGATCTCCTAACAGCCTAAAATCTTTTCTCCTTCTAATACAGCCTAAATGGTGCTGCTACTCTTCCATTAACTCAGAACTTTTCAAAAACCTTTGATGGTTCATTAAAGAATAAAGTCCATACTCTTTTGTACTATGTTCAAAGCCTTTTAGAATCAAAAGCACACCATTTACTTTAAGAAATAATTTGTTCTCATGTAAGAACTCTGCTGGCCAAGATCCCCAACCAATTTCCCCCAATGATTTCCTGCTCCTTTCTTTCATTTAACCTGCATTCTGGCTGAATTGGGTTATAAACCAATTCCCGAGTCAGTCTCTACAGGACCTTTGCACTCACTCCTTCCACCGTCTGGAATGCCCTGTCTTCCTCTCATCTCTACTTAGTGAAATAATTTCTTCCATCTCTATACTTCCGGGATGCTACAAACCTCTCCTATAACATTCAGCCAATTCCATCTTAGATTATTTGTGTATGTACCTTAATCTCATACGATCCTAAAGGTAGAGGTCCTGTCCTACTCATCTCAGAATTCCTCCCATGCACCCATGATAGGATTCTGCACATAAGTGTTCAATTAGGTACCTTCTGAGTTTAATCAAATTAAATGTACAGTATTGGCTTGAAGACAAAACTTTTTCACGTGAAAACTATACGATCATAAACAAGCAATCCGAAAACTACGATGTTGAACTTTCAATCACGCGGGACACGGTGTCAGGAAACTTTTTTAAGTAGACACGGCTAAACTCAAACACAAGTGGTTGAGGACACAGTTATCTGAAATTTTACAAAAGTATGTCCCCAGTGTCCCGGCCAGGAAATGTTTAATTCCAGCTAAAACCACAGTGAGTGACAAAGCAGAATTTTCAAGTGGGTATAATATGTCTTATATTTTGAAGTTTCCTCACTAAACTTTATTTGTATCATATAGGATTTAGTCAAGTATATCTGAAAGAGCAGCTCAACATAAAATATCTTGCTTGGCAACACAATTCACAAATGTAGGGAAATGTAGGGAAAGAGAAAAATCAAAAAGTAGATTTGGTTTCCTCATTGATACGTGTTTACTTGAAGGAACTACCCGGCCACCTACAAACTTACTGCCCAGAAATTTGGTAGTGTTTTCTGTCTCTTATGCGATCTTAACAAATGCGATCTCTTATGCGATCTTAACAAAACCATTACCCATTTATAGAGGAAAACGTCCATTTTAAAAGACTTTCATTAACTACTCTCAATTGAGGAAAATAACCTTTGGTGAGGTTGTTAGGTCGAGGCAGAATGAAATAAGATACGGTAGCATGTACAAATTTACAGGTAAACCAAGTGTTTGCTATTGACGTTAGAACCCCAATTTCACAAAGGAGACATTTCCATGCTCCCCAGATGTATTTACTATCAAAAGAATCCAAGTATTTAATGTCAGTTGCTACCAGACCCACAAACACTGAGCCACTACATTCAGTCTGGGACACAGACACACCCCTCCCGCATTCCCAGGAGAAAAACCATTTGTCCTTAGTGTTAGAGACCCCAAAGCCACTCCGTGTCCCGTTGTTTACATATCAGATATAATAGCCTTCAATTTTCTGTCAATAGTAATCTTGTCGGCGCAAGAATAATTTTGTTATTCCTGTCTCCTGACAAATAGTGACTGAAGGACAAGAAGGGACGGCTTATAGAGGACACATTTTTAAAGTAAAATGACACTCATCTCTTTGTGGGTGCATTCTGGACATCTAGAAATTTCTCTCCCTGCCTCTCTCTCCCTCATCTTCTCTCTCTCTCTTCCTCAGTCTATCTCTGCCCCCCTCCCCCATCAGGAGAACATTAGCTTGAAAGCTGACAATTCAATCGCATCTCAAACAACCATTTACTTACTCTGTTATTTAATAGGAGGGGGGAAAACCCAGTTACCATAACAACTCACATCGCATGGTAATTATGGAGTCTCTAAAATACAGCAAACCATACTTTTCACAGTGTTTTCTAAGGGGAATGTGTAATAAGCACAGATACCACTTCTCCCAATTATTATTCAGAATTTCCATCTAATTGTTCCATATTGCATGAATGCTAATGCTACCCCACGTTCTTCCTAAGGAACAGGTTTTTAAATAAAGAACTGAAAGGAAAGGCAAATATATTCCTTGCATTTCAAATGATGAGTTATAGCCCACCTATTTCTGGGCATCTAGGGAAAAAAAATCCATAGAAGGCAGAAGAAAGGCAAAATTAATTTATAGGACAAAAAGAATCAAATGATGATCCATATGGAAGGAAGGAAGGAAGGAAGGAAGGAAGGAAGGAAGGAAGGAAGGAAGGAAGGAAGGAAGGAAGGAAGGAAAAGACATTTCATTCAGAATAGTTCTGCCAGTAAGTCCAGAGAAGGTTGCGCTGAAAGAAAAATGAAAAAAGAGCTCATTACCTAATGCAGAGGCAGAAATACTGGGTGGCAAGCAGCAGGATCTGGAAAATTTGCATGTGCCCAAAGATGGAGGGAATAATGAAGCAAGACTGCCATTCTCATCCAGGGACAAATCACTATCATCCAATTTAGGTGAGGGTGTCACGTCAGAGTTAGAAATGCCAAAGGATGTCAAGACAGGCAGCAAATTTCAGGGAAGGAACCTGTCATTCACCTTCAGCTTCCTTATCAAAAGAAATCAAGTTAGTCTCAGGATGGGAAAGTGCACTTATAAATCGGAGCACAAGAGGACAGTCACCTGACGTCGGAGAAGCCCGAGTAGGTCTGAAATGACCCCTGCTTGTCCCCTGTTCAAAGGAGCAGAGAGAGGGAGGGGACACTTCAGGTTTAGAAAAATCTGAACAGGGCAATGATTATACAGAACTTCTCCCGGTATTTCAGGTCAAAGTCAAAGAAGGCTTAGATTTTCGAGTCTTCTGAAAGTCCCAAGGGAGAGTTTCACTTTAAGAAGAGTCAATAAAGGGATGCCTGGGTGGCTCAGTTGGTTGAGCAACTGCCTTTGGCTCAGGTCATGATCCCAGTGTCTTGGGATCAAGTCCCGCATCGGGCTCCTTGCTCCGCAGGGAGCCTGCTCCTCTCTCTGCCTCTGCCTGCCTCTCTGCCTGCTTGTATTCTCTCTCTGTTAAATGAGTAAATAAAAAAAAATCTTAAAAAAAAAAAAAAAGAGTCAATAAAAACATTTTAAAACGAAGTTTTCTAAAAGAAGGGAATATAATATTCTCCAAAAGAATTCATCACAGATTAAATAACTAGTTCTCCAAAATGAAAATCACTTGATTAATAAACATAGTTCTTGAGAAATACTGACATTAACGTAAAGCAAAATACGTCAGAATACGAAGAGCAGAGCTTTTGGGACATTCAAAACAAAGTTCTTTTCCTGACTCACACACTAACCCACCTACAGGTGTAGGCATTAAGGAGGCCACAGCATATCCTGCAAGTATAGCAGATCTTCGGCCGGGAGGAAAGAGAGGAAAGGCTACATCTATTCATATAAATGAATAATGACATAAAACAGTACATAAAAGCTGTTCAAATTATAAAAACGTCACCTCTTGGTAAGACCTCAACGATGATTAGATTCACCATCAATTTATTAACAACATTTCTGGAAAAAGGAAACCATCACACTAAGTGCACCTACGAAGTCTAAGGCACATCCACGTTTCAAAAGGATTCAAATCATTAACTTGCGGAAAGTCTATGAGGTATCTACTATGTCCCAGAAATACCAGGCATTAGCGCTACATGTGACCAAAACAGCTCCCTGATTTTATAAAGTTTGCACTTTACAGAAGGAGACAGATACTTTCTGTCATGTCTGCTGCCACCCCCTCCCATCAGAATTAGTAGGAAGATGGTTAGATTTGTGAACAGACTCATATATTAAATACACTGAATTCATATTATAAACGTTTCTGAAGAAAACTCCACACCCAGATGGTTTCACGGGAAAATTCCACCAAACATTAAAGGAAAAATTACTTATTAGGATAGCATTACACAGCAATATATCAGGCAAAGACAATAAAAGGAAACTATAGAACACTATCCCTCATGAACACAGACGCGAAAATCCTTAACAAAATATTGCTAGCAAAACCAATTCAGCAATATATAAATAGGACAATACATTAGGATTACGTGGAGTTTTTCCTAGGAGGAAGATTTGGTTCACTCAGACAGATCAAAATAATTCATCATATCAACAAGTTTCAGAAGTATACAATCTTCCGAATACATATAGAACAAAACGTTTGACAAAATTGTGATAAAAACTCTCCACAATTTAGGAATAAAAGGAAATTCTGCGAACCCGATAAAGGATATCTACAAAATCTTTATACTAAAATAAGCTAAACATAACATCGTATTTAATGTTAGGACACTGAATGTTTTCCCACAAGACTGTGTATGAGATAAGAAATGTCTGCTCTTACTACTCCAGTTCAATACGGGACTGGAGGGCCCTATTCAGTGTAATCGGGCAAGAAAAAAAACGAAAGGCACCAACATCAGAAAGAAAAAAAAAATTAAGATCATCTCTATCCACACACATCACAATGAAAAACAAGAAGCTACAAAAAGCAACAACAATACGTAAGCGGGTTTAGTAAAGTCATAGAAAAAAATCCATTATATGTTTATATACTAGCAATGAGCAGTTGCAAATTAAGACAAAGGAAAAAACAGTTTAATTAGATGTGGTAGCATCAAAATACTTAGGGACTTGCAATATTCATTAAAATTAACAAAATGTGCATAAGATCTGTAATAAAACAAAACACTGACCTAAAATAATGGAAAGATATAAATACCTTGTACGTGAGTTGAAAGACTCAATATTAGTGAGACGTCAATTCTCTCCCAAATTGATCTACAGATTCAACACATTTCTAACCAAAATTACAGCAGGCTTTTCTGTGGTTTCTCAAAGCTGATTTAAAATTTACATGGAAAAGCCAAATGCCAAAGACAGCCAAATTTTAAAACAACAAAATTGGAGAACTCACATTACTTGATTTCAAGACTTTTTATACAGCAACAGTAATTAAGCTGTGTGGTTTTAGTTAAAGTATACACACAGAGATCAAGGGAATACAACTAAGTGCAGAAGTAGACCCATGCAGGGGTGCCTGGGGGGCTCGGTCATTTAAACGTCTGCCTTTGGCTCAGGTCATGATCCCAGGGTTCTGAGATGGAGCCCCGAGTCAGGGTCCCTGCTCGGTGGGGAGTCTGCTTTATCCTCTGCCTCCTCCCCCTCTGTGTCTCACGCTCTCTCACTCTCTCTAGCTCTCCCTCTCTCTCAAATAAATAAATAAAATCTTTAAAAAAAAAAAAAGTAGTAGTAGACCCATACCTATGGACAAAGGATTTTCTACAGAGGTGTCTCGGTGAAGAAAGAGTGGTGTATTCAATAAATATAAGTCATATCTCATGAAAAGTTGACTCATGCAGATCCCAGGCTAGAATGTAAACTGTAAACTATAAAACGTCTATACGTAAACACAGGAGATCATCAAGGGACTAATGGATAAACTGTATATGGTAGAGGGCGCCTGGGTGGCTCAGTTGGTTGAGCAACTGTCTTCGGCTCAGGTCATGATCCTCGAGTTCCGGGATCGAGTCCCACATCGGGCTCCCAGCTCCACGGAGAGTCTGCTTCTTCCTCTAACCTTCTCTCCTCTCATGCTCTCTCTCACTTTCTCTGTCTCTCAAATAAATAAATAATAAAATCTTAAAAAAAAAAACTGTATATGGTAGATTAATATAATGGCGTATTATTCGGCCATAAAAAGATATGAAGTCCTGACACATGCTACAGCATCTATAAACTTTGAAAACACTATACTAAGTGAAAAAAGTCAGACAGAAAAGACCACATATTGTATAATTCTATTTATATGTAATGTCCAAAATATGCGAACTATGGAGACCGAAAAGTGATTAGTTGCTGGAGGCTAGAGCAAGAGGGAAATGGAGTCTCTCTGCCACCAGGTACAGAATTTCTTTTGGGTGGGATGAAAAAATTCTACAGTTGATAGTGTGGATGGTTTCACAACTCTATGAATATGCTAAAATCATTGATTGCACACATTAAATGAGTGGGCTTCACAGCACATTATGCCTCAGTTTTTCAAAAAAATTAAACAAGAAAACAAAGAAAAAAAAGAAAACAGAAGATCTTGAGGCTTTGGGTTCGACAAAAAGCAAAGGGCATAATTAGAAAACCTTAATAATTGGAATTCTTTAAAGTTAACCATTTGCTCTTCAAAAGACATTGCCAAGGAAATGAGAAGACAGGTTACAGAATTGGTTAAAAAAAATTGGGAAAAAAATAAATAATAAAAAAAATTAAAATTGAAAAACACTTTTCTAATAAAGAATTTGTACCGGAAAATATAAAGAACTCTCATTTGAAAAGAAAAACATGGTTAAAAAAAAAAAAATGGGCAAAACTACAGAATACTTCATGGAAGAAAAGGTAAGACTGGCAAAAAAAAAAAAAAAAAAAACACACATAAAAAGATGCTCAACATCAGCAGTCATTAAGGAAACACAAAACCACAAAAGAGAAACCACTCTCCATGTATGAGAATGGTTAGCTTTTAAAAAAAAAAATGAGGAGTATGGGCAAAGAGGCAGAACAAATGGAACTCCCCTTACATTGCCACCAGGCACTCAAAATGGGACACTCACTAGGAAAAGGTTGGTAGTTTGTTACATTCACTTACCATATGACCTGGCAATCCCACTCCGACATCTTTACTCAAAAAAAAAAAGAAAGAAAGAAAACAGATGTCCACACACACATCTATATGAGAATCACTTACAGTGCCTTCAGTCATAATTGCCCCAAACCAGAAACAACCCAAGGGTCCTTCGATGGGTGAATAAACCAAGTGAAACTCGAATGACAGAGACTTTTAAAATAAAAAGACTCAGAAGCACCAACGAGAACCCAGAGCAGTTTGAAGAAACATCACCTGCAACAACACCAAAAAGGTCCCAACGGAAGAAAGACTAGAAACAAGGTAAGAGTAAAAGAGATACTACAGTCATCTTGGGAAGATTCAAAGATATTTTGTAAATGCTCTCTGCTTAACCCGGGATGGTACAGGGTAATTCAAGGACCACCCTGAATGATACTGCCTGGGTTCTGTTTCCAGGCTCCTTCTGTACTTAGGAGCTCTGTGATCTCAGACACATGAGCAGTACCAACCTCACAGTGTTACTGCAGAGATTAAATAACTATATATATGTATATATACATATATATTCACTATTCAACAAATATTCAATAAATAAATATGTTAAAAGTAAATATATTCAATAAATATATTGAATAAATATATTCAATATATTGAATAAATAATATTCAATTAATTAATTAATTAATTAATTCAAAAAATATATGTCTCTCTCTCTTAGAGAGAGAGCAATTTTTAAAATACCTGAGTTGGTTATTAGCTATTATTATTGCAATTATTATTCTGATGAACCAGATCTTAAAACTCATATTATTTGTTGTCCCCTAGTTTGAGAAACTGTATGATTCATTCTCTATCTCTGCCTCTTCTTTTTTTTAAATGAATTAAGATGAATCCGAACTAAAATCCTACCATAGATTTCACAAAATTATACCCAATACATCTTCCAAATGAGTGCTAAAATAATGATTTTTCTCATCTATTTAAAATTTTCCAGGCATTCTGCTACATAAGCAACAAGTATTTTAAACTACTTTGTTCATAGCCCAGACACACCTCATAAATTCTGATACCATTTCCTGAAACTGATTAGATTGCTCTCTGCTACTCCTCATATTAACACTTTTTCTTGTTTCTGTTCTAATGCTGACTTTTAAAATCAGCTTTCCATTATTACTTAACACTTTGGTTAGTATTTTGGTTAAGTATCCTTTAATCTCCTAGCTGAAAAACACAAAAGGTACCAAATCTCTCCCTTGTCCACAGCAAGTAAAAAGATGTTAAGGAAAACAAATCTAGAAATCACCTATGTTCTCTCTTTCATGAAATTAAACCTCTCTTCCTCCCAGATCTTTAGTCCCTCCTTAGTTAAGCGAAGACACTGAATTAGACAAAAAAAGCTTTGAACCAAATATTTACATAATTTTAACTCTAATTAAATATATGAAAGAGCATGGGTGGCACAGAATAAAGACAGATTTCTAAAAACTGGATATGCTACTGGTGGCAACTGAGAGGATACAGCATATAATCTAGCCAAATTTGTGATGCCAAGATTTACAAATTATGCACCAAAATGAGATTTAGTACAAACATACTGTATTAGCTCTAATTAAGTTAACATCAAACTGTTAAAACGTTTTATGATTCCTACCTTCATTTATAAGTGGTGTATAACCTAGCATGTCTAAATTATATAAAATAAACCTCTTGGGGCACCTCGGTGGCTCAGTGGGTTAAGGCTTCTGCCTTCGGCTCAGGTCATGGTCTCAGGGTTCTGCGATCGAGCCCCACATCGGGCTCTCTACTCGGCGGGGAAGCCTGCTTCCCCCTCTCTCCCTGCCTGCCTCTCTGCCTGCTTGTGATCTCTCTCTGTCAAAAAAATAAACAAAGTCTTAAAAAAAAATAAAATAAAATAAAAATAAAATAAACCTCTTTGCTCTGATACTTTGTTATTCATTTATTTTAATTTACAGTCACGGGAATGAGTAACTGTAATGAAGTGTTTAACTGTAACACCGAAGTGCACATTTCCCACATGCTCTCCAGCTTCTCTCTTGTCTCTAGTGTTGCTATAATCTTTTTTCTTTTTAAAGATTTTATTTATTTATTTGACAGAGAGATCACAAGTAGGCAGAGAGGGGGAGGGAAGCAGGCTCCCCGCTGAGCAGAGAGCCCGATGCAGGGCTCGATCCCAGGACCCTGAGATCATGACCTGAGCCGAAGGCAGAGGCTTTTTAATCCACTGAGCCACCCAGGCGGCCCCTGGTATTGCTATAATCTGATATGATCAGACTTTATACAAATCACCTCATGGCATCACCTAACTATATTTGAAAAGGTAGCCTAAAAACAGAATAAACACCAAAACCAAAGGGTTTTTTTTATTCCTTAAACACTTTTATTTACTGTTAATTCCCAACATTTACAAAATATATAAACACTGGTGCCCTACATACTTGCAAAAGATTCAAATCAAGAAACAGGCAAGATTATTTCTTTAAATAATAAGTTGGTATTTATTCTGAACAATACAAGTTAAACAATGATGAAATAAACCAGGTGCGTGTGGGTGGCTCAGTGGGTTAAAGCCTCTGCCTCCGGCTCAGGTCATGATCTCGGGGTCCTGGGATCGAGCCCCACATCAGACTCTCTGCTCAACAGGGAGCCTGCTTCCCCTCCACCCCCTCTTCCTGTCTCTCTGCCTACTTGTGATCTCTCTCTCTCTCTCTCTCTCTGTCGAATAAATCAACAAATCTTTTTTTTTTTAAAGAAATAAACCAAATTCTTTCATAGTCCTCCATAATAATAAGGATGGGCAATCGAAGAAGCACGCCACTTTCTTTCAGAAATCCATCCAAATATTTTAGTATTCAACTGGGTCAACTGTTTTGGTTTCCTTTAAAAGCAACTTACCAGGGGAGCTGATCCAGCCCCACATCAGGCTTCCTGCTTAGCGGGGAGCCTGTTTCTGCTTCACCCTGCAACCCCTCACCCTGCTTGTGCCCTATCTTACTATCTTTCTCTCGCTCTCAAATAAATGAATAAAACCTTTGAAGAAAAAAATAAACATACGCTAAATTTCATGACCATAAATTGAAGGGGGAGAACTCCTCCTAAACATAAACAAGCCAGAAGAACCTGTTACACAGTATAGGGAGGCACCTACCTCATGTACCAGAGCGAGTGAGGTCTGCTTGAAACTTCGCCCCCTACTGGCCATCAGTCGATTCAAAGGTTTGCCATCTTTGCTCTGATAGGTTGAAACATCGTAACAAAATAACATACCACCTGAGGGGTAAAAGAACAACTTATAAAAATATTTCTTTCCCAAAAAAACAGTTACTTAGATATCAGAGTCTCAGTAATCCGGATGCAATCAATCTGAACAGAGAGATTTTTATGTATGTATTTTAATATTTTATTTACCCACTTGACAGAGAGAGACATCGAGAGCGGGAACACAAGCAGGGGGAGTGGGAGAGGGAGAAGCAGGCTTCCTGCTGAGCAGGGAGCCCGTAGCAGGGCTCGATCGAGGACACCGGGATCATGACCTGAGTTGAAGGCAGATGCTTTAACCAACTGAGCCACCCAGGCGCCCCTGGATAGAAAGGTTTAGAAATTAAAATAATTTGCTAAGCAAATAATGATTTTTGACTGCTGGTGTCTATGGAAAGAAAAGGTAGATTTAAGAAATTAGCAGTTACCATATTCAAATTATCACTTATTTATGAGCCTTAGTCATTTGTAAATGTACAAAATTTTTCAAAGGCTCTTCCTGCATCTACTGAGACTAAGGATTGTTATGTCTTTTTCTATTAATGTACTTAATTATACTGATTTTTAAACATTAAGTTAACCTCCCTTAATTGTTACATATTATCCTCTGTATTGCTAAATTCAATTTTCTAATTTATTTTTTGGGTATTTTTACAACTATGTATAATAGAAAAGACTGCTTTATAATAATATTCCCTTCCTATACACTTTAAAACATTTTTTACAGATGCCTGGGTGGCTCAGTCAGTTAAGCATCCACTTTCAGATCAGGTCATGATTCCAGGGTCCTGGGATCCAGCCCTGAGTCGGGCTTCCTGCTCAGCGGAGAGCCTCCTTCTCCCTCTACCCCTCCTCCTGCTGGTGCTTGTGCTCCCTCTATCTCCCTCAAAAATAAATAAATAAAATCTTTTTAAAAAGTATTTTAAAGTTTCCCACTATTATTATAGCTTTGTCCATTTTTTTTTTAATTTTTTTATTAACATATAATGGATTATTTACCCCAGGGTACAGGTCTGTGAATCATCAGGCTTACACACTTCACAGAATTTGCCATAGCACATACCCCCCCCAATGTCCATATCCCTACCCCCCCACCTCCCAGCAACCCTTAGTTTCTTTCGTGAGTTTAGGAGTCTCTTATGGTTTGTCTCCTTCCCCATCCCATCTTGTTTCATTTCTCTTCCCTCCCCCCATAACCCCCTGCCCTGCCTCTCAAATTCTTCATATCAGAGCGATCATTACATTCCAGTTAGTTAACATAGTTAACATAGTTAACATAGTCTAATACAAGTTTCAGGTGTACCATACGATGATTCAAAACTTCCATACCACAGCTGGGGCTCATCACAACAGGTGTACTCCGTAATCGCCATCACCGATTAACCCAGGCCCCCACCCACCTCCCTTCGGGAAGGTTTGTCCATTTTGTCTTTTAGTTTTGTGAATGGTGTTCACGTTTTTTAAAAATTATGCTATTTTGTGTACGCGGACACTGTGATATTTTCTTTTTTTTTTTTTTTTTAAAGATTTTATTTATTTATTTGAGAGACAGAGAAAGTGAGAGCATGAGAGGAGAGAAGGCCAGAGGCAGAAGCAGACTCCCCGTGGAACTGGGAGCCCGATGTGGGACTCGATCCCGGAACTCAAGGATCATGACCTGAGCCGGAGGCAGTTGCTCAACCAACTGAGCCACCCAGGCGCCCACTGTGATATTTTCTTAATGGAAGGATTTCTTTATCTCCACGATATGTCCCATTCGTTGCATAGCTTTTTCCTTTTTCATACATCCAACACCGTTTCATCAAATCCTGGACAGTATAGAAAATCCACATTGTGTGTGTATACACACACACACACACATATATTTTATTCAGAGAGGAGTTTCAGCTGCCTTCTTTCAGGTAGATAGAATAAAGGAATGATCATTTAAATTGAATCAGAGATTGTACTGGGTTAGGCTTGATTATAGCTTTGGTAAATCTCAGTTGAACCTCTGGTTCAACCCTGTTCCTAGGGCATGCCCCCCCCCCCAAGATTTTCATCTGACAGCCTAATTGGTCTCCTCAATATGGAAAGCTTATGAGAGATTCAGATGCGTCCTCCGAGGTTTTCAGTTTCTCTCTTTAACCTCCCATCCCATAAACCTTCAAAATTTGACAAATATCTTGAGGGAAAAATAGGCTATGTGTCTCAGGTCCCACAAGTCCCCAGTTCTATGCTCAGACACCGCACGAATGACAAGATCTCTGCGGGTTTCTCTGCCTCCTGCACCAGCCTCTTGTTAAGGTCAAGCCTGAATTTCAGGCTCCAGCTGAGGCCAGAATAGTAAGTGCCCCCAGGTGAAAAGAGGTGTAGCTCTTCCTTATCAATTTGTGGGCTTTGTTTTCAGGCCCATTGTCCTAGCCCTTCTTTGTTTCCTAAGCACAGAGGGGCTGGAGATTTCACTTGCCTCTCAGAAGCTCCAGCCTAAACTTTGACTTCAGTGCAAACTCAAAATTCATCAG
This sequence comes from Nasua narica, assembly GCA_028533885.1. NCBI lineage: Eukaryota > Metazoa > Chordata > Mammalia > Carnivora > Procyonidae > Nasua > Nasua narica. The sequence goes on along the minus strand of CM052813.1, from coordinate 38,621,292 downwards.
CTAGCTTTTGAGAAAAATCTCCAGTCTCTCACCTCTATTCGTCAGAGTCCTCAGAGAACGAGAATCTCAATCTCAATCTCTCTCCCTCAACCTCTCCCTCTCCCCACCCCTTTCTCTCCCTCTAAATGGGGAGATTTATTATAGGAATTGGCTCACATTATTATGGAGGCTAAGAAGTCCCATGATCTTGCTGTCTGCACGTTGGAGATCCAGGAAGACTGCTGGTGTAATTCAGTAATTCAATGTATTTCAGAGAAGAGGGATGTCCTGGCTAAGGAAAGAGCAAATGCACTCTTCTTCTAGCCCTCTGTTCTAGTCAGGCCATCAGTGAATTGGATGTTGCCCACCCACACTGGTGAGGGGAACCTTCTTTCCTCAGTCTCCTCATTCAAATGCTAACCTCTTCTGGAAACACTCTCAAAGACATCCAGAAGTAATGTTTTACCAGCTACCTGAGTATCACTTAGCCCAGTCAAGCTGACATAGAAAATGAGCCATCACATCTCTAGACCCATGAAACCAGTAATAGCTCCACTGGTTAGGGCGCCTGGGTGGCTCAGATGGTTACCGTCTGCCTTCGGCTCAGGTCATGATGCCAGGCTTTCGGGATGGAGCCCCACATCAGCCTCCCTGCTCAGTGGGGAGTCTGCTTCTCCCTCTGCCTCCGCCCCTCTCTGTCTCCCATGAATAAATAAAGAAAATCTTAAAAAATAAAATAAAATAAAAGCTCCACTGGTTTCTCTATACTCCAACAGACCTCTTCTTGGGCCAAGCCCCAATCCTAGCGAACAACCAAGATCAGTGACTATCTCCCATGGGGTCGTGGGGCCACAGTCCCAAAATATTCTTTCTCCCCATTCTGTAGTTTTAGTTTACCAGTCTTTGTCTCTACAGTCCCCTAATGCCTTTATTTTTTTTTTTTGCCTTTATTTTTTTTTTAAGATTTTATTTATTTCTTAGAGAGAGAGAGAGATTTCAAGTAAGCAGAGAGGCAGGCAGAGAGAGAGGGGGGAAGCAGGCTCCCCGCTAAGCAGAGAACCCGATGCGGGGCTTGATCCCAGGACCCAGAGATCATGACCTGAGCCAAAGGCAGAGGCTTTAACCCACTGAGCCACTCAGGTGCCCCTCTCTGATGCCTTCAAGGTGGTTCATTTTTGTCATTTGTCCAGTTATGTCACAATGTTAGCAGCAGGTGTGTTCCGCCATGACCTATCACATCCAGGTTAGACGTGGAAGTGCAATCCTTACGCCAAGAACTTACACCTTGATACCACATACTGTACTCACCGGCAAGGCCAGGTTTCAAACCTGGCTGCTTATTGGTTTCATACATCTTCAATATAAAATTGGGGATCCCTGCTACAGTTTTTCCTTGGTCGGACCGGGCACCTCCTTTTAATGCAGAGTGATACACTCCACGGGGCATATTCACCATCTCCTGCTTCACAAGAGATGTAAAAAATTCCTCCAGAGCTGAAAGAGATGAAAGGAGATCAAAAGTAGAGTAAATACAGTACGTTAGGAGACAATCATTCATCGTTAACTTGTGTGTGTGTGTGTGTGTGAATATATACGTATATATAGAATATATACTTATATATAAGTATGCAATACACATATACTGTATGTATTACATACACATATACATATTTATATATGTATATGCATGCTTACATATATGTATGTGTATGCATACTTGCATGTGTGTATATATGTGTATTTGTATGTGTAAGTATATACATACTTATATATAAGTGTAAGTGTATATATAAGTGTAAGTATGTATGTATATATAAATACGTAAGTGTAGGTGTAAGTATATATAAGTGCACACTTATATCTATACGCACTTTACACACACACACACAGGCATAGAGCTATATTTCAAACCAAACTTCACAAAGTCAACAGGGAACTCTTGAACCCCAAATTAGAAAATGGCACCCAGTTACTCAAGCTGAAAAACTTAAGAAGATATTCTGAATTCCTCTTTCTCATACTTCTCACACGTAATCCATTAGCAAATCCTTCTGGATCTACCTTCAAAAATATATCCTGGGTCCACGCATTTCTCTCCATTTTCACCGCTACCTGGCCAGTTATTCTCTCTTGCTCATCTGGATGAATTTTAAATAAAACTAGCTTCGTGGTGTCTTCTCCTCACGACCATCCCTACAAACCGTCCTCTGCCCAGAAGCCAGAATCTGCTGTCCTGGCCTTCCCTAACATCTTCCAGTGATTTTTCACCAAATGTGGAATTACATTAACACTTCTGACAATGCTCAAGGCTTTATATGATCTAGCCCCTGACTCTCCCTTTGATCTCATCACCATCCACCCTCCCTGCTAGCTAAATGTTAAGGGCGCGATGCCACAAGGCCTTTGTTCCTATTCTGCGGTAACACAAAGCTCATATCGAAGCCCAAGCCGTTGCACGTGCTATTCCTTCCACTAATGGAACTCGCTAGTCTCAGATTTCCATGTGACCAGCTCCTTCTTGTCATTTAGGTATTTTCAGAGAGGCCCTTCACGACTATCCATCACTCTGTACCAATATCAGGACCATCATTTAAAAAACCAAAATATTAGTCTGTGATTTGTTTGTGTTCTTCCTTTTTTAAGCCCCAACCTTTTATTGCTTAACGCTTCTACTTATTATCGACAGAAATATGGGATCAGAAGACAATAGGATACCCAAACAAAATACTTGGGAAGACCAGAGGTTCATATTCAAGTGTTATTTTTCTAAGGACCACTAGAGGTTGCCAATGCAGAAACAAAAACAACAGAAACGTGAAAGCATAACAAATGTACGGAAAACAGAAAAGAAAACCACTGCATGTGCCTCTCATAGGAACAAAAAAGCAGCATCCGCCTCACGGGACTGGAATTTCATTCTTAATGCACCGGAAAGTCTGCTTTAAATGACCGTGATTACATTAAAGGCAGCAAGTGTGCCCTGGAACGCCTATTCTGTGCCCAGTTCTGTCATTCCTATATAGAACCTTCCCAGATGCGATCTCGCTTCTCCATTCAAAGCCCAGAGAACACTTATGTGGGATGTTTTCCATTTACCCCTCCAGACCTACCCTCTACCCTCTCAACCCTGCTCCGTGACCAGGAAGAATAATTTTTGATAACTGTATCCAGGGGCTCCCTGGTCCTTGGGCTTCCGGTTGGCTTTAGCCAATGGGAGACCCTTGCGGGAGGTCAGAGGATGGACACAGAGTGAGTTCAGGGCATATATTCCCAGACCTCCTCCCGGGGGATTGCCTGCATCCCTCTTTGGCAGGCTTTGGCTCCCCTTCGGCAGCACTAACTATGACACGGGTGCTCTCCCTCAGTCTCCAAACTGCTGTCTCCCCTTCCTTACCTCTCCAGGCGGAGGGGTATGAAGCACCACCGCTTGGGAACTTCCTGCAGCCCTGACCGCACGACCATCAAAGAGTCCCTGCGGCAAACTCGCAGGGACTCCATCTGAATGTGCCTTTTCTGTCAAGACCCTGATGGATACACTGTCTAAATGAAAGACATGAGTAACACCCAACTGGATCCGATACGCCTGCACATGTGTGACCGCTTCACGCTGAGTTTCAGCACCGACTTTCCAGAATGTAGCGAAGAACCATGTTCGTGAGGACAGAGGGGCTGTGGTGAGAGGAGGTAATTTCATGCCGTCTCCAAAGGGGTCCTACTGTGGCAAAAACTCACACATATCAGGAGGTAAGTACACATCTGTACATGCACTAACTCAGGAATGGAAATGTGTCTACTTGTTAAGCTCTTCAGAGAACTGAGGTTTCTCAAATTGACTCCAGCCCCGAAAATAGTTTAAATGAGGTTATGATACCACGAGTGGGGCTGAGCCACACAGCACTCTCTTTCCCCGACCACTAGGCCAGCAACTAGGAATTTTTCCGCCCTGTCGGAGCCTTGCCCTGTCCCTCCAGATGACCAGGTGAGAACTTAAAAGAGCGGAAAATCTGTAGAACAGAGTGTTAGATATAAATTTTTAAAACCACCCCAATGTCCTTTAACAAGTGAGCGGACAAAGTGTGGCACATACTACACTGGGCTATTATTCAGCAATTTAAAAAAATTGAGATAGGCCAGTATTTGGATAAATATCAAAGACATTGTGCTGAGTGGGGGGAAAATAAAAAGTTAAACCAAAAAGTGTATATACTGTATGGAAGAAACAACAACTGGAGAAATCCTAAGAGGTCTTATACTTTAGTTACCTGCTTTGTACCAATGTGAATTTCCTGGTTTGAATAATGAACTCAGGTATGTGAGATGTTGGGCAGCTGGGGGAACCCTCTAAAGTTTATTCGCAACATCTTTTAAGTCTACAATTATATCAAAATAAAAAATAAATACCAGTAACACCCCCCATTTAAAATAACGTAAATTACAGGGCGCCTGGATGGCTCAGTTGATTAAGCGACTGCCTTCGGCTCAGGTCATGATCCCGGAGTGCCGGGATCGAGTCCCATATCGGGCTCCCGGCTCTGCGGGAAGTCTGCTTCTCCCTCTGACCTTCTCCCCTCTCATTCTCAGTCTCTCTCTCTAATAAATAAATAAATAAAATCTTAAAAAAAAATGAAATAAAATAAAATAACGTAAATTACTGGACTCACACTGCAGCTGCTTTTGCGTTTACTCGAAGGGAAAGAAGAAAAGGGCCAGGATTCACTCACACTCAGTGCAGTTGGGTTTTCTGGCTGCTGTAACTAGAGATCTAATACTATCTACCCTGTACCTTTTAGGGTACGTGGTCCTAAGGCTGGTGCTTTCCCCTGGTTGTTTTTTGAGTAGTCCCGTAATTGCAGGGAAAGTGAAGCACAGAAAAATAAAGACCTTTGCCTGCGGTGACACGGTTTGCCGGGCACAGACAGCACCCCCACCTGAGTCTAATTACTGAATTCTCTCCAGCGGATACAGTGGCTGAACTCAAATCCTACCCTTTTTTCTCAGGGAAAGGCTCTTGGACCCATCAAGAACAAACGAGGTAGAAGAACAGGTTGACGGGCACCACATCCTGAGAGGAGAGAAGCAACAGCACGCCTTGGCCACACTCTCTCCTTTTTCCAACACCACAAGACTGGAGGGAAAGACCCGCCTCACTAGGAACGACGTCATTTAAAAAGCCCAAAAGAACATTTACCTCTATGGCGATCTGGGGATACAGGAGGGACTTTGGGTAACAAAGTTATTTCCTTCCTACGACTGACTATCAAAATGGCAAAGGGCCCCTTGACTCTGAAGAGCCTTCCAGAAGTGGGGAAGAATAGGCGAATAGGAGAGAGGACCGGGGAACAAATCTTTAAGACTTGTTCAGGACATCAAGAGAAAAGGAAGGATGCTCTCTTTGTCTAAGTTCCATCATTTCAGTTTTCTCTAATGAAAGGAGGCAGGGATTTGGGACAGGAGCTTTGTCTAGAAATAGATAACATATATTTGCCTGAATTCCTCAGGAAATCTCTATGTGGAGTGAAACCAAGTGAAAAAATATCCCCTGGTATAGGATATTGAGACTTGGACTGACCAGATGACATTTCCTGAGTGTACTGACCTTAATTTTCAGAAATTGACTTTTTACGTCCACGTACATTCAAAGTAGGATTGGCACTGAACAAGGTAGTAGATGCATGCTCGGCAAAATGTTGGCTAAGACTGAATTAGAATAATTAGATATACTTAGAATAATTCTTTAAAATGGCAAGGTCCTGTAAGCTTTTTATCAAAATGGAATGATCATACAATTTAATCCATTTTTGAAACCATTAATTTGCAGCTCTCAAATATTGATACCATCTTTGGAATAATTCTAAAGGAAGAATAACTTCATAATGAAAGTGCCCAGGAAATCTCTGAAGATTCTAACCATCCTTTCATTTAGCTCAGAGGATAAAGAACCATTATTGGAGCCAGTGACTTGAAGTCCCATTGCGAATTTGTCTGCAGATTTGAAATGTTTGAAATGAATTTTAATTTCTCACTGAAAACGGTTGTTTAAACCAGTTTTCCGGTTCAATTTTCTTCGACTCTAACACTTTTCAGCGGGTTCTGAACACCATTACTATCTCAAGCAGTCCCGTCACAACAAATGGGTACGTTGTGCCTTTCAGAGAGAAAGTAAGCAATCATTAAAGTGAGCTATCATACGTACACATCACAAAAGAACACCATCGGACAGGCAAAATCCCTGCAAAATGCTAGCTCCCCTGCCACTGAATAGGAGTCACCTGGTAAAACCAAAGGAGCTGTAAGTGACAACAGTTTGAGATAGCAAGAGCCAGGAATGGAAAGATCCAGATCCTTCTCATCGCCCTCATCATCTTCGTCTTCATCTAGCTCATCGGGGGTAGGGATTTCTGGTCTTATCTGAAACGACAGAGAAGGCAATACTAAAACATTATTTAAAATCCTTTCTTTGTCCTTTTGATGTCACGATTTAAAAACCGAGTTAGACTCATTGCACTGTAATGTCAAAAGACCATTAAAAATTAACTTTAAGTTATCTATTCATTTTCAGATTAACTTACCGTAAACTTAGCTTAGTAGCTACAAGCCCAGATCCATGTAAAGAACTAATGGTAATATACTAAGAAAATTACCGTAAGTCAGCTTAAACAATGATTATTATAGAACACTAATAAAATTTAACGCCATTTGACTATAAAATGCAAACACTGACACATTCAATATATTGAATTTGTATGGTTTGTAATTAAATATTTGCCTTGTCGGAATACTTTCTTTTTTAACTTGTCATTCTAGCCACATCTCTATGCCAGAGCTTAAAATCTTCCAGTAGCATATATAGTAGAGATCAGGAAAGGACAGAATGCTTTAGTTGACTTTTGTTTAGACTCGGCAATTTGTTGCTAGAGAATATAAAAACACTAAAATCTCCAATTGGTAGCTATACTTTATTGTGCCTAATTTGCAATGTGAAGATTTTGTGGTTGCTCTGTGATTAGTTAGGTTCGTTTGAACCTAAAATTTAAAAATGTAAAAAGAGTACCACCATTGTAGTTGCTATAAGATATAACTGTCAAGCAATTAATTAAATTTTTAATACTTTCAATGACACACCATCATAATGCCCACATGGAGATAATTAAGCATTAGGGGAGGAAATCACAATATATAAAAGTGGTTGCGATAACCATAAAGTGCCAGAACCTAGTCATTACCATTAGCCTGTCTCCCGGAGTTATTTTTAGAAATAATTAACAATTCCTGCAGACTGCCTTCTTCATAGGTCCCCAAAGCACTATTCCATTTAGGAACTGCACTGAGTCAGGATTCTTGCAGGGGGATAAAAGAAAACAGAGAGGAAATGCTTCTCTTAAGTATAATAACCTCAACTCCAATGAAGCCTTTCAACCATAACTAGTGTTCTCTTCACTAGTGAAGGAATAAAAGCAACCTGCCCACCCGAGCACTTTCCAAGACACGACTTAATTCTGATTCCATATTGAGGACCTAATTCTCAGAGGACGGAGCCAGCCATAATTACAGAGATAACAATAATGTATGCTCCGCATAGGGCGTGACAGCAATTGTGGGTATCACTGCTTCCTGGAGAAACTTAGGCACATCTGTAACCCTTTCGGTTCTCATGAGCAGGCGTTTTCCAAGGGTCTCTGGTCTGTGTCTGAATTGGCCAGGGTTAGTTCCATCGGGAGTTATCTTAGAGATCCTAACCAGTCCCAGGTACCTAAGAAGATTCATAAAAGGAGGTGGTGCTGGGTCTCTTCACCTTGCTTCCTTTTTACACATCACAGTACAAATTGAAAACAACATGTGAATAGCAGACGGGGGGAAGAGACAAGTGTTTACAGCCCGAGACTACACGGGTAATGCCAGCTACCACGGCAGCGTATCAAAGTGCCAGGAAACTCTGATGTAGACCCTATGCACAATTGGCAGGAGATTTGGGGAGCTGGAAGACAGAGGTAAACATGTAAATTACCGTGAAAATTCAGAGGGATGGTGAGGATATAGAGAAATCGGCACCGTCCTACTCTGCTGGTGGGAATATAAAATGGCGCAGCCCCTCCGGGAAACAGTATGGCAGTTTCTCAAAAAGTTCAACAGAGTTTTCCACATGGCCCAGCAATTCCACTCCTAGGTATGTAACCAAGAGAAATGAAAATATGCAATCACACAGACACTTGCATTCGTGTGTGAATGCATTAGTCATAATAGCCCCCAAATGGAAGCGACTCAAAGGTCCATGATCTGATAAATACATCAACTACGTATGGCATACCTACACAATGGAATATTATTCAGACAAAGGTGTGCGTACAGACAAGCACTAGAGATGAATGTACCTTGAAACCATTATGCTAAGTGAAGGAAGCCAGTCACAAAAGACCACGTGCTATGTGATTTCATTAAAGGAAAGGTTTAGGTTAGGCAAATGTAGGCACAGAAAGTAGATGAACAGTTGCTTAGGGCTGCGGGAGGGGAAAGGGGTGATGGGGACTGACTACTGATAGAACGTTCTGAAATTAGATTGTGCTTGCTCTGTGATTAGTTGCACAGTTCTTCGCATATACCGAAAATCACTGAATCGTACACTTTAAATGGGTGAATTATATGGAATGAGAATTATAGCTCAATAAAGCCGCTGAGTAGAACAGAAGGAGGGAAGGAGGAACGTTGGAAGGCAGGTTATAAAGAGGAGGTGGTAGAGGAAAGGGGAGGGGGGTGGCGGAAGCCGGAAGCTGTCACCACCTTCGGAGGGATCTTAACTGATGTAGGAACTATGGTAAATGACCAAATGCTTCCAATTCCAGAATTATTTAATGTAAAAGGGACAAGATTATTTTTACGCATAGTTTAGCCCACCCAGTCTTTCTATTCGGTCAACCTAAATTACTTAAAATGAGTCATAGCACCCAAGCCAGCAATATATCTTAGACACACTAAAGAAAGACCTACTAGGTTGGAAATAAAAAAAAAAAAAAAATGACCCACTCATCTATCTTATGTTGTCTGATTTTACATTCACATAACTGGATGCCTATATTCATTTATCTGCCATGTAGTAAAGAGCCTATGTCTGCATCTCACATATGCGTATATTTTAACAAAGAAACTGCAGATGTACTGTAATTTAAGAATAGCTGAGGGACGCCTGGGTGGCTCAGTTGGTTGAGCAGCTGCCTTTGGCTCAGGTCATGATCCCGGCGTCTTGGGATCGAGTCCCGCATCGGGCTCCTTGCTCCGCGGGGAGCCTGCTCCTCTCTCTGCCTCTGCCTGCCTCTCTGCCTGCTTGTGTTCTCTCTCTGTTAAATGAATAAATAAAAAATCTTTAAAAAAAAAAAAAGAAAACACACTTATAAAAAAAAAATAGCTGATATACTCTGCCGACTTATAATAGTATGATTTGTGTCTTCAAACACGAGTTAATTCCCCTGAACGGATTAGCACTTATTGCTGGACCTTGGTTTTGTTACCTTTCCCTCTTCCTCTGCTCACCTCATACTTGTTCCAGCTTCTCTATGCTAGCCCCAGGCTTTTCCCTTGCTTCGTGTGTAACGACTAAATAAGAGGAATGTACGTACGACTAAGAAAAATCAAGAGAAGTCATAAAAAATACCTGTATAATTATATAACATTTTGGTAATTAGATTACATTAGCTACTAAACCACCCAGAAAACCACATACATATTTCACACACACACACACACACACACACACACGCATGCATACACACACAAATACAACCTTCCAATTTTAGCTAAGCTTTGTTGAAAAAACTTAAGTGGAGAGCCAAATATAAAATGATAAATTACTTTTCGAATCGGCTTCCAATTGAATATTGGAAAGCTTCTCCTACAAATGCCTCCGCTATGGGTCCTGAGCCACATAACCTTTCAACTACCTTTCCTAGTGTATAACCTATAAAAATCCAGGAGTTTGTGCATAAACACAGGATTTTATTTAGAACACGTCAAGTATCCGCATAAATTGATTTAAAAAGAGAAACAGCGTCTGATGAATGCAGTGACATTCACTTAAATCAAAGCCAAACAGGTTACGCCATATTAATACCAACCCAGGATGCATAATGAGTTCTTTTATATTACTCACTTCTAAAATTAACTCCATAAATCAATAACACTATCTTAAAATTTCTAAAATAAAAAGTTTAATTTTTCAACAACTAAATATATTTTTAATGAACCCAAGTCAGAGACGAGAATCAGTCTTCTACGTAAAGGTTACTTTACTGGCGGTTTTACCAGAGTAAC
>CM052813.1:38566480-38610514 GCA_028533885.1 Nasua narica | reverse complement strand
GGAACGACTGTTTTCTTTGCGTTCGTGATTATTACATAATGCTATTTGCTCCTAAATTACTCATTTTCAAGACAATTCCTCGATGTGAATGCTATAGCCTCGTTTCTTTAGAGTCAAATTCCTATTCCTTCAAAGCATTTTTTTTTAAAGATTTTATTTAGGTATTTATTAGGAAAGAGAGAGAGTGAGAGAGAGCATGAGAAGGGAGAAGGTCAGAGTGAGAAGCGGACTCCCCATGGAGCTGGGAGCCCGATGTGGGACTCGATCCCGGGACTCCGGGATCATGACCTGAGCCGAAGGCAGTTGCTTAACCAACTGCGCCACCCAGGCGCCCTCAAAGCATTTTTTTAAGTTTTTGGTTTTTTTTTTTTTTTTTTTTTAAATTAATCTCTACACCCAACGTGGGGCTCAAACTTACAACCTCACGATCAAGAGTCGCATGCCCCATGGACTGGGCCAGCCAGGTGCCCCCCTTCAAGGCATTTCTATACCACATAACAAAAAATCTGAGAAAAAGGATCATCTTAACAGACCTCTTCATAAAGATGGCTTGTCAGGACATCTTTGAAGGACACCTTACCACATGTTACACAGGCACCACCTCTAATCCTGTGACCTTATACACATGCTTGTTTGTACAGCTCTACTGGTAAAATGAAAAAAAAAAAAAGCGTACCAGCATATATGTATATTTAATGATATGTTATATACATGAGCCATAAGAAGGAAAGTATTAGGCAAAGTAAGAAAACTCGAGACAATTATTCTCAATAAAAGAAAAAAGAAAAACATCTTTAAGTTCAATAACTATTGTTTTTTTAATTTTTTTAGATATACATACATTTTATTTTTTTTTGTTTTTGTTTTTAAATATTTTTTTTATTTATTTGAGAGAGGGAGACAGAAAGAGAGCGTGCACACAAGCAGAGGAGGGGCAGAGGAAGAGGGAGAAGCAGGCTCCTGGATGAGTGGGGAGCCCAACACAGGGCTCAACCCCAGGACCCTGGGATCACGACCCAAGCCGAAGGCAGATGCCTAACCGCCAGTGCCACCCAGGCGCCCCAAAGTTCCGTAACTTTTCAACCTCTATATGATATGTATTTCTCAGAGACACTCCCAATCTCAGTACAAAATACTCTAAATAAGATAGTCGGCCAATAAGCACATGAAAAGATGCTCAACACCATAAATCGGCAGGAAACTGCAATCAAAACCACAGTAAAGTACTTCACGCCCCATAGGATGACTACAATATAAAAAAGACAGTAACAAAGGTCGGTGAGCAGGTGGAAAAGGGGAAGCTCTTCTGCACTGCTCAGAAGAATGTAAAGCGGCGCGACCACTTGGAAGACGACGTGGGCAATTCCATAAAAAATTAAAAGGAGTCATCACATGACCCAGAAATTCCACAGTATGTATCAAGAGAACTGAAAGCGTAGGTCCATGCAAAATTTGAGTACGAACGCTCAGAACAGTACTCATTAACGGCCACAAAGTAGAAATCATCCAAATGTCCATCGTCTGATGAATGGACTTCATAAAATATAGTATAGCCATTACAATGGAATATTACTCAGCCATAAGAAGGAGTGACGTTTTGGAAACCCTGAACCTATTAGGCTAGGTGAAAAGAAGTCAGGCACAGAAGGCTATATACTCCATGATTCCAGTGACATGACATGTCCAGAAGAGGCAAACCTATAAAGACAGGAAGTGGTTACCAAGGACTTTGCTTTTCCCACAAGGAACTGACAGTGGCTGCTAATGGGCACAGAATTTCTTTTGGAGATCATATTCTTTCCCTACAGCTATCACAAATTACCGCAAATGTAGTGGCCTAAAACGACACACACGTATTCTCTTATGAGTCCTGGAGGCCAGAGTTCAGATGAGTCTTAAAAGGCCTAAAATCGGGGCTCCTTCTGGGGGCCCTAGAGGAGACGCTATTTCCTGGCCCGGTCTAGTGTTTGGAAGCTGCCCGCATTTTTTGGCTCCTGATGCCGTCTTCCTATCACACCACCTTTTGTCCCCCTGCCTCAGCCATCACATCGCATTCTCTCTCCTTGTCTCCTTCTTAGAGGGATGTGAGTGCTTACATTTAAGGCACCACACGGATAATCCCGGACAATCTTCCCATGTCAAGATCCTTAACTCAATCAGACATTCAAAGTCCCCTTTCATTATGTATGGTGGCAAGTCATGGGTTGCAGAGGTTAGGTCCTGAATATCTTTGGACCATCATATCTTTGGAGGCCATTATTCAGCCTGCCACAGGAATAATTTTAAAATGTTCTGGAAGGGGCACCTGGGTGGGTTAAAGCCTCTCCCTTCAGCTCAGGTCATGATCTCGGGGTCCTGGGATCCAGCCCCACATCGGGGGGAGCCCGCTTCCCTCTCTCTCTGTCTCTGCCTACTTGTGATCTCTCTCTCTCTCTCTGTCAAATAAATAAATAAATAAATAATCTTTTTAAAAATTAAATAAATAAAATAAAAATAAAATGGTCTGGAATTTGACAATGGCGATCGATACACAATAGTGTAACTACACTAAAACTCACTGAATTATACACCTTAACCGTGAACTTTATGATATGGGAGTTATATCCCAGTACAGCTGTTATTTTCTTTAAATGACACTATTGTTAGAAAAATATAGCTATTACGTGGTTCCAAAACAGGCCAATGATTTTCACGTAGCTGTGCTTAGGCATAACATGAAGGAATCAAGAAATTCCATAAAGGCAAGGTTAACAGTGCTCCAGATAAGCTTTTTTTTTTTCAGATATACTTTTCAACAATCCATACCCAGAATCATCATGCCTAGTTAAATGACACACTAAATGTATGTGTGTGTGTGTTATGCACACACACATAAATATATATGCACATGTATATATGTAGGATAGTATATATAGTACATATACACACACATCCCTCCCACACACATAAATACATGCAAAATGACAGCTACATACATATGTATAGACGTCTGCATGCATATACATTACCTATAAATTCATTTAACTGATATGCATAAACTATAACGGGCTGCCATATTCTAAAGGAAGAGAGATGGTTCGAGAATCGTTCACTGTGGAACTCTCGTTCCTCCTTTACAATACCTGGCTATTTCAGGTGACACCCGATCATCTGATGAAAGTGCAAGAAGCCATTAACCTGTATGTTAAATCTCAAAGTTTTCTTCTCTCTTTTGAGATAAAAGATAAATAAGAAATCATAATATCTTTTTTCTTGACCTCATGGGTAGGCTTACACACCACCCACTTCAGAGACCACCGTGCTTGACGTTGGTCCCAAACTTCACATCAAAGTCACCGGAGAGCTCGTTAAAAAAAATAGCCTGGATTTCATCTCTAGAGATTCCGATTTAGTAGCACAAAGCTTTCCACCAACTTTCGAAGACCCTGCCCTACAAACTAAACACTACCACTTTTTTCTTTCTGTGAAGTCTGTAACGTGGATATAGTAGTAGCGAAGCCTTTCTCTCTGAAAGAGAAGGAAGTACACTCCAACTGAAGTTTTAAGTGTAACACGGTGAAACTAAGTCAACGACATTCTCTTAGTGGACCTGTATTTCGACCATTTCAGACCGAAGTCATTCCGTGTCAGTGTGTTTAAGCAAGCTAATTGCTCCAAGGACCACTCACAGGAGCAGAGGCAGTGCGGCATGGCTCTGAAGCCGAAAGAACGGTCCCCCTGAGAGTATCTAACCCACTAATGCTCAATTAGAATCCAGGGCAATGCGGTCCGCCTTGCTTTCGTGAGACAACGTCAGCCCAGCTTTTCATAAAGATCAAAAACTGGACCACAGGATCTACAATAAGAAGGCATGTGATTCATAAAAGTAAGGCATACTCAAAACATGAAAAAGGCATTAGAATGACTTCCAACCAATAGCATAGTCCACAGACTAACAAAATCCTTTACTATAAAGGATAAAAAGTCTCCCAAACTTAAAATTGAAGAATTAAGAGTGCGTATATTATCTCCTTTAAATATTACTTCTGGATTTGCATGCATGTTACAGACGTATTCTGGGTAACTGTGTACCTAGGTGGAGACACAACAAATTTCTTACCGTCTTAATCCCAAATATTTTGGAAGCAAATTAACGGCCTTTCACTAACAAGTGATTTTCGTCATCTAGTCAAGGTGAAGTGTAACCTGGAAACAGTGTTTCCAGAAATGAGCCTCTTAGTGATCTTTCTTTTATTATTCTTATTTTTCATTATGTTATGTTAGCCACCATACAGGATGTCATTAGTTTTTGGTGTAGGGTTCCATAACTCATTGTTTACATTTAACACCCAGTGCTCCATGCAATTCGTGCCCTCCTTAACACCCATCACCAGACCAACCCATTCCCCTAGCCCCCCCTCCCTTCAAAACCTCAGTTTGTTTCTCAGAGTCGACAATCTCTCATGGTTTGTCTCCTCCTCTGATTCCCCACCTTCATTTTTCCCCTTCCTTCTCCGAATGTTCTCCATGCTATTCCTTAAGTTCCGTAAGTAAGTGATAATTGACTTTCTCTGCTTAACTTATTTCACTCAGCATAATCTCCTCCAGTCCCATCCGCATTGATGTAATAGTTGGGTATTCATCCTTTCTGATGGCTGAGTAATATTCGATTGTACATATGGACCACACTTTCTTTATCCATTCATCTGTTCAAGGGCATCCTTGCTCTTTCCACAGTTTGGCTATTGTGGACACTGCTGCTATGAACGTTGGGGTGCACATGGCCCTTCTTTTCACTACAGTTGTATCTTTGGGGTAAATACCCAGTAGTGCGATTGCTGGGGCATAGGGTAGCTCTATTTTTTATTTTTTGAGGAACCTCCACACTCTTTTCCAAAGTGGCGGCACCAACTTGCATTCTCACCAACCGTGTAAGAGGGTTCTCCTTTCTCCGCATCCTCGTCAACATTTGTTGTTTCTTGCCTTGTTAATTTTTGCCATTCTAATTGGTGTAAGGTGGTATCTCAATGTGGTTTTGATTTGAATCACCCGGATGGCTAATGATGATGAACATTTTTCATGTGTCTGTCAGCCATTTGTATGTCTTCTTTAGAGTGTCTGTTCATGTCTTCTGCCCATTTTCTTGACTTTATTATTTGTTTTTGGGTGTTGAGTTTGAGAAGGTTTTTTTTTTTTTTTTAGTTTGAGAAGTTCTTTATAGATCTTGGATATCAGCCCTTTGTCTGTAGTGTCATTTGCAATTTCTTCTTCCATTCCAAGGGTTGCCTCTCTGTTTTGTTGACTGTTTCCTTTGCTGTGCAGAAGCTTTTTATGCTGTCTACGAGAGACTCATTTTGAACCTAAAGATACACCCAGACTGAAAGTGAAGGGATGGAGAACCATCTTTCAAGCCAATGGGTCTCAAAAGAAAGCTGGGGTAGTGATTCTCATATCAGATAAATTAGATTTTAAGCTAGAGACTGTAGTCAGAGATACAGGGCACTATATCATTCTTTAAGGGACTATCCAACAAGGAGATCTAACAATTCTAGGTATCTATGCCCCCAACATAGGAGCAGCCAACCACGTAAGCCAACTGTTAATCAAAATAGAGACATATTGGTGATAATACGTTAATAGTACAGGATCTTAACACTCCACTCTCAGGAACAGATAGATCATCTAAGCAGAAAATCAACAAAGAAAAAAGAGCTTTGAATGACACACTGGACCAGATGGACCTCATAGATATATACGGAACATTCCACCCTAAAGCAACAGAGTACTCATTCTTCTCGAGCGCACATAGAACTTTCTCCAGAAAAGACCACATACTGGGTCACAAATCAGGTCTCAACCAATACCAAAAGATTGAGATTATTCCCTGCATATTCTCAGATCACAATGCTTTGAAACTGGAACTCAATCACGAGAAAAAGTTTGGAAGAATTCAAACACTTGGAGGCTAAAGACCACCCTGCTCAAGAATGTTTGAGTCAACCAGGAAATCAAAGAAAACTTAAACAATTCATGGAAACCAAGGAGGATGAAAACACATCAGTCTAAAATATTTGGGATACACAAAGGCGATATTTAATTGGAGGCAACAAGAGGGTGAGATCCTTCGGTTTTTCATCAATACATTTACATGGAACAGAGATGAGCTTAAGCACCACAGATGACAAAGCCATTTTTGATAAAAGTTTAATTCTGGGTCACTTAAGGGTATATAATGAATAAAATCTTTTTAGAAATAAGCCTTTTAAATTCTTGGAAGGTACCCAAATAATGCTTTCAATCAGATCTCAAAATCCATAAAGCCTTTCAAACATTAATGCCATCTGGTCTACTACCCTGATTCAGTAATTCCCTCTCTACACCCCATGTCCCCGTTTACCCCCCAAAGAAAAACCCACCCCTTGTAATAAGCTCAAACCAATATATTTTATTCACAGGAATGGTAGAATGGCACACAATCAGCATCATTTTAGTCATGTCATTATTTCCAGCTCAGTGGCATTGATTCAGATAAGCACAATTTGCAACCACCGAGCCCAGCTCTTCTGATGTTAACTGGCATCATTGAAATGCTCCCAGTGTCCAACTTGTTTGATCTTTTAAAGAATGCCCTGGGTTTGTGACTGAGAGCCGGAAACTCACGGCTGGATACCCTGAACAGCGTTCATGTTCGCTCACAGACAACCACATCAGTTCATAATCCTCCGAGACCATGAGGCCAATTCAAGGGAGAAAACCTTTCTTACCAAAATTTTTTAAACACAACATCAACAGAAAATGGGATTAAGAGCATGCATAGGGGGCAGGAGCTGCTCCTAAATGTTGTCACCTCAGAAGTTGAGATTATACATTTTTCTAGGTATCTAAGGATCATAGCAAATCGGGGTATGGTGAAGGGCAGACAGCGGAGGAAAGAGGACTGAAGTATAAAAGCATCAACAAGGAGAGGTTTACGGGATGGCGGAAATAGGTGATGGGGACTAAAGAACACACTTACGAGGAAAAACAGAGTATGCAGGACTGCTGAATCACTATACGATTCACATGAAGCTAATAAAACACTGTATGTTCACGATACTGGAAGGAAAATCAAAAACTTAACAGAAAAAGAAAGAGAGAAGCAAAAACAGGAAATAGCAAAATTTCAACACCTCAAATTCAAGATTTCCCATTATAAGTTTTGATACAGTGCTCAATGTGACATGGTCTCCAAAGACTTCTTTAAAAAAAAATAAATAAAAACAACCAATTAAATAGTGGGAAGCTTGAGTCTTTTCTATTTAAAGAAAAAAAAAACCAGCAATATTTTTATTTTCCCACACATTTCACGTGGCGTATGTGTGCTGAACCGTACAAAATAACACAGCTGAAATTTTATTTTGAAAATGAAAAACCATATTGAAACATCTACTTACGGGGTGACAAAGTAAATGTTATAATATCCTGCAAATGTTTAATAAAAGGCAAGTTCCTGCTGTCCTTTTAAAGTTAAAAATAAGGCCAAACTACAAGTGCAAGTGCAAAGGGTCATTGTGCTGTATAGAAAAAGCTCAGCATGGAAATAGATTCAACAAATGTACAAAAAGCGTTTCCATGCCCAGAAGGAATTGAAGGCATCAAAAAAAACATGCCCCAACTACAAATAACGTAGAGCTCCGTTCAAAAAGACCAGCAAATTCCTGCCCTAATGCATAGCAAAATAAACTTAATCAACTCCTCTGCAAGGTTGAATAGGCAATCCACCTTTAAATGTCCCCACAAACAAAGCCCCCCAAACAACAAAAGAGGTTCCAGAGTGTAATAAATACCGAATCCACAGTAGGCGACAGAATCCTTACTGTACACAGCTGAGAAAACCTGCCGTGGGACAATGGATCACATTTCCATATTAAATTATATTTATCACGCTGAAAAATGCTTAAACAAAATCCAGGCTTTCTATTGGCCATTTCTGTACCACACTCACTCCCTAAAACCTTTCAAACCTGCTGCGTCCCATTGAAAATGGTTCCCACCCCGTGGTGCTCCAAAGGAGCAGAGAGACAAAGAGCTGGGATGATGAAGAGAGGGCAGGACAACCACCTTCCCCCGTGATTTCAGAAAATAAATCAATAAAAGAGGAGAGAATAGCCAAAACATAACCTTGGCATAGGGGATTTCCGGGAAAATCACTGCTCTGACAAATGGCCTGAAGTGAACTCTTCCCGCGGTCAAGAATCCCCAGGAAAGGCCCCTCCCCTCCTTATCAATTGTACAATACGCCGCTTTGAAAATACAACACCCTCTTGGAGCTGGGCAAGATGAAAGAGCTTTTCTTCATGATCCTGCAACGCCTATTAATTTTTGCTACAACAGACTCACAGCTGATTAAGAAAACAGAGGGTCAGCCCGGCCTCACGGTCCCATCTCAAGACTTGAGAGAGAAAACGTTAAAAAAGCGAATGAGCCCTGCTTTTCAGGACAACGTATTGATTTTCATTTCTACACACCCCAGAGCTGCTGCCCCTCCAACGGTGGGCCATTCCTTTAGACGGCAAGTTAATTTCCTCCTTGAGACTTCAAGAGCAAGGCTTCCGGATTCCTAGGCACTACCGGAATTATCTTTCCAAAATGTTACGACTCATTCACCACTTCCCGCAGCACAGGTTTAGAAATCAACGGGCTTAAGTCACAAAACAAACTGTCCCAAAGTAGACTCACATTTGATCACCATTGGTAAAGCAGTATGATCGAAGGGGAGAAGCACACGAATTAGAGTCGAACCACAGGGCATTCAAATCTCCACGTTGCCACATATTTCTCCATCAACTTGGATGTTATTCAGACTCCCTAGACTCATCAGCAAATATCACCTACGTTGTAAGGTGATCATGAAGTCTCGCGTAGGATATGATGGACGCCGAATGCCAAATATGGTAACTAGCATGAAAAATATAGCTTTTGTCGTTTTGTTTTATAAAGTAGAACAACATACTACTAAAAGTACAGATCTTAATCTTGCATTTCAATGAATTGTGACAGATGTACACGCTGTTGTAACCACGAGCCCGATCGAGACGGACAGACCATGGAAATAGAAAGTGATCCACATATTCAATTTTAAATTTTCCAGGAACCGCATTTTAAAAAGTTAAAGGAGACAGATGAAATTAACTTAAATACATTTTATTTAACCCAATAAACCCAAAATACTACCATTTCAATCTGGAATTGATTTTAAAAATATTACCAATGTGGTATTTTACATGTTTTCCATAAGGCTTCAATCTGCTGTATATTTTATGTTTGCAGCATGCCATACTTCGAATTAGCCATAGTTTGTTTTTTTTAATATTTTAGTTATTTATTTGACAGAGAGAGACACAGTGAGAGAGAGAACACAAGCAGGGGGAGTGGGAGAGGGAGAAGCAGGCTTCCTGCTGAACAGGGAGCCCAGTGGAGGGCTCGATCCCAGGACCCTGGGATCATGGCCTGAGCCAAAGGCAGACGCTTCACTACTGAGCCACCCAGGTGCCCCTAATTAGCCAAAGTTCTAGTGCTTCCTGGTCACATGATATGACCAGCGCAGGTACAGACCACAGTCCGGAATTTCCTAAGGTCCCTTTCTACTCTATCCCCGTCCTCCCCACCTTAAGTCAACCACTATGCTGATATGTCCCCATAGATTAATTCTGCCAATTTCTGACTTTCATAAAAATGATAGGTATGGACTTTTTGTGACGGGCTTCTTTCAATGAGCGTGTTCTTAAGATTCATCCATGGGGTCCCGAATAGCAGTGGTACATTCCTTTATCGTGCTGAATAGCATTGTACAAATACACCACTATCTGTTCACCCACTGACCAGCTGATGGCCACTTGGGCTGTCTGCAAACATGTTACCATTAATAAAGCTGAAGTGAACATTCTTACGGAGTTTTGTTGCGGACCTGTCTTCATTTACTCAGGTAAATACCTAGAAATGGAAATGCTGGGTCATAAAGTAGGTTTATGTTCATCTTTACCAAAAAACCTGCTGGGACACCTGGGTGGCTCAGTCGGTTAAGCATCTGACATCGGCTCAGGTCATGATCTCGGGGTCCCGGCATGGAGCCATGTTGATCTCCGTGGTTAGCAGGGAGTCGCTTGTCCCTCTGCCCCTTCCCCTGCTCGCACTCTCTCTAATAAACCAATAAAATCTTAAAACAACAACTATTACTACTAAATACTTTCCCCCCATGGTTTTATCACCTTATATTCCTGACAATAACATAGGAGATATTCACACCTTCTCTAATATTTGGTATTGACAGTTTTTTTAAAAGATTTTATTTGTTTGTTTGTTTGTTTGTTAAAGAGAGAGCACAAGCAGGCAGAGAGTCAGGCAGAGGCAGAGGGAGAAGCAGGTTCCCTGCCGAGCAAAGAGCCGGATGTGGGACTTGATCGCAGGGCCCTGGGATCATGACCTGAGCCGAAGGCAGAAGTTTTAACCCACTGAGCCACCCAGGCGTCCCGTAAGTCTTTTTAATTTTAGTGATCACAGTGGCATATAGGTTTCCCTGTGACCAACAATGTGGATCTTTTCTCATGCCTACTAGCCAATCATAGAACAGCTTCCTTTTTTTTTTTTTGAACAGCTTCCTTTTTGAAGAATGGCTTGGACAGATGAAGGAAGAGTTGTTACAAAGACGAACTCATATGCAATCACTTGTAATATTAGAATAAGGGACGTGCTTGCAAGCACTACCTGGGTCAATCAGGCAATGTAAATCTAAAAGGCAAAGGAACCACAGCAAATTAGAGCACACGCTCATCTAAAGGAAGCTGCTAAGTGCTACTCCGCACCAAGTTCACTGCCATGTGGGCAATGAGGCCAAGTACTGCACGAGGTTCCTGCCTCACCAAGAGACAGCAGATTTCTGTATTTTCAGTTTTCATTAATAATAGAATTTAAAATATTAATCCTATGGTAACCCAACAAAACGGGCCATACGTTTTCAAACTCTGATTTACACATATGTCAGTTTTTATGAAGACAGACATCCTTAGTATGGTAAACAATACACCATTCAGGATTGTTATCAATTCCTGGTCAAAGATGACACCTAGTACGACAAGGGTTGGCAACTTCCCAAAGGCAGATGAGATCATTTTGAGTAGCAAGGCAACAATGCCCCAGAGAAAGAAAGAAACAACTGTCCAGGACAGCTCCCCCTTTTTTAGCAACCCTCCTACATGACCGAAGATATGCTACCATATTCGTATTCTTAAATGACTATCCACATCATAAACATCTTGTGAGAATGTAGGTAACAGCTAATAACGATGCCTCAGTGGCCAGGCCGACCCAGGAGTATCTGCATCATTTAGGGAAAGGAAATGAAAGATGTATGTTGGTAGAACAATACAGCTCATTTGGACAATGGTCTGGCCATTACTCACACAGCACAACATAGAGCTACATAATCCAGCAATTCCAACCTTAGGTTTCATTTTTCCCAGGTGTGTATCTATGTCCACACAAGACCTTGTACGTGAGGGGCACTTGGGTGGCTTAGTCAGGTAAGCATCTGCCTTGGGCTCAGGTCAGGATCCTGGGATCCTGAGATCAAAAGTCACATGTTGGGGCGCCTGGGTGGCTCAGTTGGTTGGGCGACTGCCTTCGGCTCAGGTCATGATCCCGGAGTCCCGGGATCGAGTCCCATATCGGACTCCCGGCTCTGCGGGAAGTCTGCTTCTCCCTCTGACCTTCTCCCCTCTCATTCTCAGTCTCTCTCTCTCTCTAATAAAAAAAAAAAAAAAAAAAAAAAAAAAAAAATCTTTAAAAAAAAAAAAAAGTCACATGTTGGAGGGATGGTGGGAGGGGGGGTCCTAGAATCCTGAGATCGAAAGCCACATGTTGGAGGGATCGGGAATCCTGGAATCCTGAGATTGAAAGCCACATGTTGGAGGGGTCCAGGGATCCTGAGACCCTGAGATCGAAAGCCACATGTTGGAGGGGTCCCCACATGTCAGCGGGGAGTCTGCTTCTCCCTCTCCCTCTGACCCTCCCCCTTCCATGCACGCTAACTTTCTCTCTCACAGATAAATAAAATCTTTTTTAAAAAGACCTTGTACATGAATGTACATAACAATATTATTCATCACAGCCAAAAGTAGGGGGGAAACGAAACGTCCATCACCTAATGAATGGATGAATAAAATGCGGTATAGCCATACAAAGCAGTATTACCCAGCTATAAAAAATAATGTATGGACATGCTAAAGCATAGATAACCTGGAAAATACCATGCTAAGGAAAAGCCAGTCACAAAAGGCCACATACTATATGGCCTTTTACGTGAAATGTCTACAACAGGCGTATCTATAGAGACAGAAAACAGATGAGTGGATTCCTAAGGCTGGGGGGAGGAGCTTGGCGGGAATGGGGTTTCTTCTTGGGGTCATGAAAATGTTCTAAGATTGACCGTGGAGATGGATGCAAAACTCTGTGAATATCCAAAAAGCCACTGAATTGTACACTGTAAATGGGTGAAACGCAGACAATGTGGATTGTATCTCAATGGGGCTATTTAACAAGACAGCTTTTTTTTTTTTAAAGATTTTATTTATTTGACAGAGAGAGACAGAAAAAGATCACAAGCAGGCAGAGAGGCAGGCAGAGAGAGAAGGGGAAGCAGGCTCCCCGCTGAGCACAGAGCCCGATACGGGGCTCGATCCCAGGACCCTGAGATCATGACCTGAGCCGAAGGCAGAGGCTTTAACCCAGGCAACCCAGCAAGACATCTTTCTTTGTAAGAAAAAAACTAAGAGCTCGAGGGGAGCCACCGAGCCTCTCCCTTCTAGACCCAGGTGTTCTTTCCCTCTGCCATGGGAACTTGCTGCGTGAGGTTCCTTTGCTGCCGTCTATCGCCCCTCTCCCTTATGTCCGAATTTCAAATACACTGAGTGTACTTAATGTGGGGTTCTCCCCGACTAGACTGCGAATTCCTAGGCCAAAAGTGTCTTCCAAACCTTCATATCCAGAGAGCCCTGCCCATCCTGGCTTAAATGGTCAATATTTTCATTTTAAGGTGAATACTTTGTTGTTTCCTGCCCAAGGCATCCTTGCCCACTGTTTGCTGTTGTTGTGGCCCCAGGGTTTGAGGGGGAAACCACGCCACCTCCTCTTCTCTGGCTCTCCTCCCCACCTGCACTCATCGGAAAACGAAGAGATGACAACTTGGCAGAAGCCTTCTGAAAGGCTACCAACCTTTTCTACTTGAACATCTTCTGGAACAGGCAATGGACTGCATGAGATTATGAGATAAACAGGATCTCTTTTACATTTAGACCCATAAATCTCTAAAGCAAAACAATGACATTTTTAAAATATAAAATAAAAAAAAAAGCTGAAGTTTGGGCTTAATATGATCTCAAGCAAACAAGATGAACTTTAAAAGCACTCATACTAATACACAAATGATTTAAAAATAAAACTAATTAAGGGGTGCCTGGATGGCTCAGGCGATCAAGGGTCTGACTTCAGCTCAGGTCATGATCTCGGGGTACTGGGATGGAGCCCTAGGTTGGGCTCCAAACTCAGTGGGGAGCCTGGTTGTCCCTCTCCCTTTTCCTCTGCCCCTCCCCTCCCTTGTGCTTGCACACACACTCTCTAATAAGTAAAATGTTTAAAAAATTAAAATTAAAAAAATAAATTAATTAAAAATAGTTAATTTTTTACAACTTCTACTTAAAAACTCATATTGAATTAAATCACCACCCTGCCTCCTTTACTAATTCTCCAAAAGCCCTAAAGCTAAACCTACATTGGGCAAATTCACTACTAGATCTTTCCTTTCCTTAACGACAGCTTGTAATTTGGGGACATAAAGGATTATGGGCTCCTGGTAGCAAGCACAGGGATTAGAACGAGAAATGCTACCAAGAGTTAATGAACTAGTGATACAACGGAACTGTTCTCCCCAGTTCTCCCCTGGAGAACTCTCTCCTCTTCCATTGTATACTAGTGATACAACGGAACTGTTCTCCCCAGGAACTGCTGAAATTTGGATACAAATACATCCCACCTCTCACGCTCAGGTAAACATGGCAAGGTACTACAAAAATAAGTTAATTATTTAATAAGATCATTAAAATATTCTTAAAACTCTAAAATATTTATTCTAAGAAAATGATCGAAAACGAAGTTAAAACTTTACAAAGGTAATTATTCCTTAGACTACTAATTATACAGACAGAAAAGTGGGGAGTGCACCTGTGTGGCTCAGGTCATGATCTCAGGGATTGAGTCCCCCCATCAGGCTCTGTATTCAGTGGGGAGTCTGCTTGGATTTTCTCTTTCCCTCTCCTTCTCCCTAAAATAATAAATCTTGGGATGCCTGGGTGGCTCAGTTGGTTAAGCAGCTGCCTTCGGCTCAGGTCATGATCCGCGGGTCCTGGGATCGAGTCCCACATTGGGCTCCTTGCTTGGTGGGGAGCCTGCTTCTCCCTCTGCCTCTATCACTCTGCCTGCCTGCGTGCGCTCTCTCTCTCACAAATAAATAAAATCTTTAAAAATAATAATAAAATAATAAGTCTTTTAAAAAGTAATAGAAAAAAGTGGGAAGCAACTTAAAATTCAATCAAAAATGAATTATTTATGGGGCACCTGGGAGGCTTAGTTGGTTAAGCAACCAACTTTTGGTTTCAGCTCAGGTCATAATCCTAGGGTTGTAAGACCGAGCCCCACATCGGGCAGTGCACTCAGGACAGAGTCTGCTTGTCCCTCTCTCCCTCTGCTCCCCCCCCCCACCCCGCTCTTTCTCTTCCACTTTCTCTCTCTCTCTCAAATACATAAATTAATCAAATCTTTTTTTAAAAAATTTTTTAAGAAATGCATTATTTGTTTACTTGTAATTTCACTCAATGGAACATAGTTAAGTCATTAAAATATGTAGCAAGGGGGCGCCTGGGTGGCTCAGTCCGTTAAATGTCTGCTTTTGGCTCAGGTCATGATTCCAGGGTCCTGGGACTGAGCTCCCTGCTCAGTGAGGAGCCTGTTTCTCCCTCTCCCCCTGCTTGCACTCTTTCAAACAAATAAATAAAATCTTTAAAAAAATTTTTTTAAATATATAGAAACATCAAAAATATTTCTAGCAAAATGTAAAGACAAGATGGAAATAAAAAGCATATGTGTAAAAATACAATGGAAAGGAAAATAAAATGAAAATGCTTTTGCGAAAAGTTGATGAGGGACATGACCTTTTTCATTATTCAAAGTAAATGTGATACTATAAAAACCAAATGTCTTTAAAAGTGATATAAAAACATGCGACACATCTTTAAAGTTCTAAAATCTAATTTTTCATCAGTTAAACCACTAAAAGTTAATCTCGTTCAGCTCGAAACATCTCTTTCGTTAAGGTCTTTATGCGAACGCTGGATTATATAAACTCTTGCAGCAAACCAATCGCAAAGGAAATGGAGGAGAAGTGTAGGAAATGAGACCAAATGTCATGCTCACGAAACAATTTCTCCAATAATATCACACTATAACTAGGTCAACTGAACACAAACGTGGCTAATAAAATCAAAACACACAGTGGTCGTTTGTGAGTTCTCTCTCAACAAAGCCAGGGTTTTGTTAAAAAAGTGATTAAGACAGACTTTGAATTGAGTCAGACTTGGGTTTGAATTCGGACTCTACTGCAAGCTAGCCATATGACCTGGGGCAATTAATTTAACTACTGGCAGCCAGAAGACAACAATACCTTTCACATAGACAACTTCTTTTAGTTTGATTAAATGAGATAATGACTGGGCGCCTGGGTGGCTCAGTTGGTTGAGTGACTGCCTTCCGCTCAGGTCATGATCCCGGACTCCCGGGATCGAGTCCCACATCGGGCTCTCGGCTCCATGGGGAGTCTGCTTCTCACTCTGACCTCCCTTCTCATGCTCTCTCTCACTCTCTCTCTTTCCTAATAAATAAATAAATAAAATATTTTTTAAAAAATGAGATAATGACTATAATATATAATGGTGACTACATAGAAAACACTCAGTAAAACAGATGCTTACTATTATTAAAACGTCTCTAATAGTTTTCCATAAACTGAAATGAAAACATTGTGCTAATTTCATTAAGAATAAAGAAATTGTAATATGTCGACAAACGGAACAAATGGTAAAATGGAACTTACGAGTCTTTATCTGATATTTCACATGGTTTGATAACCTCTTTCTGTAGTAAAAGGCTCAGAAACAAGCTCATGATTTCCCAGTCTCCTTTACATTGATGTATGAGAACAAAACTGTTTTATTAATCGTTCCTATAGGAACAAAATGTAAGTTGGCTGACAAAGCGAGTTAAAAGCGAGGAAGAGGGACGCCTGGGTGGCTCCGTTGGTTAAGCAACTGCCTTTGGCTCAGGTCATGATCCCGGCGTCTTGGGATCGAGTCCCGCATCGGGCTCCTTGCCCCGCAGGGAGCCTGCTCCTCTCTCTGCCTCTGCCTGCCTCTCTGCCTGCTTGTGTTCTCTCTCTGTTAAATGAATAAATAAAATCTTTAAAAAAAAAAAAAAAAAGCAAGGAAGAAGAGAATATTAAAAGGATCGCAATGGACGTTTCTCCAAAAAGATACACAGGTGGCCAAGAAACACAAGAAAACATGCTCACTATCATTAGTCATCAGGGAAATGCAAATCAAAGCCTTATGAGAAGCCACTCACACTCGCCAGGATGGAAACCGTTAGGAAAAAAATAAAGAAAGGACAGCTAAGAAGTATTGCTAAGGATGAGGGGAAATTAGAATCTTCGTACACTGCTGATGGGAATGCAAAATGGTTCAGCCACTTTGGAAAACAGTCTGGCCAATTTTTAAATGGTTAAACACAGAATAAGCATGTGACCCAGCAATTCCATTCCTACTTGTATACCTCCCCAAAATGAAAACATAAGTCTATGCCAAAATTCATACACAAATGTTCATAGCAGCATTATTCATAACAGACCAAAAAAAAAGGTGGGGGGGACCCAAACGTTCATTAACTGATAGTGGATAAAACGTAGAGTTACACTATAGAATATTATCCAACCATAAAAAGAAATGACGTATCGATACATGATACAACATTCATGAACCTTGAAAACATGTTATGTCAAAGAAGCCAGTCACAGAAAACAATGGATTGTATGATTCTACTGTTATAAATTTTATTTATTTACTTGACAGAGAGGGAGAGAGAGAGAGCAAGAGGGGGAACACAAGCAGGGGAAGTTGGAGAGGGAGAAGCAGACTACCCCACTGAGCAGGGAGCCCGATGCGGGGCTTGATCTCCAAACCCTGGAATCATGACCTGAGCCAAAGGCAGACTCTTAACAACTGAGCCACTCAGGTGCCCCTGTGTGATTCCATTTATTTAAACTGTCCAGATTAGACAAATCCATAGAAACAGAAAGTAGATTCATGGTCGCCTAGAAGTAGAGCAAATGTGAAGGGTTGGGGAGGGGGACAGCTAAAGGGTACAAGGTTTTTTTTGGTGGAGGTGGTGAAATGTTCCAAAATGGATTGTGGTGATGACTGTAGAACTCTGAAAATATACTAAAATCCATCTCATTGTAAATCTTTAAATGGGTGAAATAAATACTATGTGAATTATAACTTAACGAAACTTTTTAAAAAATATTTTATTTATTTGTCAGAAAGAGAGGGGGGGAGAGAGAGCACAAGCAAGGGGAGTGGCAGCCAGAGAGAGAAGCAGGCTCCCCACTGACCAAGGAGGTGACACGGGCCTCGAACCCAGGCCTCTGGGATCATGGCCTGAGCGGAAGGCAGATGCTCAACTGACTGAGCCACCCAGGCACATTCTCTCTTTTTTAAAGAGAGAATATTACTTTTCAGAGGCATAACTTCATATATTAAGTCAAAAAGAAATGGGGCACCTGGATGGCACAGTTGGTTAAGCGACCCACTCTTGATTTCTGTTCAGGTCAAGATCTCAGGGTTGCAAGATCAAACCCTGTGTGGGATTCTGCACTCAGTGTGGAGTCTGCTTAAGATTCTCTCTCTCCCTCGGCCCTCTCCCCAACTCATGTGCATGAGCTTGCTCTCTCAAACAAATAATTAAATCAATCTTTTTTTAAAAGAAGAAAATTAAGGCAAATAGGGATAGAATGGGGCAAAAAGGGATGAAATGAGAAAGCTGAAAGGAAAAATATGGAAAATATAATGCAAGAATATTAATTTTCCTTTGAAAATGGCAAACCCAGGGCGCCTGGGTGGCTCAGTGGGTTAAAGCCTCTGCCTTCGGCTCAGGTCAGGATCTCAGGGTCCTGGGATCAAGCCCCGCATCAGACTCTCCGCTCAGCGAGGAGCCTGCTTCCCCCCTCGCTCTCTGCCTGCCTCTCTGCCTACTTGTGATCTCTCCCTGTCAAATAAATAAATAAAATCTTTAAAAAAAAAAAAGAAAAAGAAAAAATAAAATGGCAAACCCTCTACTTAAAGATAAAAGTACTTCATTCCATGCTCCTATTTTTCAAAGGAAGCCTCAGAATAACAAAAGAAAGTCAGACTTGGAGAGAGTCTGGGATCTATTTTCCTTCTCTTTCATTTATAAGTCACGTGACCTTGGAAAGTTACTTAAATTGCCAGAGCTACTGTTTCTTCAGTATTAAATGAATCCCCATATCACAAAATGTCCAAATTCATATTAAGTACCCCAGAAATATTAGCTGGAACTTGTAAAAAGTAGTTTGGCCATTTAAAAAAAAAAGGGGGGGGGCATGAAGTCCTGAATCGATATACCTATAGTGTTAAGAAAAGAGTAAGTTTCTTTTCTAGTTCCAAAATGGAAACTACATTCTTGTCTTTACGGTTCACCAAGATTCCTAGGATTACCCCTTACATTTTTCGTTTAGTAAAGCAGCATTGAAGAAATTCACATTGGAAACACAATCTTCACCTTCATAGAGTTGGCAGTGACATGGAATCCATCATTTCAATCTCTCATTGGAGACCATGATAAATGATTAAGGAGAGGGAATTGTAGGCTTAATGTGACCCTCCGGGAAAACGAATTTCATAATCGTGACTCTATAACTGAGGAGTCCAGGATCGACCTTAAGAAAACAAGCATTACTTACTATACAAAAGGCAAGGATGGAAAAGTCGAGCAAAATCCAATTTGGGATGGTTTTCCAAATGAGGCACTTTCTAAAAGATAGGGTTATTCAATTTTACTCTTTTCCTTATTGGTTTTTAAAATGTCATTGTTTTTGGCATTCTGTATTCTTAATTATGTTTGACAGTCAAGGATCTAAAAAGCAGTGGATAGACAAATTACTACCAAATGCTACTGGGAAATAGATTTATAACTAGGCTGAATATTTTTGTTCTTGGAACTCCTGGCAACCATCAATTGCTTCACACATGATATCAATTAGAAGACAGAAAAAATGGCCTCAAAGAATGCATACTGGCTTCTGTGGATAGTATGCTGGCAACAACAACAAAAAAAGATTAGCTCAAAATTAGTAAACGTGTCCTGGCAAGAGACACCAAATTGAGTATATTTTGCAACTTTAACACACATCACAGGACATAACAGCAGAAGCCTCACAAACACATGAAAAAAAGGCTTGCACTGGCTTAAACAAAACACAAAGATCAATTACTACCGTCAAGATTCATCAAGGGGAAATAGATTATGTCTATTTATTTAAATGAACATAAAGCTATTTATTTCAAAATATTTTTTCAAAAAGAGTATTTCTAGGGGCGCCTGGGTGGCTCAGTGGGTTAAAGCCTCTGCCTTCGGCTCAGGTCATGATCTCAGGGTCCTGGGATCGAGCCCCGCATCGGGCTTTCTGCTCGGCGGGTAGCCTGCTTACCCCCCTCTCTCTGCCTGCCTCTCTGCCTACTTGTGATCTCTCTCCTCTCTGGCAAATAAATAAATAAAATCTTTAAAAAAAAAAAAAGAGTATTTCTATTGCCAAAATTAACAGTGATCCAGTTTCAACAAATTCCACAACTCAGAAAAAAATAAGTAATTCCACAATTCAGGACGCTTGTACTGTCTATAAGGAAAAGATGGTAAATAACATGATGCACTTCTGGTAAGGGTCAATAAAATAGTGGGTTTATCCTCTTAGACAAGAAAAATGAAAAATAAGGGACAAGCAAATAAGCATTCTCTATAAAAAATGAAGTGACTGCCAGTATTGCTTGATGATTTATTAATACTCATCTGAATATAAAAAGGATTTGAAAGGGCTCCATCTATTTGTTCAAAAGACAGGGTGGATTTATTTCATTTGCAACCTGTCAAGGGAATTTTTTTAAGGTAGGTAGGTAGGTAGGTAGGTTGATTGATTGATTGATTTGAGAGAGAGAGAACACGCACACAAGCGGGGCAGGGGAGGGACAGAGGGAGGGTCAAGCAGACTCCGAGCTGAGGGCAGAGCCCAATGCGGAATTCAATCTCACAACCCTGAGATCATGACCTGAGCTGAAACCAAGAGTCAGATGCTCAACCAACTGAGCCACCCAGGCGCCTCTTAAAAGTGAATTTTTGATAAAAAAAATAAAAATAAAAAAACACCATACAGGATTTGGATTTCGTAACATGAAAAGAAACAAAAGGGGGAGGAGTGAAACACAATGGAAAAGAGAAATGCCTTTAACCAAGCAGAGGAAGGAATATTAAGGTATCAAAGTAAGACACAGGCCTCATTAAATAAAATACCTAGACATGATGTCTTAATTCCTCTACAAGACAATGGAATGTGAGAAGCAAAGTAGTTCCTGTGGGTGGAACATTTGTATCCCCTCCAAAATTCATATATGGAAAACACAATCCTCAAGGTGATAGTTTTAGGAACTATCTATAGGAACTAACTATAGGAACTATATATATATATATAGTTATATATATAACTATAGGAACTAACTATAGGAACTAAATATTCCTATAGTTTAGGAATATTTAGGAAATATTTATTTAGGAAATATTTGGGGGATGACTAGGGTACGAGGGCAGAGCCTTCATGACTGGGATTGGCGACCATATAAAGAGTCTCTGGAGGGCGCCTGGGTGGCTCAGTTCTTGGGCAACTGCCTTTGGCTCAGGTCATGGTCGTGGAGTCCCAGGATCGAGTCCCGCATGGGGCTCCCTCCTCAGTGGAGAGTCTGCTTCTCTATCTGACCTTTTCCTCTCATGTTCCCTCTCTTTCATTCTCTCTCTTTCAAATAAATGAATAAAATCTATAAAAAAAAAAAAGAGTCCCCGGAGAGCTCTCCCGCCCCTCCAGCTGTGGGAGGTTGAAACTATCTACAACGATGGCCGTCTAGGAACCAAGAAGAAGGTCCTCATCAGATGCTGAATATACCAGCACCTTGAGCTCAAACTTACCAACCTCCAGACCATGCGAAAGAAATGTTTGCTAAGAAGCTACCCAGTATATGTTATGTTGTATTACAGCAGCCTGAATGGATTTAGATC
Organism: Nasua narica; assembly: GCA_028533885.1. Classification (NCBI taxonomy): domain Eukaryota; kingdom Metazoa; phylum Chordata; class Mammalia; order Carnivora; family Procyonidae; genus Nasua; species Nasua narica. The sequence goes on along the minus strand of CM052813.1, from coordinate 38,589,061 downwards.
GTATTTAGTAAAATCCTCTGGGTACAAGTTTGGATTGAGGGACTAGACTTCAACAATCCTCAACTGTCTCCTTTAAGTATTGGAAGAAGTAACAAGAGCTTTGGTACCAAAAGGACAGGATACCATCTGGAGGAAGATGCTAAGTCACTGGCCTATATTATGTGTGCTTTAGGGAAAAGACTAAAAACAAAAAACTACTTAGAACCTTCTTGATGGCACTCACTATATCCAACTGCGAACCAGTTTTTCAGGAGCAAACTCGACATTCAAAGGGCACCTATGTGGGCAGACATTATGCTAGGGTTCTTTTATTTTTTGAGTAATCTTTCATCTTCATTTAAAGAACCAGAGGCACAAAGGTTAAGTAAACTAACCCAAGAACAGGAAGCTCATAACTGGGAGATCTCAGGTACAGTCCCACAACTGCCCCAAAGCAAAGATGCTTCCTTCCTGCCACATCCAGTACATTTGTCACATCTCCAGGACTAACTACAGTAAATGATACCTTAGAGAAAATGGGATGAGAAAAATTAGCACCACACACTGAGCATTTCTTATGAGTTAATAAGCGTCTACAGACAATAGAGTCATGTAGTAACAGCGGAGGATGGGCGGAGAACACAAAGGAATTACGGACAAGGTAAGACAAAATTACCATCTGCTAGAGGGGAGAAAGTGAATTTTGGAAAGGACTTGATTCCTGTTTGGAAAAAACAATGACAAGGAAATCCTCCAAAACGGTAACACTGATCACCCTTTGGAGGTGAAAGTATAGAATTCTCTCTTCTCTCAAAGCTCCTATTAAAAACTCATTTCCAAATGAGGTTTAGAATTCTTTATCAGGAAAGCAAGACCATTATTAAAGTGACGCCTCCCAATTCCAGACGACTGATGGAAGCAATAAAAAACAACAGTCCTTGGTTTTGTGTCTTTGTTCCCTGCCGTACCAGCCCTCTGCCAGGAGCCCCTAACAGCTCTGTCCACCACTGGGCCCATGCTCTAGAAGAGTCGCCCTCAGCACACACTGGTTCCTCAACGGTGATGATGCTCACTCTCTGCTAAAATAAGTGTCTCCCCAAAAGAGCAGTAGTTCAGTCTCATACCAAGATCCTGAGTAAACAACCTCCCTCCAAGGTCTATTTTCCTCATCTATAAAATGGTGTTATAATCCCCATACTGCAGAATTAATGAGGAGCATAAACGGAAAGTACTTAGCACAAGAACACAAGCATATAAACACGAGCACAGTCACTGCCTATATTATTACACCATTATATTCATTATCGCAACAACCGTAATTGCCAACGCTAAGAGAATTCCACTTAGTCTCCGTCAGGAAAAGACTCCAATTGTGACTTGCTGTGTCAAAAACTTTGGTTGGGTTCATCAGTGATCTTTGACATCATTATTGCATTTCTCCAAAATGCTCAAGATTCTCTCTGCTGAGTTGTCACTTGGGGAGTGGGCTCAGGTTCAGAAAATGTTTAGAGGTGCAAGTCTAACATCAAACCATCCTACTCAAACTGATGACTAGGAAAGAAATGCTCCTTTGCCAGTCTTCGAGCCAACCATAATTTCCGCCGGCTCTATATAAAGCTGCCACGGGTGGATGCCAATCTCTTCGCCTCCTCTGCTTCTACGGCGTGCTAATCACATATCTAAGAAGCAGATCTACTCAGGAGTTCTCCTAGGAGCATAAGTTTCCCGTGTTGTAAGGAACACAGGAAATAAATAAGAACAAGGGAAAACAAATAAGAACCAGGGAGAACACAGAGTGGCTGTCTCTAGCCTCCAGAGAAGGTCTGCAGGACCAGATGTTTTGAGAAAGAATTTGGAAAGTAGAAGGTCTTGCTTCACTCCCCGGACAAAAATCTCTGGGAGTGAACGTTCCACGCTCAATTAACCGAATCGAAACATATGCCCTTGTAACAGGTATGGTGAGTCCAGTAAGTACTTTCTTCAAAGGGATCCAAAACAAGGTTAAAAAGCCTACCTCTGCTTGGCAGAGCGCGTGAAGACCTTGGAGGACCAAAGCTGCCGGAGTGGCTTGATCAGGTTTGGTGCATTCATTCAACACCTGGGAAACAGCAGCCAACATATCTGCACCATGCTGGTAGGGTCTACAAGAACAAGATTAAAGCTGAAGAGCACACTTCCCTCCCAGGACTTCTGCCTGATCAAAAAGCTTTAGAGCTTTTCTTTTTTTTTTTTTTTTTAAGATTTTATTTATCCATCCGACAGAGAGAGAGATCACAAGTAGGCAGAGAGGCAGACAGAGAGAGGGGGGGAAGCAGGCTCCCGGCTGAGCAGAGAGCCTGATGCGGGGATCGATCCCAGGACCCTGGGATCACGACCTGAGCCGAAGGCAGCGGCCTAACCCACTGAGCCACCCAGGCGCCCCGCTTTAGAGCTTTTCTTTACCCTTACATCCATTAAATTGTTGACTCTCAAATATGAACATATGTTTTCTGCCACGATTTGCGTCATCAGGGCGCCTGGGTGGCTCAGTGGGTTAAAGCCTCTGCCTTTGGCTCAGGTCATGATCTCGGGGTCCTGGGATCAAGTCCCACGTCGGGCTCTCTGCTCAGCGGGGAGCCTGCTTCCTCCTCTCTCTGCCTGCCTCTCTGCCTACTTGTGATCTCTCTTTCTCTGTCAAATAAATAAATAAATCTTAAAAAAAAAAAGTTTTGCATCATCGTCCTTCCTGCTGTAACGTAAGGCTCATTTTTGATAAATATTATCCAAGCAAGAGGACACTTCCTAACAAATTTTCTTCTCCCTAAACTGTAAATGCTATTGCCTGAATTGACAAAAACTCAAGTCTGTAGTAATGGCGGGAAGAACCGACTTACCTCATTGAGATTATTAGTAAAGACAGAGCTATTCCTGCCTGCAGGGTGCTCTGGTATCAGCCACTGACTACAAAAGCAGGATGGGAAGGAGACGAGAAGATAATTTGTTATGGCAGTGATAGTCAGGTGGTTACACCTATCACAATAATGATGCCGATGCCGAGGATGATAAAAGTAATGATATGAATCGCAACTGACGAAACCCCCACCTCATGCCGGCACGACACTGGATTCACTCCCTCCTCCTCCTCCCCTTCTCCTCCTCTTATTCCACATGCAATGTGCTAGCCCCAAAATGATTTGAGCTTCTCAAAGAAATGCGCAGGTCCGTCCTCGGCTTTCCTTGTAACCGCTGAGTGATATAATAGTTTTCTCTAATAAACTACCAGCTGTCAAAATTTGCCTGGCTGGATTCTACCGTTCCACTGTCTGGCAAAACAGTCATCATTTTCCAAAACGGGAAAATTTTGGCAGACCTTGAGGTGGAATACTGGATAAGTTATCAACAGACTCTGACCTGCTCTGATATCTAACTTCTCCTGAAGCTGAGCTTTACGCGTGTAAAATCAAAATGTCGGCTAATAAGCCTTTATCTCTAAAACGTCGTCTGTGCCAGTAGCTAAAGAGAATCCACACGCCCAGGTCTCGGGTTTCATGCGTGTGCCTTGTAGAGTGAGGCTACTTTGGCATTGCGAAAAGGCTGAAACTTAGAAAAGAGGCAAACTGCTAAATTTTAGATACATCCTGATCCCAGATTTGAAACAAGAATCATCCACGATGGGGCGCCTGGGTGGCTCAGTGGGTTAAGCCTCCGCCTGCGGCTCAGGTCATGATATCAGGGTCCTGGGATTGAGTCCCGCCTTGGGCTCCCATCAGAGAAGGAGCCTGCTTCTCCCTCTGCCTATGCTCTCTCATTCTGACAAACAAAAATAAATCTCAAAAAAAAAAAAAACCGGTTGACTATAGTCCACTGCTTAGATTTCAGAGATTTATCTACCAGAAAACATAGCATATTTATCATAATATTGAATTATTATGCAGAAAAGGACACGAATTTCCTATAAATCTAGATACAAGGCTAGATCTGAAATAAAAAGACATGCTTGCTTCTCAAAGTTATTATCCACTCTAAGTTCTATAATCAGAAACTAGAACCGAAAATTAATTTATTCTTACTCAAATATCCTCTGCGCGTCGTTCCTCGTTTCTTCCTTACAATAATTAAGAGCCAAAGACTATATCATGATATCCACTCCCAAGGATTAAGCACATCTTACCTTTGCTTACATATGTCTCTGATCGATGCTGCTTTGGCGATGAGTTTCTCCCACTGGACTTCCTTGCCCACAGACAGAGAAGGCACATCAGACATGGCCATGAAACGCTGCAGTTCAGGGTAGACACGATCCTAAGAAGGCAATTTCATAAAAAAGATAATTTCCCAACTTGAGTTGAATAATCATTTTACATAGCATTTTTACCTCCAAATCCCACATCTGCATCGCTAATTGGAATGCGTTTCTTCTAATCAGCAGCAAAGAATGCTTTTGTGATTGCTGGGGATTTTCTTACAGACCCATACACTGTTCATTTCATAAGACGAGAAAAAAGTGGCTGAATCTCACCCTAATTACAAAGGCTCTAATCACATGTAATCATATTTCTATTACTTTTTCCATGCGGATGGAAAAACAAATTTCGGAATTAAGGAAATACTTTTTTTTTCCCCTCTTCTCAATTTCTCTTCGAGAATCAATCACCACTGACTACATTACAAATCAAAAGCATCACTCCAAATCAAAATTTCTGAATGCGATCATTGATGCCATTCCACAACCCTCCTGCATCAAAGCACTGTCACACACACACTGACAAAACTAACTGACTTTGATGAAAGGAACATGTTTAAGACACAAGTGTATATCTGAGCTCACCTGCTTTTCCCACAAGGATGTCAACAATCGCAGAGTGACAGGTCTTAGCCGCGGAGTGGTTCCAAGAAGTTGGATCACTCGTAGAATCTGTCCTATACACACCTAGAAAATATTGAAATTTTGGTTTCACAAATGTAAACATAGGTAATCCCAAGGTGACCAAAAGAATGTGAAAATCTCTTGTTATAAAGACCAAAATGGAAGCAAACTACAATATGACCCATCTTCTCAGAGGCGGGGGGCAGCTTGGGGGAGGGGCTAGCTAGCAACCTGGGGGCATAAGACCTTATCTCAGACAACCACCAATGGGGAAAATTGGCTCTTAAATGATTTCAAAGAATTCCTAAAATATCATAATAAATACTTCTGGCCCAACAAGGGAAGTAGCAGTCATGGCAAAAGTAAGGGCTCACAATTCAATGTATTAGGCATGCCTCACTCTCTTTTTGTCCCCAGGCAAACTGGTTAATATACAAACCTTGTGAACACCAAGTGTAGGTAAAGTATACAAGATGTCATTATATAATATGGGTTCCAGTGGTCTTCCCAATTTGAACATTAAAACTGGAATCAGATTTGGCACCTAAAAGGGATGTAAAGAATGTACTCATTATGCCTTCTAAAGGAAAGAGATCTCTAATGCAATCACTATTTTGTTTCTCTTCAAAAGAACAATGCGACTATATATAACTTTGAAGACTTAAAAAAATGTTCGCTAGCCATATTTTGTCAGCGGTAATTTCATAGTACCACTATGACCACATAGTACCACTAATAGTCTATCTTTTTTATAATGCCCTGCCAAATGCCAATCAAAAATGCTTTTCTTGGGGCGCCTGGGTGGCTCAGCTGGTTGAGCAACTGCCTTCGGCTCAGGTCATGATCCTTGAGTTCCGGGATCGAGTCCCACATCGGGCTCCCAGCTCCACAGGGAGTCTGCTTCTTCCTCTAACCTTCTCTCTTCTCATGCTCTCTCTCACTTTCTCTATCTCTCTAATAAATAAATAAAATCTTTATAAAAAAATGCTTTTCTTAAACAAGCATGACATTAACTCTCAGCAACACAAAAATAGTTAAAATATATCCTGTCCCAAAGAAGTCTGCAGTTCTAATAAGAACCTAAAACACAGGATATATGAACAACAAATAACTGTACAGTGAAACATGTTATTCTAATATGTAATAAGTAAAATTAGTTGTACTGCAAGAGGGTCGTTAATGAACAAAACTTTCTCTCCAGGTGTCCATTTCAATCCCTATGCATAACACAATAAAAAGAAATGCTCAACTCATTTGTGGATCAAAAAACATAATACTGTTAAGAGAGCAATATTTTCCAAATAGATCTACAGATTCAACACAATCCCATGAAAATCCTAGCTGGCTTATTTGCCAAAACTGAAAAACTGATTCCTGGGGTGCCTGGGTGGCGCAGTGGGTTAAGCCTCGGCCTTCAATTCAGGTCATGATCTAAGGGTCCTGAGATCGAGCCCCACATCGGGCTCTCTGCTCAGCGGGGAACCTGCTTCCCTCTCTCTCTCCGCCTGCCTCTCTGCCTACTTGTCATCTCTCTCTGTCAAATAAATAAATAAAATCTTAAAAAAAAAAAGAAAAGAAAAGAAAAACTGATTCTAAAACTCACGTGGAAAAGCGAGGGATTCCCAAATAGCCAAAACAAACGTGAAAAAGAACAAAGTTTGAAACTGAAACTGATCAGTTTCAAAATTTACTACAAAACTACAGTAATCAAACAACTGTGGTATCGGCAATAACAACAAAAAATATAAATCAATGAAACAGAACTCAGAGTCTAGGAATAAATCCTTATATTCATGTTTTATTGATTTTTGATAAATATGCCAAGAAAAATGGAGAAAGAAAAGTCTCTGAAAAATGGTGCTGGATTTCAACAACTAGATATCCACATACAAAAGAATCAATTTGGGCACTCTTCTCACACGACACATAAAAATTAACTCACAATAAATTTTAGACTTAAATGTGAGGGCTAACACTATCAAACTCTTGAAAAATATGTAATAGTAAATATTTGTGACCTTAGATTAGGCAAAGCCTTCTTAAACATGACACCAAAAGCACGTGTACCTAAAGAAAAAAATAGATTGAATCAAATTAAAAGTATTTGACCTTCAAAGGACACTAGAAAAAAAATGAAAAGACAACCCACAAATGGGAGAAAATTTTTTTTACAAATCATCTATCTAATAAGGGATTTGTATCCAGAATATATAAAGAATTCTTATAATTTAATAATGAAAGGACAAGTAACCCAATTCTAAAAGAGCAATGAATCCAAAGAAGATAAAGAAATGTTAATAAAGAGGCGCCTGGGTGGCTCAGTGGGTTAAAGCCTCTGCCTTCAGCTAAAGTCATGGTCTCAGGGTCCTGGGATCCAGCCCCGCGTCGGGCTCTCTGCTCAGCAGGGAGCCTGCTTCCCCCCTCTCTCTCTGCCTCCCTCTCTGCCTACTTGTGATCTGTCAAATAAATAAATAAAATCTTTAAAAAAAAGAAAAGAAACGTTAATAAAGACCGGGATATTCAACCATCATCAGCCATGACATAATTGCAAATGAAAAGCAGAATGAGGGGCGCCTGGGTGGCTCAGTGAGTTAAAGCCTCTGCCTTCAGTTCGGGTCATGATCTCAGGGTCCTGGGATCGAGCCCAGCATCGGGCTCTCTGCTCAGCAGGGAGCCTGCTTCCTCCTCTCCCTCTGCCTGCCTCTCTGCCTACTGGTGATCTCTCTCTCTGTCCAATAAATGAATAAAACCTTTAAAAAATAAAAAGAAAGAAAAGCAGAAAGACATACCACTTAACATCCAATAGGATCTACAATAAAAAAAAAAGATACACAATAACAAATGTTGGTAAGGATATGGAGAATATGAAACCATCATACACTCATGGTAGGAATATAAAATGATGCAGCCCCTTCAAAAAACAGTCTGGTAATTTATCACATGTTTAAACAGAATTACCATATGATCTAGCAACTCTACTTCTAGGTATCTACCCAAGAGAAATGAAAACATATCCACACAAAAAACTCCTACATGAATGTTCAGAGCAACACAATTCACAATAGCCAAATAGTAGAGACAACCCAAGGGTCCATCAACTGATGAAGTGATAAATAAAATGTACTATAGCCATACAATGGAAATATTGTTCAGCCATAAAAAGGGAAAGGAACCTTGCAAACATCATGTTAAGTGTAAGAATATAGTAACTAAAGACTACATGATCCCATTTACATGAAATGGCCAAAATAGGTAAATCCAAAGAGACAAAGTAATTGCTTAAGATCGGAAAGGTATAGAGGGAAATGGGGAGTGATTGCTAATGGGTACCAGATTTCTTGGGGGGATGATGAAAATGTTCTCATACTATTTATAATTACATTTGCACAGCTCTGTGACTATAGTAAGTCACCGAGTTGTACATTTTTAATGGATGAATTACATAGCATATACAGCACATAAAGCATGTGAATTATATCTTAATAAAGCTATTTTTAAAAATTCAATTCAAAATCTGGGGGCACCTGGGTGGCTCAGTGGGTTAAAGCCTCTGCCTTCAGCTTAGGTCATGATCTCAGGGTCCTGGGATCGAGCCCCACATCGGCTCTCTGCTCGGTGGGGAGCCTGCTTCCCCCCTCTCTCTGCCTGCCTCTCTGCCTACTTGTGATCTCTATGTCGAATAAATAAATAAAATCTTTAAAAAAAATTGAATTCAAAATCTAATCTTTTTTTTTTAAGATTTTATTTATTTATTTGTCAGAGAGAGAGAGAGCACAAGCAGGCAGAGTAGCAGGCAGAGGCAGAAGAGAAGCAGACTCCCTGCTGAGCAAGGAGCCCGATGTGGGACTCGATCCCAGGACCCTGGGATCATGACCTGAGCCAAAGGCAGCAGCTTAACCAACTGAGCCACCCAGGCGTCCCTCAATTCAAAATCTAAAAGTGAATACTTATTATTGATGGCACAACGTAGCGCCCAAAAAAATTTTATTTGCCTTCAGGTGCATTTCACACTTCTGTTGTCTAGAATGTTAAATTTCCTCTATCTGCTGTAATCTTAGAAAGCCTGTTCCTTCTGAGCTGAGGAAGACATCTACTTTAATTCACTTTCAAGAAGAAAAAAAAAATCCTCTACTAACCTGCTAACCAAAAAGTAATGGTTAAACTTTAATTCATTGAGCCTGGCCATGACATACTATGGCAACATTTGGAGCTACGCATGTAACAGCTAGACGCACCCCACACAACCAGAATTGATTTTTTTTTTTTAAAGATCTTATTTATTTGTCAAAGAGAGAGAGAGAGAGCACGTACAAGCAGGCAGAGTGGCAGGCAGAGGCAGAGGGAGAAGCAGGCTCCTCACTCAGCAAGGATCCCAACGTGGGGCTCTATCCCAGGACCCTGGGATCATGACCTGAGCCGAAGGCAGCTGCTTAACCAACTGAGCCACCCAGGCGTCCCCAGAATTGATGTTTTTAACAAGTACTGGGGCTCTATTAGAACACAACTTCCATCACCCTACTTTGAGCAAATGAAGGGAGACAAATTTTTGAATTGGCTTCTTATTCCCCATTTTAATTAAAAACAAAAGGTTACCTTAGATTGCATTGCCCAAGTTTCAATTACCCCTTCTGGTAAGATTTCTACTAAGACACTTTGACAGATTCTTAGTTCTGGGAAGGCAATCAGTACATTTACTGACATTTTATAAAATAGTGTATTTAGCCATACGACTTTTAAACAACTGTTTTAATTATATTGTCAGAAAAGAAATAAAGTACTCTACGTTGAAGAGTACAGTTTTTTTTGTTTGTTTGTTTGTTTGTTTTTTGGACAAGTCTCAGACTCAAAGAAGTATGTATGGGTGTTTATTTTTTTCTGGTGAGTTCATAAATGAAAAAACCTAAGTGGGAAAATTTTACTTAATACGCTTCAAAGGCTATTATACCCCAAAGTAAATCGTCAAAAGTCAGTGGGAAAAACAAAATAGGGGAAAACACAAATACAAATATATACATATGGAAAATCTTTTTTGCATAAAGTACACACTATTGTTTTCCTAATGAAGTAACACATGTATTGACTGACTTGAGATGTAATTATGGGCTATTGATTCCTCTGCTCTTTTTTTTTAAGACTAGTTATTTATTTATTTGAAAGAGAAAGTGTGAGAGAGAGAGATCACGATCGGAGGGAGGGGTAGAGGCAGAAGCAGAATCCCCGCTGAGCAGGGAGCCCGATGTGGGACTCAATCCCAGGACCTTGTGATCATGACCTGAGCCAAAGGCAGAGGCTTAACTGACTGAGCCACCCAAGTGCCCAATTCCCCTGCTCTAGAGCATTCCACTGTGGGGCTGAAAAAAAAAAAAATGAATTCTCCGACTTTAAATTTAAAATAAGCCGGGGGGCGCCTGGGTGGCTCAGTGGGTTAAGGCCTCTGCCTTCGGCTCGGATCATGCTCTCAGGGTCCTGGGATCGAGCCCCACATCAGGCTCTCTGTTTGGCGGGGAGCCTGCTTCCCCCTTTCTCTGCCTGCCTCTCTGCCTACTTGTGATCTCTCTCTCTCTGTCAAATAAATAAATAAAATCTTTTAAAAATATATAATAAAATAAGCTGGAAAGTGCCCTATAATTCAGTCTCATGATCTTCTGATTTCAGAAAATTCTATGCTTTTGCTTCCCTCCTTCAGAATTCAAGTCAATGACAAATAATCGATTTAGAATGATGGGAGCACTGCCTGGGTGGCTCACTTGGTTAAGCAACCAAATCCTGATTTTGGCTCAGGTCATGATCTCAGGGCTGTGAGATCAATCCCAGCGTTGGGCTCCCTGGTGGGCATGGCACCTGCTTAAGATTCTCTCTCTCTCTCTCTCTCTCCCTCTCCCCCCAACCCTGTCTCCTTCTTTAAAAAAAAAAAAAAAAAGTTTAGTTCAGATGATTGGATTATTAAAGAGCTCCCCCCTCATAAAACTATTAGCAGATTCCTCAGCAGAAATCCTATAGGTCAGAAGGGGATGCTGGATAACATACTCAAAGTGCTAAAAAAAACAAAAAAACAAAAAAACAAAATAAAACAACAACAACAACAAAAAACAGCAAAAAAAAAGAAAACCAGCAAAATTTCCTTCAAAATGAAAAAGAAATTTTTTTTCAAGTAAACAAAAGCTGAGGGAGTTCACTCATCAGAACTGCCTTAAAGAAATGTGAAAGGAAATCCTTCAAGTTGAAATTAAAGGCTATTAGACAGCAATACAAAAGCATATCAAAGTATAAATCTCAGTGATAAAGGTAAATAAAGAGAAGAACACAGAATACTATCATACTATAATGATAGTACATAAATCATTTTATGATTTAAATGATTAAATTTTATGATTTAAATCATTTAAATTCTCATATGGGAGGTAAAAGGCAAATGTATAAATGACAATAACTATAAAAATATGTTAATGGATACCTAATATAAAAAGATGTGATTTGTGACAATAACAAAGTGTGGGGAGAATAAAAAAGAGCTTCTGGATGCAACAGAAGTTGGTAACAGCTTATAATACACTGTTATAGCTATAAGAAGTTTTCTATAAGCCCCATGGTAAACACAAACAAAACACCTATAGAAGATACAAAAAGGATAATGAGTAAGGAATCAAAGTATGTCACTACAAAAAAATAGTAATAATCAATGAAACACAAAGTAAGATAGCAACAGAGAAAATGAAGGACAAAAAAGCTGTAAGACCAGGGCACCTGGTGGCTGTCAATTAAGTGTCCAACTCTTGGTTTCAGCTCAGGTCATGATCTCAGGGTCCTGAAATCAAGCTGGGCATCAGGCTTCCTGCTCAACAGGAGTGTGCTTGAAAATTCTATCCCTCTGCCTCTCCCAAATTGCTTTCTTTCTTAAAAATATATGAATACATCTTTTTTTTTTTTAGAAAAACTGTAAGATTGACAGAAAATAATGAACAAAATGGCAATATTAAAGCTTTCTCTATGTGGGATTACTTTAAATGTAAATGGGTTAAACTCCCACATCAAAATATAGAGTGACTAAGAAGATAAAAATCAAGATACAAATATATGCTGACTACAAAAGGCTTACTTCACATTTAAGGACACACATGGGGTAAAAACGAATGGATGAAAGAAGATATTCCAAGCAAATGATAACCAAAAGAGAGCAAGGATAGCCATATACTTATATCATACGACAAAGATTTTAAGTCAACAAACTGTCATGAGAAACAGACGTTATGATAAAAAGGGTCAATTCACCAGGCAGTAATTATAAGTATATAAGTATCCAACATCAGAGCAATATATGTAAGCCTAAATATATGAAGCAAACATTTATAGAACTAAAGAGGGGAAAAATAACAACATAAGAGATTTCATCACTCCACTTTCAATAATGGATAGAACATCCAGGCAGAAGATCAATAAGGGAACAGAGGACATGAGTACCATACACCAATATACCTAACAGACATACACAAAACATTCCATCCAACAGTAGCAAAATACAAACTCTTTTCAAGTATGCATGAAACTTTCTCCAGAAAAGATCACATTTTAGGTCACAAAATAACCCTCAACAAGTCTAAGATAGCAGGGCACCTGGATGGCTCAGTTGGTTAAGCGTCTGCCTTTGGCTCAGGTCCTGATCCCAGAATCCGGTGATCGAGCCCCACATTGGGCTACCTGTTTAGCGAGGAACCTGCTTCTCCCACTCCCTCTGCCACTACCCTTACTTGTGCTCTCTGTGTCAAATAAATAAATCATTTAAAAAATTTTTAAGGGGACGCCTGGATGGCTCAGTGGGTTGGGCCTCTGCCTTTGGCTCAGGTCATGATCTCAGGGTCCTGGGATCCAGCCCCACATCAGGCTCTCTGTCAGCGGGGAGCCTGCTTCCCCCTCACCCTCTGCCTGCCTCTCTGCCTACTTGTGATCTCTTTCTGTCAAATAAATGAATAAAATATTTTTTAAAAAATTTTTAAGACTGAAATAATACCAAGTACCTTTTCTTACCAAATGAAATAAAACTAGGAGTCAATAAAAGAAAACAGAAAAATTCACAAATACATTGAAACTAAACAACACATTCTTGAATAACCAGAGTGAAAGAAGAAATCTAAAAGGAAATTAGAAAATATTTTGAGACAAACAATGAAAACACAAGATAGCAAAACTTATGGGATGCAGCAAAAGCAGCACTAGGGGGGAAATGTGTAGCAGTAAACATCTACATTAAAAAGGAAAAGAAAAAAAAAAAGAAAGGAGATCGTAAATAAACTTTGTACCTCAAGGAACTAGAAAAAGAATAAACCAAACCAGAGGTAGCAGAAAAAAGGAAATAATAAAGATAAAAGCAAAAATAAATGAAATAAAAAATAGGGGGGAAAAATTAAGAGCTGGTATTTTAAAAGATCAGTAAAATTGACAACCCTTTATCTAGAATAAGAAAAAGAGAAGACCCAAATAAAATCAGAGATGAAAGTGGAGACATTACAACCTGAGGCCCCAAAATCTAAGGGATGTAAGAGACAACTATATACAATTATACTACAACTGAATAACCTAGAAGAAATGGATAAATTCCTACAAACGTACAGCTTACCAAGAATGAATCATGAACTAAAAATCTGAACAGACTGACAACAAAAAAGGAGATTCAATCAGTAACCTCCCAATGTAGAAAAGCTCAAGAGCAGATGGCTTCACAGGTGATTTCTACCAAACATGTAAAGATGAATTAACACCAATCTTTCTTAAGTCCTGCCAAGAAATTGAAGAGTGGGAATACTTCCAAAATCATTTTTTGAGACCATGTCATTACTCTCATACCAAAACCAAAGACACTACAAGAAAAAAAACATTACCGGCCACTATCCCTTATGAACATGGATTCAAAAATCCTCAAACTACTAGCAACACAATTCCTTTAAAACGATCACATATGGGGCACCTGGGTGGCTCAGTGGGTTAAAGCCTCTGCCTTCGGCTCAGGTCGTGATCTCGGGAGTCCTGGGATCGAGTCCCGCATGGGGCTCTCTGCTCAGTGGGGAGTCTGCTCCCTCTCTCTCTCTGCCTGCCTCTCTGCCTGCTTGTGATCTCTCTCTGTCTCTGTATCAAATAAATAAATAAAATCTTTAGAAGAATAAATAAGTGAATAAATAAATAAATAAATAAAAGGATCACATACTGTGACCATGTGGGATTTATCCCTGAGATGCAGGAATGATTCAACATACAAAAATCAATCATGTTACTAACTGAATTAACAGAAAGAAGGATACAAATCATGATCATCTCAATATACATAGAAAAAACATTTGACTTACAGACATCGGGGAGGGTATGTGCTATGGTAAGTGCTGTGAAATGTGTAAGCCTAATGATTCACAGACATGTACCCTGGGGCAAATAATACATTATATGTTAATTTAAAAAAAAAGCATTTGACAAAACTCCGCACACTTTCATGATAAAAACCTTTACTAAACTAGGGATGGAAGGAAATTACCTCAACACAATTCAGGTTCTATATGAAAAGCCCACTGCTAACAGCATACTGAATGGTAAAAACCTGAAAACCTTTCCTCTAAGATCAGGAACAAAGCAAGAGTACCCACTCTTGCCATTTCTATTCAACATAGTACTGGAAGTACTAGCCAGAGAAATTAGGGAGAAAAAGGAAAAGAGGAAGAAAGGAAAGGAGGGAGGGAGGAAGGGACAGAGGTAAAAAGGAAAGAAGGAAAGAAATAAAGATCATCCAAATGAGAAAGTTCACAGATGACATGATATTACATGCAGAAAACCCTAAGGATTCCACCAAAAAAAAAGTTAGTTAAAACTAACAAATGAGGGGGGGAAACGTAATAAGAGAATTTAGAAAAGTTGCAGGATTCAAAATGAACATTTAAAAAAATTCAGTTGTTTTCATAAGCTAATAGTGAACAATCCAAGAAGGAAATGAAGGAAACAAACCCTTTTGCAACAGCATCAAAAACAATAAAATACTTGGGAATAAACTAGTAAAGTCAAAGACTTGTATACTGAAAATGCCAAAGGACTGCTTAAGTTAAAGACGCAAATAAATAGAAAAACATTTTATATTTATAGACTGAAAATCGTTAAAATGTACATAACACCTAAAGCAATCTACAGATTCAGTGCAATCAATCCCTATCAAAATCCCAATGACATGTTTTGCAAAACAGAAAAAATAATCATAAAAATCACGTGAAACCACAAAGCCAAAACAATCTTTTTTTTTAAAGATTTTATTTTATTTATTTGACAGAGAGAGAGATCACAAGTAGGCAGAGAGGCGGGGGGGGGGGGGGGAAGCAGGCTCCCTGCTGAGCAGAGAGCCCGATGCGGGACTCGATCCCAGGACCCTGAGATCATGACCTGAGCCGAAGGCAGAGGCTTTAACCCAGGCAACCCAGCAAGACATCTTTCTTTGTAAGAAAAAAACTAAGAGCTCGAGGGGAGCCACCGAGCCTCTCCCTTCTAGACCCAGGTGTTCTTTCCCTCTGCCATGGGAACTTGCTGCGTGAGGTTCCTTTGCTGCCGTCTATCGCCCCTCTCCCTTATGTCCGAATTTCAAATACACTGAGTGTACTTAATGTGGGGTTCTCCCCGACTAGACTGCGAATTCCTAGGCCAAAAGTGTCTTCCAAACCTTCATATCCAGAGAGCCCTGCCCATCCTGGCTTAAATGGGCAGAGGCCCAACCCACTGAGCCACTCAGGCGCCCCAAGCCAAAACAATCTTGAGAAAGAAACAAAACTGGCTACCTCACATTCCCTGACCTCAAAACATATCACAAAGCTACAGTAATCAAAACAGTGATCTTAGCACAGGGGCAAATAGACAGATGGAACAGAAAAGAGAGCCTAGAAATAAATCCATGTATGTGTGGTCAATTATTACAAAGGAGACAAGAAAATACAACGGAGAAAGGAAGGTCTCTCGAACAAATGATGCCGGGACAACTGAATATCTGCATGAAAAAGGACAACCGACCCTTGTCTTACACCATACACAAAAATCAACTCAAAATGAATACAAGACTTAAACACAAGGGGTGCCTGGGTGGCTCAGTGAGTTAAAGCCTCTGCCTTCGGCTCAGGTCATGATCTCAGGGTCCTGGGATCGAGCCCCACATCGGGCTCTCTGCTCAGCGGGGTGCCTGCTTCCCCCTCTCTCTCTGCCTGCCTCTCTGCCTGCTTGTGATCTCTCTCCTCTCTGTCAAATAAATAAATAAAATCTTTTAAAAAAAGGGGCGCCTGGGTGGCTAAGTAGGTTAAAGCCTCTGCCTTTGGCTCCGTTCTTGATCTCAGGATCCTGAGATCAAGCCCCGCATCGGGCTCTCTGCTCAGCAGGAAGCCTGCTTCTCCCTCTCTCTCTGCCTGCCTCTCTGCCTGCTTGTGATCTCTCTCCTCTCTGTCAAATAAATAAATAAAATCTTTAAAAAAAAAAAAAGAATCTTTTAAAAAAAGACTTAAACACAAGACCTAACACTATAAAACTCCTAGAAGAAAACATACAGGGAGAACTTTATAACATTGGTCTTGGCAATGATTTCTTGGCTATGACATCAAAATACAGGCGACAAAGGCAAATACAGACAAGCGGGACTAAATCAACCTGAAAAGCTTCTGTGCGGCAAAGCAAACAATCCACAGAGTTTAAAAAAAAAAAAAAAAGGCAACTTACAGAATGGCGGGAAATCCCTATAAACTACATATCTGGTAAGGGGTTAGTATCCAAAATGTATCAGGAACTTTTATAACTCAACAACAACAAGTAAACAAATAACCCAATTAAATAGTAAGCCAGGGAGCTAAACATCTTCCAAATCAGATGTACCGATGGCCATGGTGGTACAGGAAAAGATGCTCAGCGTCATTCTTCACCAGGGAAATGCAAATCGAAGCCCCAGTGAGCTCACCTCATACCTCACACCTGTTGGGATGGGCATTATCAATAATAATAGAAATTCACATGAGTTGGTGACGATGTGGGAAGACTGGAACCCTTGTGCACCCTTCGTGGAATGTAAAATGGTGCAGCCACTATGAAAGATAGTATGGAGGTTCCTCAAAAAATTAAAAATTAAAAGGAAGACCAATATGATCTGGCAATGCCACTTCTAGGAATTTCAGAACAAGTATTCATTTCTTTTAAAATATACTGACGTGGGGCACCTGGGTGTCTCAGTGGGTTAAAGCCTCTGCCTTCAGCTCAGGTCGTGATCTCTGGGTCCTGGGATGGAGCCCCACATTGGGCTCCATGCTCAGCGGGGTGTCTGCTTGAGGATTCTTTCTCCCTCTCCCTCTGACCTTCCCCCGTTCATGTTCTCTCTCTCAAATAAATAAATAAACCATTAAAACTTGTTTTCAAAGAATTGCAGTATTTCAAAAGGATTGAAATCAGGATCTAGAAGAGGTATTTGCACTCCCATGTTGCCTACAGCACCAGTCGTAATAGCCAGGAGACAGAAACAACCTATCAACCGATGAAAAGATAAAGACAATGTAGTCTCTACATACAATGAAATATTATTCAGTCGTGAAAGAAAGGAAATCCTGCCACATGATACAACATGGATAAATCTTGAGGACATGTGAAACAAGGCAATCCTAGGTGGACAGACCGCATGACTCCACATTTACACCAGGTAGCCGACGCAGGCAGTCTTAGAAGAAGACAATAAAATAATGATTGCTGGGGGGGCTGGGGAGAGGAGGGAACAAGGAGCTGCTGTTCAATGGGTATAGAGATTCAGTCTTACATGAAAATTTGTATACAACACTGTACCATATACCCGACATTTTGCTAAGAAGGTATACTTCTTATGTTTTTCATACCGCCATTTTAAAAAAGAATCAAGGGGCTTTTTTTTTTTTTTTTTAACAGTCAGAAGAGTCTTTTATTAAGTTCTTCTGGTTGAACAACTTTTATTTATTTTGGTGGGGGGAGGGGCAAAGGGAATGAGAGAGAGGGAATCTCAAGCAGACTCCACACCCAGTGCGGAGCCCAGCACGGGGCTAGATCTCACAACCCTTGAGGTCACGACCTCAGCTGAAATCAAGAGTCGGACACTTAACCAACTAAGCCACCCAGGCGCCCCTCTTTGAAATATTTTTTAAGGGTGCCTGGGTGGCTCAGTCGGTTAAGCGGCTGCCTTTGGCTCAGGTCATGATTCCAGGGTCCTGGGATAGATCCCCACATCGGGCTCCCTGTTCAGTGGGGAACCTGCTTCTCCCTCTCCCTGCTGCTCCCCTGCTTGTACTTCCTCTCTCTGCCAAATAAATAAGTAAAATCTTAAAATATATATATATATATATATATATATATATATATATTTTTTTTTTTTTTTTTTTTTTTTTTAAATCCCTGTGCGTGTTTCATTATCAAAACTAACAGCGCCAGGGGCACCTGGGTGGCTCACTTGGTTATGCTGGAGGGAGGCCCAGACATATGACAAAGTCAGTCGGTGGAGTCCCTTCTCAGCTCACTGCTTCAGTCTATTTGGCAGAGCGAAAGCAATCAGAGATTCCAGACTATCTATAACAGGATAAAGAGCTATTGAGTAAGATTTCTCCCTGTAATTAGACAAAACATACACAGGCAAACAAGCTGGAGAGAGACAAACCGGCATCTCCAGGGAGTCAATCATATAAGGAACAGAATATAAAAATTTAACTCTGGATTCCCAGAAAAACATCCACGTTGACAACACTCTATGAGGTTGCACAGAAAGCAGTCTGGTCCCTCAGACAGCTCTGTAATGAAAATCATGACGAGTGCTATCCGCTTCTAAATTATGAGGAAGAAAAAGTGCTTTGCTAGTCATGCTAGTCATCAGATGGGAAAAATATAATTAATGTTTACAACTATCCCTCTTTTTTAAAGGAATGAGATAGCTCGTACTTTATGACTATATAAAAGATACAGTAATAAATTAATATCCATGGAAATAAAGATACTAGTGGAAGGAAATAATTTAAGACATGGTCATCTAGATAAAAATCCAAAGTAATATCTGGTTTTCTTTAACTTTTCAGACTTAGGTTTTTACAACGCTAGAGCTGAGCCACACAGGCACGCTCCTAGTTCATATTTTATTTATGTCCTTCAATGAGATAAATGCTGAACCATCTTCGCATAAGACTTTGTCCTGTGAAAAAAATACAAGTAAATTCTGTGTACACAAGTGTATTTGCCATTTATAAAACAGTGGGAAGAAAACAGTATGCATTAAGTTGAAAAAAAGTCCATTTTTATACAACGAAGAATGAATATACTTGAATGGTACATACAGACTGAAGCATAAATGCATTCTTTAATAATTTTAACTTTAAAATTGTTTATTCTACAAAAAAGGGCATAATGTACTATTATGCCTTTGAACGTTAGTTAATTCCCCTTTCCTCATTTACTTGGCATAACTACTTATGGTTTCGGCTTATTATTTAAGTAATACCTTGGAAACCAGTCCATTGACAAAATGCTGAAAAGCTAATCATTTCTTTCACTGATAAGGAAGCTGCAGGCTTGCAGCAGCATCAAAGAAATGCAAATACGACAATGTTACTCTTTCATGATTCAAATTGTATTTATAAAATAACCTAATTAATAAGTGGCCTCCGGTGTTGAAATTTAACCTTCGAGAGCCAAACGAGGTCAAGGGAAGAAAGAGGTCGAGGATAAGGAAGGCTCCTACTGGGCAATCTTCTATTTGCGATTCACTCGGGCCTTATTCCAGTCCAGCCTGAGCGTCTGATCTACACTGTACTACTGGTACCTAACGTCTACAGAACGGCTACCGTGAACACTCTCCTAAACACTTTATAGAAAATCATGATTATCAGTGTTTCAAGTGGCAAAAGTGAAGCTCGTGAAAGCCAGATAATTTGTGCAAGCTAACGGGGCAGGAACATGCTGGAGCGAGGACTGGACCAAAGCAGCTGACGTCCAAAGCCCACGCAGAGGTCACTCTGCCTTGCCAGAGGCAGGGATAATATCTTCTTCTCCTTTGTATCTCTGGTTCCCAGCGTACTAGAAATGCTTTCCGAAAGCATAAACTACTCCTAATTTGTTTATCTGCTCTGATTCCATTCAGCCAAGATGGATCTTGCAATAGTGTTAGTTATTCGATCCTATAAACAATTATTTAAAAAATACCACTTGCAAAGAAAAAGACTCAAGGATAGTAACTCTGACCAAATTGACATAGAATTAGAAAATATACCTACTGGGTAAATGTTACCAGGATATCAAAATGTTACCAAGACATCCATCAGAATTTGAAGTAAGAAGTTCCAGTACATAGAAAATCAGGTCAACAACAGAGAAGCTCCAAGTACGGAAAAACAGGAGAAATACCACCAGACCAGAAGAAGATGAAGTCAAGTATCGAATCACTTCAGGAGTTTAAAATCCTCAAAGAACTGTGATCTTTCTCTACCTAAACTGGATTTCCAGGTTAGTCTCCTTAGCCATCTGAATGTTCCTTACCTCTCATAGTCAGAGACAATTTATATTTTTAGAAATGGTATAAGAAAACTTAAATTATAAAGTAATGGTTAGCCACATAACTAACACGCAACCACCAGTGGGAAAAAGAAGTATAACCACCATTAATTTTTTCGATTGCTAACGTTCTGACACTTCCTATAAATGGTAAGTACAATGACTGAATTCCTGTAAGCATAAAATTTCCTTCCTGAGCAAAAAAAAAAATGTAGGTTTTACATTTCCATCACGATGAGACCTAAATCTCTGGTGGGCTGAATGGCAGAACAAAAGTTAAAAGCCAATGTCCTTTAAGTATAATGTGTGTATATTTCCTTTCAATTAGGTGTAATCAATTTCTACTACTGTATCCGTCACCGGCAATGTCTTTTACATCAGAGATGGGAGGAGGAGTCTGAATGCCCTCCAACAATGGGATATAATTAAATATAGCTCAGTTAGGTAAGCACTTATGTAGTAAAAATAGAGAGTCGATGCTTTTGAATTTATTAAAATAGTAAATTGCTCAAAGATCCCAAAGCTATGAAAGTTCAGGTCAATTTATTGGGATATGAAAAACTATGCTGGACTGACCACATAAATGGGGAGCCAATCCATATTACATTTGAGAAAAAACAATTACATGGCCAACACAAGTTGGCTGAATATAAAGTATGACTCCAATCATCCCTCATCTCCAATGACAAAAAATCCTTTGAAGATTAAGTAAGTGGTAAATATCTTATTACTGTGAATTTTATATAAGGGCTTTAGTCTCAAATAAAAGACTGACCATGAAATAGGGTCTGCACGAATAATGGTAAACAAATGACCTTATTAGAATGCTTTATTAGCCAAGAAGATTAACACCCAGGATGAAGTGAAATTAATGAAAGAGGCCAGTAACATAAAAAAGGATTGATTTAAATTTCTTGCAACGATGAATAAGAAGACTGATTCCATTGCTTAGAGTAGATGATGGACCATTAAGGAATGAAAGAAAACAGATTTAGCAAACTCCTATGGTGCATGATCTCTACATTAAGGAAAATCATTAGACTAGAAAGATAAAATGAATGTTAGAAGAAACTGATGGTAATATTCATGATAGAAGCAGACAGTGCAAACCAAGAGGGGAAAAAAAAAAAGGTTAATCCATGAATGGAGATTGAAAAAACGATTAATGGGGAGGAAGGATCTTAACACATTACTATGCAGGAAAAAAATTCCAGATGGATTCAAAAATTAAAATCAGAGAGAAATAATCTTTTAAGAAACTAGAATGGTAAGTGGCTATTTACATGCTCTCTAGAAAGGAAAGAGCTCCCTAAGAGTTAAAACAATGAAAGACTAAGTAAAGACAGATAAAATTTAAGAAGAAGAATATTCCAAAAATAAAGAGCTGCTGAATTTAAATCCATTTTAGCACAACAATAAATTCAGTAATAGTTAAAAGATAAAGATAAGGAAATCTCTCAAGGAGCGAAAAAGTAGAGCGAGGGAAATAGAGGAAGAAAGATAAAGAAGTTATGAGGTCTGTACAGGAATTCAGGATCCAAATAAGAGAATTTCCAGAAAGAAAAAACAAGGTCAGCAGAGGGAAAGAAATTAATGACAATATAATGAAAACCATCCCCCAGAATTCAAGGACTTGAATTTCCAAATTTTAAAAAGCCACCAATTATCCAGCCCATCACATGAAAATGGGAAGAGCCCAAAAGTCCACTGAACGAAGAATGAATAAAGAAGTGGGGGGCACCTGCATGGCTCAGGCAGTTAAGCATCTGCCTTCAGCTCAGGTCATGATCCCAGGGTCCTGGGATCGAGCCCCACATCGGGCTCCCCGCTTGGCGGGAAACCTGCTTCTACCTCTTCCACTCCCCCTGCTTGTGTTTCCTCTCTCTCTGATGAATAAATAAGTAATTATTAAAAAAAAAAAAAAAGTGGGGTGTGTGTGTGTGTACACCACAGAATATTATTCGGCCATAAAAAAGATCAAAATCTTATCATTTGCAATGATGTGGATGGAGCTAGAAAATATTGTGCTAAGCGAAATAAGTCAGTTCAAAAAAAGACAAATACCATATGATTGCACTCATACGTGGAATTTAAACAAAACAGATAAACATGGTGGGGTTGAGGGGAGAAGAGGGGGAAGAGAGGAAAACCAGGAAACAGACTCAACTATAGAGAATAAACTGAGGGCTGTTGAAGGGGAAAGGCGCTGGGCGGGG